>JAWZYU010000003.1:51714350-52109350 GCA_038380435.1 Ryuthela nishihirai | reverse complement strand
GTCACCAAGAACAAGGGTAATATCTCCTTTCTTGACAGAATTCAAACTATCCTGAAGTTGTTCATAAAACCTATCCTTCTCATCCTCATCGGCATCCTCAGTGGGGGCATAACAGCAGATAACATTCAAGTCTTTAACGCTTGTCTGAAATTTTACTGTAAGAAACCTTTCATTAATACACTCATATCTTAGAAGAGCATCACTAGCGTGTCTGCTGAGAAGCATACCCCCGCCTTGGTGATGCTTATTGTCGTCCCTCCCTGAAAAGAGAAATTTAAGATTATTTTTAAGAATCTGATCTTTATCTGTCCATCTGGTCTCTTGCAAGCCGAGAATATCTAAATTATAATGGTGGAATTCTTGTGTGAGGACATCAAGAGAACACAGCTGATACAAATCACGAGGTTACAATGGCCCCATTGAAATGGCCCATGGAGGGGAGGGGTACTCACTGCACAGCTGACACCCAATGCACAGCTGACACCATGCACAGCTGACACCCAATGTACAGCTGACACAAATGACGAGGTTTCAATGGCCCCATTGAAATGGCCCATGGATGGGAGGGGAAAGGTACCCATTGCACAGCTGATTATGTGACTGATGGAAGGCTGCCATCAAGGGCACCCAACGTGTTCTTTAGAGTACGTACAGTATGGCTCTCTCGTACACGAGATGCGATTATTATTCATCCCACTCATAACCATGATCCTTTGTCGGGGGATTTGGGGACGTAGTTCATCTTTCGCAACCCAAAAATAATTAATCTATCTGGGAGTTGTAATGAACCACATCTTATCACTTGCGATAATGTCTGCCGTTTGGGGTCATTAGGTTCAAACATTGCCAGCATTTCCTTGCACGAGTCGACTCTAGCCCTTTTTTGCAGTTCTGTCAGTTTGTGGGGGGACCCATTTCGCACAGATCTTTCTGGACTTTAAATTTTGGGGAATAATTGTGTCCACACTGCCAATCGACATACTGACAACTTATTAAAATAATGAAATCCGTCTAATGTGGTTTCTGAAACCAATTTTTGTGGATGGGATAATTTGTTTACCTTGTAGACCCACTGAATAGATGTAGTCTTCTGTCAAGGCTATCCATCAAGGGAAAAATTATCACTGTAATCGATACAATAAATGTATCGATACTTGTAATATCGATACAATAATAATATATTGGTGATGCAATGCACCAGGGTTTTATGGCCCACATTTCTGGCCGGAGGCCCTTTATTTTATACTATATGATAGGGACCATTGGGATATTATACACCAGAGCCCATGACTATTTGGTTCCTCCAGTGCCATTTAGTATGTTCTTTAAGATGAGCAGGTGGTATGGTCTGCACACGGGACCACGACTTAACATACCATGTGACTGTCATCAGCCAATCCCTCGGTATCCCATTTCTCAGGGGCGTGGGTGGCTCGGTCGGTAGCGTGCCCGCTCGTAATCTGCAGTTCCAGGTTCCAGTCCCACCTGGGCCATCGTCGAAGGGGGAGGGTTTGAGATTTAGCCCCCGAAACTCCCCCACCCTGCCCTAGGTCAGTGCACGTGGATCCGATGCATGTGGAAAGGCTGTCGTCTGTCAGATGAGACATTAAGCCGTGGCCCCATGTGCTGGAGATCCATACCCTATGCGCATTAAAAAACATGCTGGATGGCCTTGACCAGAGGCTACTATCTGTCTCTTAACAGTTGTCCAGTGGGTCCCCTCCCCCAACCTTCTCTGAGACCTTGGAGTACTTGTGGAATGGCCATTTAGCCCATTGTATACAAAAAAGTGCCACTCAGAGGTAAAACAATCTAACCCATGAAATAATATAATAAATATACCCAGTCCCGACTGTAACAAGTTTTTTGAAACAGGACTGGTTTACGATTAACACGATTTCTCAGCTAATTCTCCGAGATCGTTTACATCATCGCATTTATCATATAAAGAAGACGCCTTGAATGCCTTTCTTGTCCATCTATTCTTGGTCGTAATTTTAGCACTCCCGTAAAGATGTTTCACATTTTCTACAGAAATTAGTGTGCATAAACAGCAATAATATGTAACATATTTACAAACTATACAGCTCGTTTAAATTGACGCTGACTAATGAGAATCGACAATCCTATTAATTTACCTTTTTTTAATTGCAAAAAAAATCAAAAATCACCGCTTTTGTTTTAGTTTAAAATTTCTATATTTGTTATTTTGCTGTTTAAGTGATATATTAAATCATTTTGTCTTCTCAACATCTCGTACGTAGTATCCCTCGCGATACAACAAACATTTTAAAAATCCGATATGAGAAACTACTACGATAGTATGTTTATCCTAGTTCTAGTTCAACTTCCGCCAAAAGTTTGGCGCGAAACGCGTATGTCCATTGATAGCTTCAATCACAGCTGTCCAGAGGACAGAATAATTAACTAGCACTGACAGGCGACTCAGTCCCACTGCTTGCAGCGGCACCTTTAAACAATCGCCAGTAATTTTCATTTTCCAACTAACTAAAGGCCACCGTCCGTCGGATGGGACTTAAGCCATGGCACCTGGGGGAGAGCCATAGGGTACACGGCAAAGAACACGCTGGATGGCCTTGACGGGAGGCTACTATCTGTCTCCCAACACCTGTCAAGTGGGTCCCGTGTCCTCAACTTTCTCTGAGTCCTCGGGGTCCTTGTGACTTGATCGGTTAGCCCATTGTGTGCAAACAAAAGTGCCTTCGAGAGGTAGAGCCAATTTTTTCCTCATCGAGGACAGAGTGAAGACAACTCTCAACGCAGGCACAGTACTGATCCGAACCTGGCAATATCAGATTTTGAGCCTGATTCGCTACCGAATGAACCAGACCTTCAAATTGTTATTAATTCCCGATTGGTTGGCCATTCGTTTCTCTCATTTTGTTTGCAAGACTTTCTAGTCATCTTCAGGATGGAGGTACAGTCGCTCAAAAAAGTATCCGACTGTAGGTGGTCATATTATTTTGATACTAGATCGTGTGGGCTCACTCACGGAAATATTGAGCGTGTGCAGTTACCGTTCACAGCAAACTGGAGCGTGTGCAGTAACTGCACACGCTCCAGTTTGCTGTGAACGGTAACTGGAGCGTGTACAGTTGCTGTACACGCTTCCGATATTTTTTCTGAATTCTGTAATCAACCATAGTGTTCGGATACTTTTTTGAGCGACTGTACACATCGATAAGTGCATATCCATAGTTCATAAACACATGTGCAAGAGCAAAGTCAGATAGTGAGGGGATGGGCAGCAATATCAAAGAACTTTTTCACTTCTTTCAGTCAAAAATGGACCAATGTTCTACTCTTACTTTTTTCCGAATGGATTTATTTCACATCTTCAGGTCCGCTGAACCGCCATCCCGCTTACGGCGAGAAAGGAAACACCGATGGGATTGGAAAGTCGGATGGGACGACAAGCCGTGGCTCTGTGTACAGTCGCTCAAAAAAGTATCCGAACACTATGGTTGATTACAGAATTAAGAAAAAATATCTGGCAACGATTTTTTTAGAAATTAGTGATCTGGCAACCTTCGTGTCACGTGATTACAGAATCCAGGAAAAATATCTGGAGTGTGTACAGCAACTGTACACGCTCCAAACTGTATAATTTAGTTCTCCAAACATCTCTGTTCTCAGCTACAGCTGCTGCATACGGCCACTGTAAGACAATTCTGACACGACCCTGTTTGTCATTGTCCACCCACTGTATCATAAATCTCCCCTTTTTTCTGAGGCCTTCAGGCACACTGTTCATAACCTTATTCACTAATCCATAATTATGCATATGAGCAACATGACCAAACTAACCGACTCTCTGCTCAATATGCTGCTCAGAGATGATTGCCAACTCCTTTGCCTAACCTCATCATTACTTATAAAATCAAACCACTTAATGTCCAAGATACTGCGTAAAAATCTACAATCAAAGTCTTCAACAGGTACAAAGGCTCCAAGTTTCACTCTACAACTAACTTTAGTCAATATTAAACTATTACACAGCCAAATTTTAATCTTTAGATGTATACAGTTATTTATTCCCACTCTCGATAGCCTTTTAAAAGTTCCAGTGGTAATTTTTTTTCAGTTTGCTGTGAACGGTAACTGCACACGCTCAATATTTCCGTGAGTGAGCCCACACGATCTAGGTCTTTGTGAGCTCACACGATCCAATGTGCTGTGAACATTAACCGCAACCGCTGCAGTTTGCTGTGAACGGTAACTGCACACGCTCCATATTCACTGCATTATATATTCGTACGCATTATATATTCATACGCATTATATATATTAAAAAATATCCGAACACTATGGTTGATTCGAGAATTCATGAAAAATATCTGGGAACGATTTTTATAGAACGTAATCACGTGACACGAAGGTTGCCAGATCACTAATTTCTAAAAAAAAATCGTTGCCAGATATTTTTTCTGAATTCCGTAATCAACCATAGTGTTCGGATACTTTTTTGAGCGCCTGTAGGTGGTCATATTATTTTGATACTAGATCGTGTGGGCTCACTCACGGAAATATTGAGCGTGTGCAGTTACCGTTCAGAGCAAACTGGAGCGTGTGCAGTAACTGCACACGCTCCAGTTTGCTCTGAACGGTTTGCTGTGAACGGTAACTAATTCAGGAAAAATATCTGGAGCGTGTACAGCAACTGTACACACGCTGTACACGCTCCAGATATTTTTCCTGAATTCTGTAATCACGTGACACGAAGGTTGCCAGATAACTAATTTCTAAAAAAATCGTTGCCGGATATTTTTTCTGAATTCTGTAATCAACCATAGCGTTCGGATACTTTTTCGAGCGACTGTATTTAATTTTTTGCTATAGCAACAATGCCCAGATTTCGAAGACAACTTTACGCGCTGTAGCGAAGAGAGAAATGATGATACGGCCTTTGGTTTTAACACGTAATGCCAAGTTTAGAGAAACTTTCATATAAGTCATAAGTAATAATCTATTTCATAAGTCATAAGTAACTTCAGAGGAAGGAGTGCAAACTACTGATACGTGTCAAGAACTTTTTCAACGCCCTCCGTAATGATGAGATTAGACGAAAGAGTGAACAACCACCTTTGGGTAACATAATTTTTTATTTGCAACGTTTAGGATGGAGAAGATCCTAGAAACTACTTCTAGTTTGTACATCCTTTCTCAGAGAAGGATATGATTCATTAAGACAGACGTCAATGCTGACCACTGCCTCAGCTAGAGCTACAGCACACAGACAAACAACCGCATGCCATACCGGGAATAGAACCCGGGTTCAGTTCTCTGAGCCTTGAGATTACAAGGACCCAGAGGGCTCAGAGAAAGTTGAGAGAAGGAGTTTTACTGGAGAGCTGTTAAGAGGCAGATAGTAGCTTCCCATCAAGGCCTACAACATGCCTTTTAACGTGCACAGAGTATGGCTTTCTCCCAAACCGCGAGGAGGGGTGGCTCAGTAACAGTCGGTAACACTCCAGGCTCGTAATCTGTAGTTTCCAGGTTCCAGTCCCAGCTGGGTCAGCGTTGAGATTTATCTCCGAAAAATTCCCCCCCCCCCTGCCCATGGTCAGTAGGGGACACTGATGGGCTCGGAAAGGCTATCATTCGTCGGATGGGACGTTAAGACGTGGCTCCGTGTGCGGGAGAGCCATACCCTGTGCACGTTAAAGAACACGCTGGATGACCTTGACGGGAGGCTACCATGTGTCTCCCAACAGCTGTTCCAGTGGGTCTCCTCCCCCAACATTCTCTGTGCCTTTGGGGTCCTTGTGACCTGGCTATTTAGCCCGTGGTGTGCAAAAAAGTGCTGCTCAGAGGTAAAACAACCCAAATCTCCCACACCGAGCCACGGCTTAATCTCCCATCCGACAACCAACGGTACGACCATTGACCACTCGGTCAGTAGGAGACGCCAATGGTCTTTCCAAGCCCATTTTAGCGGAGAAAAATCTCAATGCTAGCTCAAGTGGGACTCGAACCTGGGAACTTCAGATTACGAGCCTAGCGCTTACTGACGTAATCAACTCCCTCTCCACCTACACCACCACCACTCGAACCAGGATTCCGACAGTTCATATATATAGTATCACTGCAAACCAACGCGATACCACTTCACTTCTGAACAATATAAATATGTTGAGTAAGGAAAGATTGCGCTGTTTTCCCATGTTACCTCTATGCAGTACTACAGATTGGGTTGTTTTACCTCTGAGCGGCACTTTTTTGCACACCATAGGCTAAATGATCAGGTCACAAGGACCCCGAAGGCTCAGAGAAGGTTTGGTGAGGTGACCCACTGAAACCGCTGTTGGGAGACAGATGGTAGCCTCCCGTCAAGGCCATCCAGCGTGTTTTTTAACGTGCACAGGGTATGTCTCTCCCGCACACTGGGCCACGGCTTAACGTCCCACCCGACGGACGGCGACCTTTACCAAGCCCATCGGTGTCCCCTATTGACCGTGGGCAGGGCGGAGAAATTTTGCGGAGATAAATCTCAACGCTGACCCAGCTGGGACTCGAACCTGAAAACTACAGATTACGAGTCTGGCGCGCTACCGACTGAGCCACCCCTGCCCCTTAGGCAGGGGCGATGATGACTCAGATGGTAATGACGTTCCCTTTCCACGGTATTCAAGGGGTGATAACGTGTCCTACGCTCTCTTAAGATGCATTGGCGTCGAGAATCACTACTTACGCTAAATTGTGATTCATCCGAAATTGTCATGGGGACAGGACAGGGGAATCAATGGGGACAGGTTCATAAGAACTGTCACCATTGATCATTGGTTCATTTGAGGTGCTGCTTGCTCCATTCCAGTCGTTGCCTTTGATGAGCTGAGGTTAGTGTTATGCACACTCATCATCATCAACATCCTCCTCCTCAAGCAGCCATGGGCTACGGAGGTCCAACCAGACCGTGCAATTTAGTTCTCCAAGCAAGTCTATCCTGAGCTATATCTACTGCATCTGGCCACTGCACACCAATTCTAACAAGGTCCTGTTTGACATTGTCTGCCCACCGCATCCTAGGTCTCCCCTTCTTTCTGAGGCCTTTAGGCACACTGTTCATAACCCTATTCGCCAATCTATAATTATTCATACGGGCAACATGGCCAAACCAATGGCGTCTCTCTCTGCACAATATGCTGCTTAAAGGAGGTTGCAGACTCCTTTGCCTAACCGACTGAGCCGCCCCCGCCCCCAGTACTACAGATTAGAAAACAGAATTAAGAACAATGTGCCTGAAGGCCTCGGAAAAGATGGCTGCCTAAAATGCGATGATGGACATTGTCAAACAAACCAGACTTTAGGTTTTTCAGTGATGGGATTCGAACCCATGCCTTCCAGTTACATACCGGGTGTTCTGACCACTAAACTATCAGTGGCTAACTGCTTTCCTTCTATTTGGCTTATAAACTTTCCCGAATATAATTTGATTCGCTTTTGGGGCCATCTATGTTGAGAACGGACCTGGAAGGCCTGAGTTCGAGTCCCACTCACGGCAAAACTTTATTTTTTTAGCTAACTATTCATGATCCCATGTGCACAGTGTATCGCCAGTGATGCTCTACTATTAAACTAAATTTTGTTAAAATCAGCGCTGGATAGACGTGTAGGTACAGTCTCTCAAAAAAGTAAAAAGTCGGTGACACGAAGGTTGCCAGATCACTAATTTCTAAAAAAATCGTTGCCAGATATTTTTTCTGAATTCTGTAATCAACCATAGTGTTCGGATACTTTTTAATATATATAATGCGTATGAATGTATAATGCAATGAATATGGAGCGTGTGCAGTTACCGTTCACAGCAAACTGGAGCGGTCGCGGTTAATGTTCACAGCACATTGAATCGTGTGACCTCACAAAAACCTGGATCGTGTGGGCCCACTCACGGAAATATTGAGCGTGTGCAGTTGTTGTACACGCTCCAGATATTTTTCCTGATTTCTGTAATCACGTGACACGAAGGTTGCCAGATCACTAATTTCTAAAAAAATCGTTGCCAGATATTTTTTCTGAATTCTGTAATCAACCATGGTGTTCGGATACGTTTTTGAGCGCCTGTAGAACTAAATTGCAGTGTAACCTACATACACTGTGGCTTACTATAGAAAATATGAGTATGTGTGTGTATGATTATTTATTTCACAGGTGAGATGATTTGTGTATCGTTTTGAAAAAGGCGTAATTTAAATATATAAGATTATATTGCAAATTATTTATTATAAAGTTATGAATGCGTTGTTCTAATATAAAGCTTAAAGGAAATTATGTCGGTAGTTTAATTTCTTAATGATAAATTTCATTTTCACCAGCTGTGTTGAATTCAGAGGTTCCGAGGTGCTCTGCAGATTTGCATAATGCTGCGTGATCTGCTTGGAGCATTTGATTGCTCTGTAGTGTATGGTCAAAGAGAGTTATTATCTTCGCTGCTCCGAAATAAATACTAATCTGTGAATTATGAAGAAGTTTCAAGACGGATTAAAGTCAGGTAATTATTAGAATCTGCTTATTGCTGAAAGTGCCCCACCCAAAGCGATATATAACGATTAGTTACGATATGCGTGCAACTTTAGAATTTTGATGCTAAAAAGGTTATAGTACTGAAAATATCTCTGAAACGAAAGAACAGCCCTGTACAACCCAAATTTAATGATGAACCACTAGGAGAGAAAACTGTATTCTTAAAGAATTGAGAATTGTATTCTCTACTTGAAAAAAAAAAACATTAATTAATTAGATTAGTTATCACCATAATCATAATTAATCACCATAATGCTAATCACCATAATAATAATAATACTAATCACCATAATGATTAGTTAGTCATTATGGCAGTCATGGTTTGCTTACTGCTGAAGTTAAGGATACGTTTTAAACTGGCTTTACTTGAAACTAACTGGGGCGGGGGTGGCTCAGTCGGTAGCGCGCCAGGCTCGTAATCTGTAGTTCCCAGGTTCGAATCCCAGCTGGGTCAGCGTTGAGATTTATCTCCGCAAAATTCCCCGCCCTGCCCACGGTCAGTAGAGGACACCGATGGGCTTGGAAAGGCCGCTGTCCGTCGGATGGGACGTTAAGCCGTGGCCCCGTGTGCGGGAGAGCCATACCCTGTGCACGTTAAAGAACACGCTGGATGGCCTTGACGGGAGGCTACCATCTGTCTCCTAACAGCTGTTCCAGTGGGTCCCCTCACCCAACCTTCTCTGAGCCTTCGGGGTCCATGTGACCTGGCCATTTAGCCCATGGTGTGCAAAACAGTGCCGCTCAGAGGTAAAACAACCCAACAACACAACTTGAAACTAACACTCTCTTTTAGGAAGGACTACTCTTTTAGGTTTCTTTAGTTCTTTTAAAAAAAGTGTTTTAGGCGTTGTTTTAGGCTCTTTTAGGAGTTAAAAGAACTTTTTTCTACTCTTTTAGGAAGAAAGGAGCAGAGGAGACAGAATAATTTGAGTAATAAAGCACTTGAGTTTATTTCAGAAAGAAATAACTGCAGGAATGTCCTTAATCAATACCCTACTAGTCCTAATAGAAAGCATTACAAAGATCTTAATAAACGTGTAAGGGTTTGGTTAGGTGCTTGATATCTTGATGGCTTGGCTGACAAAGCTGAGGAAGCAGTTAGACAGCACAACAATGATTTAACTTCATACTGATGAGGATAAAACTTGTGTTTAGATAAGATTGTTGCATTTGTCTGGTTTTATACCTTTGTAATAAATTGCATCACTTATATTTATGTTTGGTTCGCATATTTTTGGACTTACACTCAGTTTTCGTCTCTTAAATTTTAAAAAATATTCACATATACAACCATGAAGAAAGGAAATAATGTACCTGAAATGGATGAGGGAATTTTAATGATTATCAATAAAAAATAAATAAATACCCCCTCAAGCAGCTGCTTGCCACAGAGGTCTGACAGGAGCCTGTCAGTTTATGCGCCAGAGTAGAAGGTCTGAGAGGATGGCGGGACCTCAGCAGAAAAACGACACATACAACCATGCCTTACCCGGGGTTCGAATCCTTTCATTAGATCAGTAGCCAAGCGTGTTAACCACTCGGCCATGGGACGGCGATGATCAGTACAGTTACTAAATATTGTGAAACTCAGGGTCGGATGTTTTACCTCTGAGCGGCACTTTTTTTTCGCACAGAATGGGCTTAATGTCCAGGTCACAATGACCCCTAGGGTTCGGGGGAGGGAACCCACTGCACAGCTGGTAGCCTCCCGTCAAAGCCATCCATCAGGTTCTTTAAAGTGCACGGAATTTTTTTGAAAATTTTTCATTTTCCGATTACAGAATTAAGTAATTATTAATTAAGTAATTAATTTAATATTAATTAAGTCGATTACAGAATTCAGAAAAAATATCTGGCAATGTTTTTTAGAAATTAGTGATCTGGCAACCTTCGTGTCACGTGATTACAGAATTCAGCAAAAATATCTGGAGCGTGTATAGCAACTGTACACGCTCCAGTTACCGTTTACAGCAAACTGGAGCGTGTGCAGTTACTGCACACGCTCCAGTTTGCTGTGAACGGTAACTGCACACGCTCAATATTTCCGTGAGTGAGACCACACGATCTAGCATCAAAATAATATGACCACCTACAGGCGCTCAAAAAAGTATCCGAACACTATGGTTGATTACAAAATTCAGAAAAAATATCTGGCAACGATTTTTTTAGAAATTAGTGATCTGGCAACCTTCGTGTCACGGGATAACAGAATTCAGGAAAAATATCTGGAGCGTGTAGAGCAACTGTACACGCTCCAGTTACCGTTCACAGCAAACTGGAGCGTGTGCACGTGAAAAATCAAATTTCAAACGAAAAATTTTTCAAATTTCAAATGAAAAATTTCCGCAGACATTTGGATGTTGGAAACGCGAGATAAAATGATGCTCTGACGGATTCCAGGACGTCTGAGACGTGGCCACTATTTACAAATCCTTGCCTTTTTTCTGGCCACATTTGAATCAGATTGCTGGTTAGGCTTCGGTGTTTCATATGTCGTATAACAGGGATGATGAAACTGTTGCCATCGGGACGAATAGAATTTTTCCACGTAAGTATTTAGAAGAATATTTTATTTGTAGCGGGCCATTAGTTGGAAAAGGGAGCAATAAAAGGAAGAATTATAGTTCTTATTATCTATCTTATTGAACAAAATATTCATAAAAAATATTTAATATTAAGAGTATAAAATTTATTAAAACGTCAAGACTGAATCAGTAGTAAAGAATCACAGGATCTGTGCTGTAGACATGAAACTCATGAAATTGGCTCATCGAGGCAGTATGTGAAGAATGGGTTGGGTTGTTTTACCTCTGAGCGGCACTTTTTTGCACACCATGGGCTAAATGGCCAGGTCACATGGACCCCGAAGGTTCAGAGAAGGTTGGGGGAGGGGACCCACTGGAACAGCTGTTAGGAGACAGATGATAGCCTCCCGTCAAGGCCATTCAGCGTGTTCTTTAACGTGCACAGAGTATGGCTCTCCCGCACACGGGGGCCGCGGCTTAACGTCCCATCCGAAGGACGGCGGCCTTCCCAAGCCCATCAGTGTCCCCTACTGACCGTGGGCAGGGCGAGGAATTTTGCGGAGATAAATATCAACGCTGACCCAGCTGGGACTCGAACCTGGGAACTACAGATTACGAGCCTGGCGCGCTACCGACTGAGCCACCCCCGCCCCTGTGGAGAATGGGACTGGAGACCAGAAATGAGCTGTTGAACATTCGGATTCAATGACGTTTTCGCTATTTGTAGGATGTTATTCAAATTTTCTTCTTTCGTCTTATTAAAACACTATTCACTCTAGTAGAGTCAAAAAACACTTTATTGTATCCAATTTTCACACGGACGTCCTAAAAGGTCCTAAAAGGTCGTCCTAAAAGGTCTCTCTAAGGTTTGTGCACCCCTATGCATGCGATTTTTGCCCGTTGAAATAACGGGCAAAATTAAATGTAACATTCTTCAATTTAGTGTATTACGTACAATTATCTTCGATCCTATTCCTGTTACCATTATAACGAAGTCACAATGGCCCCACTGAAATGGCCCATGGAGGGGAGGGGAAGGGTACCCACTGCACAGCTGACGCACAGCTGACACCCAATGCACAGCTGACACAAATGACTAGGTCACAATGGCCCCATTGAGGGGAGGAGTCACAATGGCTCTTGGACGGGAGGGGAAGAGTACCCACTTCACAGCTGATACAAATGACGAGGTCACAATGGCCCCATTGAAATGGCCCATGGAGGGAAGGGGAAGCGTACCCACTGCACAGCTGACACCATGCTGTTCACAGCTGATGCACAGCTGACACAAATCACGAGGTTACAATGGCCCCATTGAAATGGCCCATGGAGGGGAGGGGCACTCAGTGCACAGCTGACACCATGCTATTCACAGCTGGCGCACAGCTGACACCATGCTATTCACAGCTGACGCACAGCTGACACCCAATGCACAGCTGACACAAATGACGAGGTCACAATGGCCCCATTGAGGGGAGGGGTCAAAATGGCCCCATTGAAATGGCCCATGGAGGGAAGGATACCCACTGCACAGCTGACACCATGCTGTTCACAGCTGATGCACTAAATCATCATCATCATCATCATCATCATCATCATCATCATCATCATCATCATCATCATCATCATCGTCGTCGTCGTCGTCGTCGTCGTCGTCGTCGTCGTAGTCATCATTATCATCATCATCATCAAGCAGCCATGGGCTACGGAGGTCCAACCAGACCGTGCAATTTAGTTCTCCAAGCAAGTCTATCCTGAGCTACATCTACTGCATCTGGCCACTGCACACCAATTCTAACAAGGTCCCGTTTGACATTGTCTGCCCACCGCATCCTAGGTCTCCCCTTCTTTCTGAGGCCTTTAGGCACACTGTTCATAACCCTATTCGCCAATCTATAATTATTCATACGGGCAACATGGCCAAACCAACGGAGTCTCTCTCTGCACAATATGTTGCAAAGGAGGTTGCAAACTCCTTTGCCTAACCTCATCATTAGTTACAAAGTTGAACCACCTAATGCCCAAGATACTGTGTAAGCATCTGGAATCAAAAGCATCTAGTTTCCTGTTATCCTGCTTACAAAGTGTCCAAGTTTCACTACCATAACTAACCCTAGAAAGAACCAAACCATTGTAAAGTCTAATTTTAGTCTTTAGGTGTATACGCCTATTTCTCGACAATCTCCATAGATACTTAAAAGTCCCGGCAGCAATCCCTATTCGTCTGTTAATCTCATGCCGCACATCACCATTATCTGTTACATAGCTCCCAAGATAATTAAACTGTGACACCTGCTCGAGACTGCAACCATTCAGATTAACTGAATCACAGCCTGCCTGACCAATTTTCATCACTTTAGTTTTCTCTCTGTTTATAACCAAACCTACTCTACTACCAGTCTCATCAACAGCTCGAATGAAAGACTTCATCTCATCAACATCATTTGCCAAAAGGGCTAAATCATCAGCATAATATAAATCAGAAATTTTCGTATCTCCAGCCAATTTAAGGCCAAAATCTTTCCCTTGAAGTGAATTTCGCATAACATAATCAATAACCAAGCTAAAGAGAAAAGGAGACAAAATGCACCCTTGTCGAACACCAGAAGTAATGCTAAACCAATTGCTACAAGCCTTACCAACTCTCACACACGACTCAGTGTTATTATAGAGAGCTTTCATTATGTTAACTAACTTGTCTGGTATACCATATGATCTCACAATCAACCACAAATTATGAGGATCAACAGAGTCGAAAGCCTTTTTGAAATCAACAATGCTAGCAACCAAAGGTTTCTGAAACTCTAAACATTTCACAAGAATCTGCCTAAGTGAAAATATCTGATCCACACATCCCCTATCACTTCTGAATCCACATTGCTCATCACGCAATTGACTGTCAACCAGATTCTTAATTCTATTAAGCACAATCATGGAAAGAACTTTATCTGGAACAGAGAGTAGGCTGATACCCCTATAGTTATCACAAGAACTGCGATCACCTTTTTTGAAAATAGGGATAACAATAGCTCTGGTAAAATCCTTAGGAACCATGCCTTTATCATAAAAGATATTCAGAATTTCAGTCATCCAAGTGGTAACCGAAACATTCCCAGCTCTAAGCATTTCCGTAGTAATTTCATCTACCCCTGGGGATTTATGAAATTTAAGTTTAGAAACAGCCAAAATAACTTCAGATTGTGTTATAGGGCCAACATTAAAGCCACCAATGCATCTATCATCATTGCAAACAATGGGAGTAGAACTAACTACATTGTTTAGAACATCACTGAAATGTTCAGCCCACCTAGCCATGACAGAATCCTCCCCTTCTATAACCTTACCTTGTTTATCCTTCAATCCTTGTATGCCTGTCCGTTTTCTACCACACAAAACATTAACTATCTGGTACAGCTCTCTGCTGTTGTGCTGTCTAACTGCTTCCTCGGCTTTGTCAGCCAAACCATCAAGCCAAAGATTCTTATCAGCAGCTAACTGATCTTTTACACGTTTATTAAGTTCTCTGTAATGCTTTCTATTAGGACTAGTAGGATATTGATTAAAGACATTCCTGCAGTTCTTTCTTTCCGAAATAAGCTCAAGTGCCTTTTCACTTCTGTCTCTTCTGCTCCTTTTTTCCTAAAAGAGTACCGTTAGTGTCCAAAAAAGCCTGTTTAAATGATCCCATTCTTCCTCAACTTCAGTAGTAAGCAAACCATGACTGTCATAATGACTAAGTAACCTATCATGGTAAGCTTTGGCTATAACTGGATCTTTCAGAGCTTCAGTATTAAAAGTAAATTTTTTAACCCTAGCACAACACTTTTTAAGTTTAAGTTGCAACACACTTTTAACAAGGTAATGGTCAGATCCAATTTCAGCTCCCCTATATGCCCTGGTATTCCTAACAGAACTAGCCCATTTGTTGTTAATTAATATGTAATCAATCAGATTCTTATGCAGTCCATCAGGTGAAACCCATGTGTACTTATGTATGTCGCGGTGTTTGTAATTAGTGTTAGTTATTCTGAATCCATTGAGTTTACTTACCTGTAGGAGACGTTGCCCATTGCCATTGCAACTACCAATACCAAAAGGGCCTATTACTCCTCCCCAAAGGTCAGAGTCAGTACCAACTTTGGCATTGAAGTCACCAAGAACAAGGGTAATATCTCCTTTCTTGACAGAATTCAAACTATCCTGAAGTTGTTCATAAAACCTATCCTTCTCATCCTCATCGGCATCCTCAGTGGGGGCATAACAGCAGATAACATTCAAGTCTTTAACGCTTGTCTGAAATTTTACTGTAAGAAACCTTTCATTAATACACTCATATCTTAGAAGAGCATCACTAGCGTTTCTGCTGAGAAGCAGACCCACGCCTTGGTGATGCTTATTGTCGTCCCTCCCTGAAAAGAGAAATTTAAGATTATTTTTAAGAATCTGATCTTTATCTGTCCATCTGGTCTCTTGCAAGCCGAGAATATCTAAATTATAATGGTGGAATTCTTGTGTGAGGACATCAACAGAACACAGCTGACACAAATCACGAGGTTACAATGGCCCCATTGAAATGGCCCATGGAGGGGAGGGGCACTCACTGCACAGCTGACACCCAATGCACAGCTGACACAAATGACGAGGTTTCAATGGCCCCATTGAAATGGCCCATGGATGGGAGGGGAAAGGTACCCATTGCACAGCTGATTATGTGACTGATGGAAGGCTGCCATCAAGGGCACCCAACGTGTTCTTTAGAGTACGTACAGTATGGCTCTCTCGTACACGAGATGCGATTATTATTCATCCCACTCATAACCATGATCCTTTGTCGGGGGATTTGGGGACGTAGTTCATCTTTCGCAACCCAAAAATAATTAATCTATCTGGGAGTTGTAATGAACCACATCTTATCACTTGCGATAATGTCTGCCGTTTGGGGTCATTAGGTTCAAACATTGCCAGCATTTCCTTGCACGAGTCGACTCTAGCCCTTTTTTGCAGTTCTGTCAGTTTGTGGGGGGACCCATTTCGCACAGATCTTTCTGGACTTTAAATTTTGGGGAATAATTGTGTCCACACTGCCAATCGACATACTGACAACTTATTAAAATAATGAAATCCGTCTAATGTGGTTTCTGAAACCAATTTTTGTGGATGGGATAATTTGTTTACCTTGTAGACCCACTGAATAGATGTAGTCTTCTGTCAAGGCTATCCATCAAGGGAAAAATTATCACTGTAATCGATACAATAAATGTATCGATACTTGTAATATCGATACAATAATAATATATTGGTGATGCAATGCACCAGGGTTTTATGGCCCACATTTCTGGCCGGAGGCCCTTTATTTTATACTATATGATAGGGACCATTGGGATATTATACACCAGAGCCCATGACTATTTGGTTCCTCCAGTGCCATTTAGTATGTTCTTTAAGATGAGCAGGTGGTATGGTCTGCACACGGGACCACGACTTAACATACCATGTGACTGTCATCAGCCAATCCCTCGGTATCCCATTTCTCAGGGGCGTGGGTGTCTCGGTCGGTAGCGTGCCCGTTCCTAATCTGCAGTTCCAGGTTCCAGTCCCACCTGGGCCATCGTCGAAGGGGGAGGGTTTGAGATTTAGCCCCCGAAACTCCCCCACCCTGCCCTCGGTCAGTGCACGTGGATCCGATGCATGTGGAAAGGCTGTCGTCTGTCAGATGGGACATTAAGCCGTGGCCCCATGTGCTGGAGATCCATACCCTATGCGCATTAAAAAACATGCTGGATGGCCTTGACCAGAGGCTACTATCTGTCTCTTAACAGTTGTCCAGTGGGTCCCCTCCCCCAACCTTCTCTGAGACCTTGGAGTACTTGTGGAATGGCCATTTAGCCCATTGTATACAAAAAAGTGCCACTCAGAGGTAAAACAATCTAACCCATGAATTAATATAATAAATATACCCAGTCCCGACTGTAACAAGTTTTTTGAAACAGGACTGGTTTACGATTAACACGATTTCTCAGCTAATTCTCCGAGATCGTTTACATCATCGCATTTATCATATATAGAAGACGCCTTGAATGCCTTTCTTGTCCATCTATTCTTGGTCGTAATTTTAGCACTCCCGTAAAGATGTTTCACATTTTCTACAGAAATTAGTGTGCATAAACAGCAATAATATGTAACATATTTACAAACTATACAGCTCGTTTAAATTGACGCTGACTAATGAGAATCGACAATCCTATTAATTTACCTTTTTTTAATTGCAAAAAAAATCAAAAATCACCGCTTTTGTTTTAGTTTAAAATTTCTATATTTGTTATTTTGCTGTTTAAGTGATATATTAAATTATTTTGTCTTCTCAACATCTCGTACGTAGTATCCCTCGCGATACAACAAACATTTTAAAAATCCGATATGAGAAACTACTACGATAGTATGTTTATCCTAGTTCTAGTTCAACTTCCGCCAAAAGTTTGGCGCGAAACGCGTATGTCCATTGATAGCTTCAATCACAGCTGTCCAGAGGACAGAATAATTAACTAGCACTGACAGGCGACTCAGTCCCACTGCTTGCAGCGGCACCTTTAAACAATCGCCAGTAATTTTCATTTTCCAACTAACTAAAGGCCACCGTCCGTCGGATGGGACTTAAGCCATGGCACCTGGGGGAGAGCTATAGGGTACACGGCAAAGAACACGCTGGATGGCCTTGACGGGAGGCTACTATCTGTCTCCCAACACCTGTCAAGTGGGTCCCGTGTCCTCAACTTTCTCTGAGTCCTCGGGGTCCTTGTGACTTGATCGGTTAGCCCATTGTGTGCAAACAAAAGTGCCTTCGAGAGGTAGAGCCAATTTTTTCCTCATCGAGGACAGAGTGAAGACAACTCTCAACGCAGGCACAGTACTGATCCGAACCTGGCAATATCAGATTTTGAGCCTGATTCGCTACCGAATGAACCAGACCTTCAAATTGTTATTAATTCCCGATTGGTTGGCCATTCGTTTCTCTCATTTTGTTTGCAAGACTTTCTAGTCATCTTCAGGATGGAGGTACAGTCGCTCAAAAAAGTATCCGACTGTAGGTGGTCATATTATTTTGATACTAGATCGTGTGGGCTCACTCACGGAAATATTGAGCGTGTGCAGTTACCGTTCACAGCAAACTGGAGCGTGTGCAGTGACTGCACACGCTCCAGTTTGTTGCGAACGGTAACTGGAGCGTGTACAGTTGCTGTACACGCTTCCGATATTTTTTCTGAATTCTGTAATCAACCATAGTGTTCGGATACTTTTTTGAGCGACTGTACACATTGATAAGTGCATATCCATAGTTCATAAACACATGTGCAAGAGCAAAGTCAGATAGTGAGGGGGTGGGCAGCAATATCAAAGAACTTTTTCACTTCTTTCAGTCAAAAATGGACCAATGTTCTACTCTGACTTTTTTCCGAATGGATTTATTCCACATCTTCAGGTCCGCTGAACCGCCATCCCGCTTACGGCGAGAAAGGAAACACCGATGGGATTGGAAAGTCGGATGGGACGACAAGCCGTGGCTCTGTGTACAGTCGCTCAAAAAAGTATCCGAACACTATGGTTGATTACAGAATTAAGAAAAAATATCTGGCAACGATTTTTTTAGAAATTAGTGATCTGGCAACCTTCGTGTCACGTGATTACAGAATCCAGGAAAAATATCTGGAGTGTGTACAGCAACTGTACACGCTCCAAACTGTATAATTTAGTTCTCCAAACATCTCTGTTCTCAGCTACAGCTGCTGCATACGGCCACTGTAAGACAATTCTGACACGACCCTGTTTGTCATTGTCCACCCACTGTATCATAAATCTCCCCTTTTTTCTGAGGCCTTCAGGCACACTGTTCATAACCTTATTCACTAATCCATAATTATGCATATGAGCAACATGACCAAACTAACCGACTCTCTGCTCAATATGCTGCTCAGAGATGATTGCCAACTCCTTTGCCTAACCTCATCATTACTTATAAAATCAAACCACTTAATGTCCAAGATACTGCGTAAAAATCTACAATCAAAGTCTTCAACAGGTACAAAGGCTCCAAGTTTCACTCTACAACTAACTTTAGTCAATATTAAACTATTACACAGCCAAATTTTAATCTTTAGATGTATACAGTTATTTATTCCCACTCTCGATAGCCTTTTAAAAGTTCCAGTGGTAATTTTTTTTCAGTTTGCTGTGAACGGTAACTGCACACGCTCAATATTTCCGTGAGTGAGCCCACACGATCTAGGTCTTTGTGAGCTCACACGATCCAATGTGCTGTGAACATTAACCGCAACCGCTGCAGTTTGCTGTGAACGGTAACTGCACACGCTCCATATTCACTGCATTATATATTCATACGCATTATATATATTAAAAAATATCCGAACACTATGGTTGATTCGAGAATTCATGAAAAATATCTGGGAACGATTTTTATAGAACGTAATCACGTGACACGAAGGTTGCCAGATCACTAATTTCTAAAAAAAAATCGTTGCCAGATATTTTTTTTGAATTCCGTAATCAACCATAGTGTTCGGATACTTTTTTGAGCGCCTGTAGGTGGTCATATTATTTTGATACTAGATCGTGTGGGCTCACTCACGGAAATATTGAGCGTGTGCAGTTACCGTTCAGAGCAAACTGGAGCGTGTGCAGTAACTGCACACGCTCCAGTTTGCTCTGAACGGTTTGCTGTGAACGGTAACTAATTCAGGAAAAATATCTGGAGCGTGTACAGCAACTGTACACACGCTGTACACGCTCCAGATATTTTTCCTGAATTCTGTAATCACGTGACACGAAGGTTGCCAGATAACTAATTTCTAAAAAAATCGTTGCCAGATATTTTTTCTGAATTCTGTAATCAACCATAGCGTTCGGATACTTTTTCGAGCGACTGTATTTAATTTTTTGCTATAGCAACAATGCCCAGATTTCGAAGACAACTTTACGCGCTGTAGCGAAGAGAGAAATGATGATACGGCCTTTGGTTTTAACACGTAATGCCAAGTTTAGAGAAACTTTCATATAAGTCATAAGTAATAATCTATTTCATAAGTCATAAGTAACTTCGGAGGAAGGAGTGCAAACTACTGATACGTGTCAAGAACTTTTTCAACGCCCTCCGTAATGATGAGATTAGACGAAAGAGTGAACAACCACCTTTGGGTAACATAATTTTTTATTTGCAACGTTTAGGATGGAGAAGATCCTAGAAACTACTTCTAGTTTGTACATCCTTTCTCAGAGAAGGATATGATTCATTAAGACAGACGTCAATGCTGACCACTGCCTCAGCTAGAGCTACAGCACACAGACAAACAACCGCATGCCATACCGGGAATAGAACCCGGGTTCAGTTCTCTGAGCCTTGAGATTACAAGGACCCAGAGGGCTCAGAGAAAGTTGAGAGAAGGAGTTTTACTGGAGAGCTGTTAAGAGGCAGATAGTAGCTTCCCATCAAGGCCTACAACATGCCTTTTAACGTGCACAGAGTATGGCTTTCTCCCAAACCGCGAGGAGGGGTGGCTCAGTAACAGTCGGTAACACTCCAGGCTCGTAATCTGTAGTTTCCAGGTTCCAGTCCCAGCTGGGTCAGCGTTGAGATTTATCTCCGAAAAATTCCCCCCCCCCTGCCCATGGTCAGTAGGGGACACTGATGGGCTCGGAAAGGCTATCATTCGTCGGATGGGACGTTAAGACGTGGCTCCGTGTGCGGGAGAGCCATACCCTGTGCACGTTAAAGAACACGCTGGATGACCTTGACGGGAGGCTACCATGTGTCTCCCAACAGCTGTTCCAGTGGGTCTCCTCCCCCAACATTCTCTGTGCCTTTGGGGTCCTTGTGACCTGGCTATTTAGCCCGTGGTGTGCAAAAAAGTGCTGCTCAGAGGTAAAACAACCCAAATCTCCCACACCGAGCCACGGCTTAATCTCCCATCCGACAACCAACGGTACGACCATTGACCACTCGGTCAGTAGGAGACGCCAATGGTCTTTCCAAGCCCATTTTAGCGGAGAAAAATCTCAATGCTAGCTCAAGTGGGACTCGAACCTGGGAACTTCAGATTACGAGCCTAGCGCTTACTGACGTAATCAACTCCCTCTCCACCTACACCACCACCACTCGAACCAGGATTCCGACAGTTCATATATATAGTATCACTGCAAACCAACGCGATACCACTTCACTTCTGAACAATATAAATATGTTGAGTAAGGAAAGATTGCGCTGTTTTCCCATGTTACCTCTATGCAGTACTACAGATTGGGTTGTTTTACCTCTGAGCGGCACTTTTTTGCACACCATAGGCTAAATGATCAGGTCACAAGGACCCCGAAGGCTCAGAGAAGGTTTGGTGAGGTGACCCACTGAAACCGCTGTTGGGAGACAGATGGTAGCCTCCCGTCAAGGCCATCCAGCGTGTTTTTTAACGTGCCACAGGGTATGTCTCTCCCGCACACTGGGCCACGGCTTAACGTCCCACCCGACGGACGGCGACCTTTACCAAGCCCATCGGTGTCCCCTATTGACCGTGGGCAGGGCGGAGAAATTTTGCGGAGATAAATCTCAACGCTGACCCAGCTGGGGACTCGAACCTGAAAACTACAGATTACGAGTCTGGCGCGCTACCGACTGAGCCACCCCTGCCCCTTAGGCAGGGGCGATGATGACTCAGATGGTAATGACGTTCCCTTTCACGGTATTCAAGGGGTGATAACGTGTCCTACGCTCTCTTAAGATGCATTGGCGTCGAGAATCACTACTTACGCTAAATTGTGATTCATCCGAAATTGTCATGGGGACAGGACAGGGGAATCAATGGGGACAGGTTCATAAGAACTGTCACCATTGATCATTGGTTCATTTGAGGTGCTGCTTGCTCCATTCCAGTCGTTGCCTTTGATGAGCTGAGGTTAGTGTTATGCACACTCATCATCATCAACATCCTCCTCCTCAAGCAGCCATGGGCTACGGAGGTCCAACCAGACCGTGCAATTTAGTTCTCCAAGCAAGTCTATCCTGAGCTATATCTACTGCATCTGGCCACTGCACACCAATTCTAACAAGGTCCTGTTTGACATTGTCTGCCCACCGCATCCTAGGTCTCCCCTTCTTTCTGAGGCCTTTAGGCACACTGTTCATAACCCTATTCGCCAATCTATAATTATTCATACGGGCAACATGGCCAAACCAATGGAGTCTCTCTCTGCACAATATGCTGCTTAAAGGAGGTTGCAGACTCCTTTGCCTAACCGACTGAGCCGCCCCCGCCCCCAGTACTACAGATTAGAAAACAGAATTAAGAACAATGTGCCTGAAGGCCTCGGAAAAGATGGCTGCCTAAAATGCGATGATGGACATTGTCAAACAAACCAGACTTTAGGTTTTTCAGTGATGGGATTCGAACCCATGCCTTCCAGTTACATACCGGGTGTTCTGACCACTAAACTATCAGTGGCTAACTGCTTTCCTTCTATTTGGCTTATAAACTTTCCCGAATATAATTTGATTCGCTTTTGGGGCCATCTATGTTGAGAACGGACCTGGAAGGCCTGAGTTCGAGTCCCACTCACGGCAAAACTTTATTTTTTTAGCTAACTATTCATGATCCCATGTGCACAGTGTATCGCCAGTGATGCTCTACTATTAAACTAAATTTTGTTAAAATCAGCGCTGGATAGACGTGTAGGTACAGTCTCTCAAAAAAGTAAAAAGTCGGTGACACGAAGGTTGCCAGATCACTAATTTCTAAAAAAATCGTTGCCAGATATTTTTTCTGAATTCTGTAATCAACCATAGTGTTCGGATACTTTTTAATATATATAATGCGTATGAATGTATAATGCAATGAATATGGAGCGTGTGCAGTTACCGTTCACAGCAAACTGGAGCGGTCGCGGTTAATGTTCACAGCACATTGAATCGTGTGACCTCACAAAAACCTGGATCGTGTGGGTCCACTCACGGAAATATTGAGCGTGTGCAGTTGTTGTACACGCTCCAGATATTTTTCCTGATTTCTGTAATCACATGACACGAAGGTTGCCAGATCACTAATTTCTAAAAAAATCGTTGCCAGATATTTTTTCTGAATTCTGTAATCAACCATAGTGTTCGGATACTTTTTAATATATATAATGCGTATGAATGTATAATGCAATGAATATGGAGCGTGTGCAGTTACCGTTCACAGCAAACTGGAGCGGTCGCGGTTAATGTTCACAGCACATTGAATCGTGTGACCTCACAAAAACCTGGATCGTGTGGGTCCACTCACGGAAATATTGAGCGTGTGCAGTTGTTGTACACGCTCCAGATATTTTTCCTGATTTCTGTAATCACATGACACGAAGGTTGCCAGATCACTAATTTCTAAAAAAATCGTTGCCAGATATTTTTTCTGAATTCTGTAATCAACCATAGTGTTCGGATACTTTTTAATATATATAATGCGTATGAATGTATAATGCAATGAATATGGAGCGTGTGCAGTTACCGTTCACAGCAAACTGGAGCGGTCGCGGTTAATGTTCACAGCACATTGAATCGTGTGACCTCACAAAAACCTGGATCGTGTGGGTCCACTCACGGAAATATTGAGCGTGTGCAGTTGTTGTACACGCTCCAGATATTTTTCCTGATTTCTGTAATCACATGACACGAAGGTTGCCAGATCACTAATTTCTAAAAAAATCGTTGCCAGATATTTTTTCTGAATTCTGTAATCAACCATGGTGTTCGGATACGTTTTTGAGCGCCTGTAGAACTAAATTGCAGTGTAACCTACATACACTGTGGCTTACTATAGAAAATATGAGTATGTGTGTGTATGATTATTTATTTCACAGGTGAGATAATTTGTGTATCGTTTTGAAAAAGGCGTAATTTAAATATATAAGATTATATTGCAAATTATTTATTATAAAGTTATGAATGCGTTGTTCTAATATAAAGCTTAAAGGAAATTATGTCGGTAGTTTAATTTCTTAATGATAAATTTCATTTTCACCAGCTGTGTTGAATTCAGAGGTTCCGAGGTGCTCTGCAGATTTGCATAATGCTGCGTGATCTGCTTGGAGCATTTGATTGCTCTGTAGTGTATGGTCAAAGAGAGTTATTATCTTCGCTGCTCCGAAATAAATACTAATCTGTGAATTATGAAGAAGTTTCAAGACGGATTAAAGTCAGGTAATTATTAGAATCTGCTTATTGCTGAAAGTGCCCCACCCAAAGCGATATATAACGATTAGTTACGATATGCGTGCAACTTTAGAATTTTGATGCTAAAAAGGTTATAGTACTGAAAATATCTCTGAAACGAAAGAACAGCCCTGTACAACCCAAATTTAATGATGAACCACTAGGAGAGAAAACTGTATTCTTAAAGAATTGAGAATTGTATTCTCTACTTGAAAAAAAAAAACATTAATTAATTAGATTAGTTATCACCATAATCATAATTAATCACCATAATGCTAATCACCATAATAATAATAATACTAATCACCATAATGATTAGTTAGTCATTATGGCAGTCATGGTTTGCTTACTGCTGAAGTTAAGGATACGTTTTAAACTGGCTTTACTTGAAACTAACTGGGGCGGGGGTGGCTCAGTCGGTAGCGCGCCAGGCTCGTAATCTGTAGTTCCCAGGTTCGAATCCCAGCTGGGTCAGCGTTGAGATTTATCTCCGCAAAATTCCCCGCCCTGCCCACGGTCAGTAGAGGACACCGATGGGCTTGGAAAGGCCGCTGTCCGTCGGATGGGACGTTAAGCCGTGGCCCCGTGTGCGGGAGAGCCATACCCTGTGCACGTTAAAGAACACGCTGGATGGCCTTGACGGGAGGCTACCATCTGTCTCCCAACAGCTGTTACAGTGGGTCCCCTCACCCAACCTTCTCTGAGCCTTCGGGGTCCATGTGACCTGGCCATTTAGCCCATGGTGTGCAAAACAGTGCCGCTCAGAGGTAAAACAACCCAACAACACAACTTGAAACTAACACTCTCTTTTAGGAAGGACTACTCTTTTAGGTTTCTTTAGTTCTTTTAAAAAAAGTGTTTTAGGCGTTGTTTTAGGCTCTTTTAGGAGTTAAAAGAACTTTTTTCTACTCTTTTAGGAAGAAAGGAGCAGAGGAGACTGAATAATTTGAGTAATAAAGCACTTGAGTTTATTTCAGAAAGAAATAACTGCAGGAATGTCCTTAATCAATACCCTACTAGTCCTAATAGAAAGCATTACAAAGATCTTAATAAACGTGTAAGGGTTTGGTTAGGTGCTTGATGGCTTGATGGCTTGGCTGACAAAGCTGAGGAAGCAGTTAGACAGCACAACAATGATTTAACTTCATACTGATGAGGATAAAACTTGTGTTTAGATAAGATTGTTGCATTTGTCTGGTTTTATACCTTTGTAATAAATTGCATCACTTATATTTATGTTTGGTTCGCATATTTTTGGACTTACACTCAGTTTTCGTCTCTTAAATTTTAAAAAATATTCACATATACAACCATGAAGAAAGGAAATAATGTACCTGAAATGGATGAGGGAATTTTAATGATAATCAATAAAAAATAAATAAATACCCCCTCAAGCAGCTGCTTGCCACAGAGGTCTGACAGGAGCCTGTCAGTTTATGCGCCAGAGTAGAAGGTCTGAGAGGATGGCGGGACCTCAGCAGAAAAACGACACATACAACCATGCCTTACCCGGGGTTCGAATCCTTTCATTAGATCAGTAGCCAAGCGTGTTAACCACTCGGCCATGGGACGGCGATATCAGTACAGTTACTAAATATTGTGAAACTCAGGGTCGGATGTTTTACCTCTGAGCGGCACTTTTTTTTCGCACAGAATGGGCTTAATGTCCAGGTCACAATGACCCCTAGGGTTCGGGGGAGGGAACCCACTGCACAGCTGGTAGCCTCCCGTCAAAGCCATCCATCAGGTTCTTTAAAGTGCACGGAATTTTTTTGAAAATTTTTCATTTTCCGATTACAGAATTAAGTAATTATTAATTAAGTAATTAATTTAATATTAATTAAGTCGATTACAGAATTCAGAAAAAATATCTGGCAATGTTTTTTAGAAATTAGTGATCTGGCAACCTTCGTGTCACGTGATTACAGAATTCAGCAAAAATATCTGGAGCGTGTATAGCAACTGTACACGCTCCAGTTACCGTTTACAGCAAACTGGAGCGTGTGCAGTTACTGCACACGCTCCAGTTTGCTGTGAACGGTAACTGCACACGCTCAATATTTCCGTGAGTGAGACCACACGATCTAGCATCAAAATAATATGACCACCTACAGGCGCTCAAAAAAGTATCCGAACACTATGGTTGATTACAAAATTCAGAAAAAATATCTGGCAACGATTTTTTTAGAAATTAGTGATCTGGCAACCTTCGTGTCACGGGATAACAGAATTCAGGAAAAATATCTGGAGCGTGTAGAGCAACTGTACACGCTCCAGTTACCGTTCACAGCAAACTGGAGCGTGTGCACGTGAAAAATCAAATTTCAAACGAAAAATTTTTCAAATTTCAAATGAAAAATTTCCGCAGACATTTGGATGTTGGAAACGCGAGATAAAATGATGCTCTGACGGATTCCAGGACGTCTGAGACGTGGCCACTATTTACAAATCCTTGCCTTTTTTCTGGCCACATTTGAATCAGATTGCTGGTTAGGCTTCGGTGTTTCATATGTCGTATAACAGGGATGATGAAACTGTTGCCATCGGGACGAATAGAATTTTTCCACGTAAGTATTTAGAAGAATATTTTATTTGTAGCGGGCCATTAGTTGGAAAAGGGAGCAATAAAAGGAAGAATTATAGTTCTTATTATCTATCTTATTGAACAAAATATTCATAAAAAATATTTAATATTAAGAGTATAAAATTTATTAAAACGTCAAGACTGAATCAGTAGTAAAGAATCACAGGATCTGTGCTGTAGACATGAAACTCATGAAATTGGCTCATCGAGGCAGTATGTGAAGAATGGGTTGGGTTGTTTTACCTCTGAGCGGCACTTTTTTGCACACCATGGGCTAAATGGCCAGGTCACATGGACCCCGAAGGTTCAGAGAAGGTTGGGGGAGGGGACCCACTGGAACAGCTGTTAGGAGACAGATGATAGCCTCCCGTCAAGGCCATTCAGCGTGTTCTTTAACGTGCACAGAGTATGGCTCTCCCGCACACGGGGGCCGCGGCTTAACGTCCCATCCGAAGGACGGCGGCCTTCCCAAGCCCATCAGTGTCCCCTACTGACCGTGGGCAGGGCGAGGAATTTTGCGGAGATAAATATCAACGCTGACCCAGCTGGGACTCGAACCTGGGAACTACAGATTACGAGCCTGGCGCGCTACCGACTGAGCCACCCCCGCCCCTGTGGAGAATGGGACTGGAGACCAGAAATGAGCTGTTGAACATTCGGATTCAATGACGTTTTCGCTATTTGTAGGATGTTATTCAAATTTTCTTCTTTCGTCTTATTAAAACACTATTCACTCTAGTAGAGTCAAAAAACACTTTATTGTATCCAATTTTCACACGGACGTCCTAAAAGGTCCTAAAAGGTCGTCCTAAAAGGTCTCTCTAAGGTTTGTGCACCCCTATGCATGCGATTTTTGCCCGTTGAAATAACGGGCAAAATTAAATGTAACATTCTTCAATTTAGTGTATTACGTACAATTATCTTCGATCCTATTCCTGTTACCATTATAACGAAGTCACAATGGCCCCACTGAAATGGCCCATGGAGGGGAGGGGAAGGGTACCCACTGCACAGCTGACGCACAGCTGACACCCAATGCACAGCTGACACAAATGACTAGGTCACAATGGCCCCATTGAGGGGAGGAGTCACAATGGCTCTTGGACGGGAGGGGAAGAGTACCCACTTCACAGCTGATACAAATGACGAGGTCACAATGGCCCCATTGAAATGGCCCATGGAGGGAAGGGGAAGCGTACCCACTGCACAGCTGACACCATGCTGTTCACAGCTGATGCACAGCTGACACAAATCACGAGGTTACAATGGCCCCATTGAAATGGCCCATGGAGGGGAGGGGCACTCAGTGCACAGCTGACACCATGCTATTCACAGCTGGCGCACAGCTGACACCATGCTATTCACAGCTGACGCACAGCTGACACCCAATGCACAGCTGACACAAATGACGAGGTCACAATGGCCCCATTGAGGGGAGGGGTCAAAATGGCCCCATTGAAATGGCCCATGGAGGGAAGGGTACCCACTGCACAGCTGACACCATGCTGTTCACAGCTGATGCACATCATCATCATCATCATCATCATCATCATCATCATCATCATCATCATCATCATCATCATCATCATCATCATCATCATCATCATCGTCGTCGTCGTCGTCGTCGTCGTCGTCGTCGTAGTCATCATCATCATCATCATCATCAAGCAGCCATGGGCTACGGAGGTCCAACCAGACCGTGCAATTTAGTTCTCCAAGCAAGTCTATCCTGAGCTACATCTACTGCATCTGGCCACTGCACACCAATTCTAACAAGGTCCCGTTTGACATTGTCTGCCCACCGCATCCTAGGTCTCCCCTTCTTTCTGAGGCCTTTAGGCACACTGTTCATAACCCTATTCGCCAATCTATAATTATTCATACGGGCAACATGGCCAAACCAACGGAGTCTCTCTCTGCACAATATGTTGCAAAGGAGGTTGCAAACTCCTTTGCCTAACCTCATCATTAGTTACAAAGTTGAACCACCTAATGCCCAAGATACTGTGTAAGCATCTGGAATCAAAAGCATCTAGTTTCCTGTTATCCTGCTTACAAAGTGTCCAAGTTTCACTACCATAACTAACCCTAGAAAGAACCAAACCATTGTAAAGTCTAATTTTAGTCTTTAGGTGTATACGCCTATTTCTCGACAATCTCCATAGATACTTAAAAGTCCCGGCAGCAATCCCTATTCGTCTGTTAATCTCATGCCGCACATCACCATTATCTGTTACATAGCTCCCAAGATAATTAAACTGTGACACCTGCTCGAGACTGCAACCATTCAGATTAACTGAATCACAGCCTGCCTGACCAATTTTCATCACTTTAGTTTTCTCTCTGTTTATAACCAAACCTACTCTACTACCAGTCTCATCAACAGCTCGAATGAAAGACTTCATCTCATCAACATCATTTGCCAAAAGGGCTAAATCATCAGCATAATATAAATCAGAAATTTTCGTATCTCCAGCCAATTTAAGGCCAAAATCTTTCCCTTGAAGTGAATTTCGCATAACATAATCAATAACCAAGCTAAAGAGAAAAGGAGACAAAATGCACCCTTGTCGAACACCAGAAGTAATGCTAAACCAATTGCTACAAGCCTTACAAACTCTCACACACGACTCAGTGTTATTATAGAGAGCTTTCATTATGTTAACTAACTTGTCTGGTATACCATATGATCTCACAATCAACCACAAATTATGAGGATCAACAGAGTCGAAAGCCTTTTTGAAATCAACAATGCTAGCAACCAAAGGTTTCTGAAACTCTAAACATTTCACAAGAATCTGCCTAAGTGAAAATATCTGATCCACACATCCCCTATCACTTCTGAATCCACATTGCTCATCACGCAATTGACTGTCAACCAGATTCTTAATTCTATTAAGCACAATCATGGAAAGAACTTTATCTGGAACAGAGAGTAGGCTGATACCCCTATAGTTATCACAAGAACTGCGATCACCTTTTTTGAAAATAGGGATAACAATAGCTCTGGTAAAATCCTTAGGAACCATGCCTTTATCATAAAAGATATTCAGAATTTCAGTCATCCAAGTGGTAACCGAAACATTCCCAGCTCTAAGCATTTCCGTAGTAATTTCATCTACCCCTGGGGATTTATGAAGTTTAAGTTTAGAAACAGCCAAAATAACTTCAGATTGTGTTATAGGGCCAACATTAAAGCCACCAATGCATCTATCATCATTGCAAACAATGGGAGTAGAACTAACTACATTGTTTAGAACATCACTGAAATGTTCAGCCCACCTAGCCATGACAGAATCCTCCCCTTCTATAACCTTACCTTGTTTATCCTTCAATCCTTGTATGCCTGTCCGTTTTCTACCACACAAAACATTAACTATCTGGTACAGCTCTCTGCTGTTGTGCTGTCTAACTGCTTCCTCGGCTTTGTCAGCCAAACCATCAAGCCAAAGATTCTTATCAGCAGCTAACTGATCTTTTACACGTTTATTAAGTTCTCTGTAATGCTTTCTATTAGGACTAGTAGGATATTGATTAAAGACATTCCTGCAGTTCTTTCTTTCCGAAATAAGCTCAAGTGCCTTTTCACTTCTGTCTCTTCTGCTCCTTTTTTCCTAAAAGAGTACCGTTAGTGTCCAAAAAAGCCTGTTTAAATGATCCCATTCTTCCTCAACTTCAGTAGTAAGCAAACCATGACTGTCATAATGACTAAGTAACCTATCATGGTAAGCTTTGGCTATAACTGGATCTTTCAGAGCTTCAGTATTAAAAGTAAATTTTTTAACCCTAGCACAACACTTTTTAAGTTTAAGTTGCAACACACTTTTAACAAGGTAATGGTCAGATCCAATTTCAGCTCCCCTATATGCCCTGGTATTCCTAACAGAACTAGCCCATTTGTTGTTAATTAATATGTAATCAATCAGATTCTTATGCAGTCCATCAGGTGAAACCCATGTGTACTTATGTATGTCGCGGTGTTTGTAATTAGTGTTAGTTATTCTGAATCCATTGAGTTTACTTACCTGTAGGAGACGTTGCCCATTGCCATTGCAACTACCAATACCAAAAGGGCCTATTACTCCTCCCCAAAGGTCAGAGTCAGTACCAACTTTGGCATTGAAGTCACCAAGAACAAGGGTAATATCTCCTTTCTTGACAGAATTCAAACTATCCTGAAGTTGTTCATAAAACCTATCCTTCTCATCCTCATCGGCATCCTCAGTGGGGGCATAACAGCAGATAACATTCAAGTCTTTAACGCTTGTCTGAAATTTTACTGTAAGAAACCTTTCATTAATACACTCATATCTTAGAAGAGCATCACTAGCGTTTCTGCTGAGAAGCAGACCCACGCCTTGGTGATGCTTATTGTCGTCCCTCCCTGAAAAGAGAAATTTAAGATTATTTTTAAGAATCTGATCTTTATCTGTCCATCTGGTCTCTTGCAAGCCGAGAATATCTAAATTATAATGGTGGAATTCTTGTGTGAGGACATCAACAGAACACAGCTGACACAAATCACGAGGTTACAATGGCCCCATTGAAATGGCCCATGGAGGGGAGGGGCACTCACTGCACAGCTGACACCCAATGCACAGCTGACACAAATGACGAGGTTTCAATGGCCCCATTGAAATGGCCCATGGATGGGAGGGGAAAGGTACCCATTGCACAGCTGATTATGTGACTGATGGAAGGCTGCCATCAAGGGCACCCAACGTGTTCTTTAGAGTACGTACAGTATGGCTCTCTCGTACACGAGATGCGATTATTATTCATCCCACTCATAACCATGATCCTTTGTCGGGGGATTTGGGGACGTAGTTCATCTTTCGCAACCCAAAAATAATTAATCTATCTGGGAGTTGTAATGAACCACATCTTATCACTTGCGATAATGTCTGCCGTTTGGGGTCATTAGGTTCAAACATTGCCAGCATTTCCTTGCACGAGTCGACTCTAGCCCTTTTTTGCAGTTCTGTCAGTTTGTGGGGGGACCCATTTCGCACAGATCTTTCTGGACTTTAAATTTTGGGGAATAATTGTGTCCACACTGCCAATCGACATACTGACAACTTATTAAAATAATGAAATCCGTCTAATGTGGTTTCTGAAACCAATTTTTGTGGATGGGATAATTTGTTTACCTTGTAGACCCACTGAATAGATGTAGTCTTCTGTCAAGGCTATCCATCAAGGGAAAAATTATCACTGTAATCGATACAATAAATGTATCGATACTTGTAATATCGATACAATAATAATATATTGGTGATGCAATGCACCAGGGTTTTATGGCCCACATTTCTGGCCGGAGGCCCTTTATTTTATACTATATGATAGGGACCATTGGGATATTATACACCAGAGCCCATGACTATTTGGTTCCTCCAGTGCCATTTAGTATGTTCTTTAAGATGAGCAGGTGGTATGGTCTGCACACGGGACCACGACTTAACATACCATGTGACTGTCATCAGCCAATCCCTCGGTATCCCATTTCTCAGGGGCGTGGGTGGCTCGGTCGGTAGCGTGCCCGCTCGTAATCTGCAGTTCCAGGTTCCAGTCCCACCTGGGCCATCGTCGAAGGGGGAGGGTTTGAGATTTAGCCCCCGAAACTCCCCCACCCTGCCCTCGGTCAGTGCACGTGGATCCGATGCATGTGGAAAGGCTGTCGTCTGTCAGATGGGACATTAAGCCGTGGCCCCATGTGCTGGAGATCCATACCCTATGCGCATTAAAAAACATGCTGGATGGCCTTGACCAGAGGCTACTATCTGTCTCTTATCAGTTGTCCAGTGGGTCCCCTCCCTCAACCTTCTCTGAGACCTTGGAGTACTTGTGGAATGGCCATTTAGCCCATTGTATACAAAAAAGTGCCACTTAGAGGTAAAACAATCTAACCCATGAATTAATATAATAAATATACCCAGTCCCGACTGTAACAAGTTTTTTGAAACAGGACTGGTTTACGATTAACACGATTTCTCAGCTAATTCTCCGAGATCGTTTACATCATCGCATTTATCATATAAAGAAGACGCCTTGAATGCCTTTCTTGTCCATCTATTCTTGGTCGTAATTTTAGCACTCCCGTAAAGATGTTTCACATTTTCTACAGAAATTAGTGTGCATAAACAGCAATAATATGTAACATATTTACAAACTATACAGCTCGTTTAAATTGACGCTGACTAATGAGAATCGACAATCCTATTAATTTACCTTTTTTTAATTGCAAAAAAGATCAAAAATCACCGCTTTTGTTTTAGTTTAAAATTTCTATATTTGTTATTTTGCTGTTTAAGTGATATATTAAATTATTTTGTCTTGTCAACATCTCGTACGTAGTATCCCTCGCGATACAACAAACATTTTAAAAATCCGATATGAGAAACTACTACGATAGTATGTTTATCCTAGTTCTAGTTCAACTTCCGCCAAAAGTTTGGCGCGAAACGCGTATGTCCATTGATAGCTTCAATCACAGCTGTCCAGAGGACAGAATAATTAACTAGCACTGACAGGCGACTCAGTCCCACTGCTTGCAGCGGCACCTTTAAACAATCGCCAGTAATTTTCATTTTCCAACTAACTAAAGGCCACCGTCCGTCGGATGGGACTTAAGCCATGGCACCTGGGGGAGAGCCATAGGGTACACGGCAAAGAACACGCTGGATGGCCTTGACGGGAGGCTACTATCTGTCTCCCAACACCTGTCAAGTGGGTCCCGTGTCCTCAACTTTCTCTGAGTCCTCGGGGTCCTTGTGACTTGATCGGTTAGCCCATTGTGTGCAAACAAAAGTGCCTTCGAGAGGTAGAGCCAATTTTTTCCTCATCGAGGACAGAGTGAAGACAACTCTCAACGCAGGCACAGTACTGATCCGAACCTGGCAATATCAGATTTTGAGCCTGATTCGCTACCGAATGAACCAGACCTTCAAATTGTTATTAATTCCCGATTGGTTGGCCATTCGTTTCTCTCATTTTGTTTGCAAGACTTTCTAGTCATCTTCAGGATGGAGGTACAGTCGCTCAAAAAAGTATCCGACTGTAGGTGGTCATATTATTTTGATACTAGATCGTGTGGGCTCACTCACGGAAATATTGAGCGTGTGCAGTTACCGTTCACAGCAAACTGGAGCGTGTGCAGTAACTGCACACGCTCCAGTTTGCTGTGAACGGTAACTGGAGCGTGTACAGTTGCTGTACACGCTTCCGATATTTTTTCTGAATTCTGTAATCAACCATAGTGTTCGGATACTTTTTTGAGCGACTGTACACATTGATAAGTGCATATCCATAGTTCATAAACACATGTGCAAGAGCAAAGTCAGATAGTGAGGGGGTGGGCAGCAATATCAAAGAACTTTTTCACTTCTTTCAGTCAAAAATGGACCAATGTTCTACTCTGACTTTTTTCCGAATGGATTTATTCCACATCTTCAGGTCCGCTGAACCGCCATCCCGCTTACGGCGAGAAAGGAAACACCGATGGGATTGGAAAGTCGGATGGGACGACAAGCCGTGGCTCTGTGTACAGTCGCTCAAAAAAGTATCCGAACACTATGGTTGATTACAGAATTAAGAAAAAATATCTGGCAACGATTTTTTTAGAAATTAGTGATCTGGCAACCTTCGTGTCACGTGATTACAGAATCCAGGAAAAATATCTGGAGTGTGTACAGCAACTGTACACGCTCCAAACTGTATAATTTAGTTCTCCAAACATCTCTGTTCTCAGCTACAGCTGCTGCATACGGCCACTGTAAGACAATTCTGACACGACCCTGTTTGTCATTGTCCACCCACTGTATCATAAATCTCCCCTTTTTTCTGAGGCCTTCAGGCACACTGTTCATAACCTTATTCACTAATCCATAATTATGCATATGAGCAACATGACCAAACTAACCGACTCTCTGCTCAATATGCTGCTCAGAGATGATTGCCAACTCCTTTGCCTAACCTCATCATTACTTATAAAATCAAACCACTTAATGTCCAAGATACTGCGTAAAAATCTACAATCAAAGTCTTCAACAGGTACAAAGGCTCCAAGTTTCACTCTACAACTAACTTTAGTCAATATTAAACTATTACACAGCCAAATTTTAATCTTTAGATGTATACAGTTATTTATTCCCACTCTCGATAGCCTTTTAAAAGTTCCAGTGGTAATTTTTTTTCAGTTTGCTGTGAACGGTAACTGCACACGCTCAATATTTCCGTGAGTGAGCCCACACGATCTAGGTCTTTGTGAGCTCACACGATCCAATGTGCTGTGAACATTAACCGCAACCGCTGCAGTTTGCTGTGAACGGTAACTGCACACGCTCCATATTCACTGCATTATATATTCATACGCATTATATATATTAAAAAATATCCGAACACTATGGTTGATTCGAGAATTCATGAAAAATATCTGGGAACGATTTTTATAGAACGTAATCACGTGACACGAAGGTTGCCAGATCACTAATTTCTAAAAAAAAATCGTTGCCAGATATTTTTTCTGAATTCCGTAATCAACCATAGTGTTCGGATACTTTTTTGAGCGCCTGTAGGTGGTCATATTATTTTGATACTAGATCGTGTGGGCTCACTCACGGAAATATTGAGCGTGTGCAGTTACCGTTCAGAGCAAACTGGAGCGTGTGCAGTTACTGCACACGCTCCAGTTTGCTCTGAACGGTTTGCTGTGAACGGTAACTAATTCAGGAAAAATATCTGGAGCGTGTACAGCAACTGTACACACGCTGTGTGTACAGTTGCTGTACACGCTCCAGATATTTTTCCTGAATTCTGTAATCACGTGACACGAAGGTTGCCAGATCACTAATTTCTAAAAAAATCGTTGCCGGATATTTTTTCTGAATTCTGTAATCAACCATAGCGTTCGGATACTTTTTCGAGCGACTGTATTTAATTTTTTGCTATAGCAACAATGCCCAGATTTCGAAGACAACTTTACGCGCTGTAGCGAAGAGAGAAATGATGATACGGCCTTTGGTTTTAACACGTAATGCCAAGTTTAGAGAAACTTTCATATAAGTCATAAGTAATAATCTATTTCATAAGTCATAAGTAACTTCGGAGGAAGGAGTGCAAACTACTGATACGTGTCAAGAACTTTTTCAACGCCCTCCGTAATGATGAGATTAGACGAAAGAGTGAACAACCACCTTTGGGTAACATAATTTTTTATTTGCAACGTTTAGGATGGAGAAGATCCTAGAAACTACTTCTAGTTTGTACATCCTTTCTCAGAGAAGGATATGATTCATTAAGACAGAAGTCAATGCTGACCACTGCCTCAGCTAGAGCTACAGCACACAGACAAACAACCGCATGCCATACCGGGAATAGAACCCGGGTTCAGTTCTCTGAGCCTTGAGATTACAAGGACCCAGAGGGCTCAGAGAAAGTTGAGAGAAGGAGTTTTACTGGAGAGCTGTTAAGAGGCAGATAGTAGCTTCCCATCAAGGCCTACAACATGCCTTTTAACGTGCACAGAGTATGGCTTTCTCCCAAACCGCGAGGAGGGGTGGCTCAGTAACAGTCGGTAACACTCCAGGCTCGTAATCTGTAGTTTCCAGGTTCCAGTCCCAGCTGGGTCAGCGTTGAGATTTATCTCCGAAAAATTCCCCCCCCCCCCCTGCCCATGGTCAGTAGGGGACACTGATGGGCTCGGAAAGGCTATCATTCGTCGGATGGGACGTTAAGACGTGGCTCCGTGTGCGGGAGAGCCATACCCTGTGCACGTTAAAGAACACGCTGGATGACCTTGACGGGAGGCTACCATGTGTCTCCCAACAGCTGTTCCAGTGGGTCTCCTCCCCCAACATTCTCTGTGCCTTTGGGGTCCTTGTGACCTGGCTATTTAGCCCGTGGTGTGCAAAAAAGTGCTGCTCAGAGGTAAAACAACCCAAATCTCCCACACCGAGCCACGGCTTAATCTCCCATCCGACAACCAACGGTACGACCATTGACCACTCGGTCAGTAGGAGACGCCAATGGTCTTTCCAAGCCCATTTTAGCGGAGAAAAATCTCAATGCTAGCTCAAGTGGGACTCGAACCTGGGAACTTCAGATTACGAGCCTAGCGCTTACTGACGTAATCAACTCCCTCTACACCTACACCACCACCACTCGAACCAGGATTCCGACAGTTCATATATATAGTATCACTGCAAACCAACGCGATACCACTTCACTTCTGAACAATATAAATATGTTGAGTAAGGAAAGATTGCGCTGTTTTCCCATGTTACCTCTATGCAGTACTACAGATTGGGTTGTTTTACCTCTGAGCGGCACTTTTTTGCACACCATAGGCTAAATGATCAGGTCACAAGGACCCCGAAGGCTCAGAGAAGGTTTGGTGAGGTGACCCACTGAAACCGCTGTTGGGAGACAGATGGTAGCCTCCCGTCAAGGCCATCCAGCGTGTTTTTTAACGTGCACAGGGTATGTCTCTCCCGCACACTGGGCCACGGCTTAACGTCCCACCCGACGGACGGCGACCTTTACCAAGCCCATCGGTGTCCCCTATTGACCGTGGGCAGGGCGGAGAAATTTTGCGGAGATAAATCTCAACGCTGACCCAGCTGGGACTCGAACCTGAAAACTACAGATTACGAGTCTGGCGCGCTACCGACTGAGCCACCCCTGCCCCTTAGGCAGGGGCGATGATGACTCAGATGGTAATGACGTTCCCTTTCCACGGTATTCAAGGGGTGATAACGTGTCCTACGCTCTCTTAAGATGCATTGGCGTCGAGAATCACTACTTACGCTAAATTGTGATTCATCCGAAATTGTCATGGGGACAGGACAGGGGAATCAATGGGGACAGGTTCATAAGAACTGTCACCATTGATCATTGGTTCATTTGAGGTGCTGCTTGCTCCATTCCAGTCGTTGCCTTTGATGAGCTGAGGTTAGTGTTATGCACACTCATCATCATCAACATCCTCCTCCTCAAGCAGCCATGGGCTACGGAGGTCCAACCAGACCGTGCAATTTAGTTCTCCAAGCAAGTCTATCCTGAGCTATATCTACTGCATCTGGCCACTGCACACCAATTCTAACAAGGTCCTGTTTGACATTGTCTGCCCACCGCATCCTAGGTCTCTCCTTCTTTCTGAGGCCTTTAGGCACACTGTTCATAACCCTATTCGCCAATCTATAATTATTCATACGGGCAACATGGCCAAACCAATGGAGTCTCTCGCTGCACAATATGCTGCTTAAAGGAGGTTGCAGACTCCTTTGCCTAACCGACTGAGCCGACCCCGCCCCCAGTACTACAGATTAGAAAACAGAATTAAGAACAATGTGCCTGAAGGCCTCGGAAAAGATGGCTGCCTAAAATGCGATGATGGACATTGTCAAACAAACCAGACTTTAGGTTTTTCAGTGATGGGATTCGAACCCATGCCTTCCAGTTACATACCGGGTGTTCTGACCACTAAACTATCAGTGGCTAACTGCTTTCCTTCTATTTGGCTTATAAACTTTCCCGAATATAATTTGATTCGCTTTTGGGGCCATCTATGTTGAGAACGGACCTGGAAGGCCTGAGTTCGAGTCCCACTCACGGCAAAACTTTATTTTTTTAGCTAACTATTCATGATCCCATGTGCACAGTGTATCGCCAGTGATGCTCTACTATTAAACTAAATTTTGTTAAAATCAGCGCTAGGATAGACGTGTAGGTACAGTCTCTCAAAAAAGTAAAAAGTCGGTGACACGAAGGTTGCCAGATCACTAATTTCTAAAAAAATCGTTGCCAGATATTTTTTCTGAATTCTGTAATCAACCATAGTGTTCGGATACTTTTTAATATATATAATGCGTATGAATGTATAATGCAATGAATATGGAGCGTGTGCAGTTACCGTTCACAGCAAACTGGAGCGGTCGCGGTTAATGTTCACAGCACATTGAATCGTGTGACCTCACAAAAACCTGGATCGTGTGGGCCCACTCACGGAAATATTGAGCGTGTGCAGTTGTTGTACACGCTCCAGATATTTTTCCTGATTTCTGTAATCACGTGACACGAAGGTTGCCAGATCACTAATTTCTAAAAAAATCGTTGCCAGATATTTTTTCTGAATTCTGTAATCAACCATAGTGTTCGGATACTTTTTAATATATATAATGCGTATGAATATATAATGCAATGAATATGGAGCGTGTGCAGTTACCGTTCACAGCAAACTGGAGCGGTCGCGGTTAATGTTCACAGCACATTGAATCGTGTGACCTCACAAAAACCTGGATCGTGTGGGCCCACTCACGGAAATATTGAGCGTGTGCAGTTGTTGTACACGCTCCAGATATTTTTCCTGATTTCTGTAATCACGTGACACGAAGGTTGCCAGATCACTAATTTCTAAAAAAATCGTTGCCAGATATTTTTTCTGAATTCTGTAATCAACCATGGTGTTCGGATACGTTTTTGAGCGCCTGTAGAACTAAATTGCAGTGTAACCTACATACACTGTGGCTTACTATAGAAAATATGAGTATGTGTGTGTATGATTATTTATTTCACAGGTGAGATAATTTGTGTATCGTTTTGAAAAAGGCGTAATTTAAATATATAAGATTATATTGCAAATTATTTATTATAAAGTTATGAATGCGTTGTTCTAATATAAAGCTTAAAGGAAATTATGTCGGTAGTTTAATTTCTTAATGATAAATTTCATTTTCACCAGCTGTGTTGAATTCAGAGGTTCCGAGGTGCTCTGCAGATTTGCATAATGCTGCGTGATCTGCTTGGAGCATTTGATTGCTCTGTAGTGTATGGTCAAAGAGAGTTATTATCTTCGCTGCTCCGAAATAAATACTAATCTGTGAATTATGAAGAAGTTTCAAGACGGATTAAAGTCAGGTAATTATTAGAATCTGCTTATTGCTGGAAGTGCCCCACCCAAAGCGATATATAACGATTAGTTACGATATGCGTGCAACTTTAGAATTTTGATGCTAAAAAGGTTATAGTACTGAAAATATCTCTGAAACGAAAGAACAGCCCTGTACAACCCAAATTTAATGATGAACCACTAGGAGAGAAAACTGTATTCTTAAAGAATTGAGAATTGTATTCTCTACTTGAAAAAAAAAAACATTAATTAATTAGATTAGTTATCACCATAATCATAATTAATCACCATAATGCTAATCACCATAATAATAATACTAATCACCATAATGATTAGTTAGTCATTATGGCAGTCATGGTTTGCTTACTGCTGAAGTTAAGGATACGTTTTAAACTGGCTTTACTTGAAACTAACTGGGGCGGGGGTGGCTCAGTCGGTAGCGCGCCAGGCTCGTAATCTGTAGTTCCCAGGTTCGAATCCCAGCTGGGTCAGCGTTGAGATTTATCTCCGCAAAATTCCCCGCCCTGCCCACGGTCAGTAGAGGACACCGATGGGCTTGGAAAGGCCGCGGTCCGTCGGATGGGACGTTAAGCCGTGGCCCCGTGTGCGGGAGAGCCATACCCTGTGCACGTTAAAGAACACGCTGGATGGCCTTGACGGGAGGCTACCATCTGTCTCCCAACAGCTGTTACAGTGGGTCCCCTCACCCAACCTTCTCTGAGCCTTCGGGGTCCATGTGACCTGGCCATTTAGCCCATGGTGTGCAAAACAGTGCCGCTCAGAGGTAAAACAACCCAACAACACAACTTGAAACTAACACTCTCTTTTAGGAAGGACTACTCTTTTAGGTTTCTTTAGTTCTTTTAAAAAAAGTGTTTTAGGCGTTGTTTTAGGCTCTTTTAGGAGTTAAAAGAACTTTTTTCTACTCTTTTAGGAAGAAAGGAGCAGAGGAGACTGAATAATTTGAGTAATAAAGCACTTGAGTTTATTTCAGAAAGAAATAACTGCAGGAATGTCCTTAATCAATACCCTACTAGTCCTAATAGAAAGCATTACAAAGATCTTAATAAACGTGTAAGGGTTTGGTTAGGTGCTTGATGGCTTGATGGCTTGGCTGACAAAGCTGAGGAAGCAGTTAGACAGCACAACAATGATTTAACTTCATACTGATGAGGATAAAACTTGTGTTTAGATAAGATTGTTGCATTTGTCTGGTTTTATACCTTTGTAATAAATTGCATCACTTATATTTATGTTTGGTTCGCATATTTTTGGACTTACACTCAGTTTTCGTCTCTTAAATTTTAAAAAATATTCACATATACAACCATGAAGAAAGGAAATAATGTACCTGAAATGGATGAGGGAATTTTAATGATTATCAATAAAAAATAAATAAATACCCCCTCAAGCAGCTGCTTGCCACAGAGGTCTGACAGGAGCCTGTCAGTTTATGCGCCAGAGTAGAAGGTCTGAGAGGATGGCGGGACCTCAGCAGAAAAACGACACATACAACCATGCCTTACCCGGGGTTCGAATCCTTTCATTAGATCAGTAGCCAAGCGTGTTAACCACTCGGCCATGGGACGGCGATATCAGTACAGTTACTAAATATTGTGAAACTCAGGGTCGGATGTTTTACCTCTGAGCGGCACTTTTTTTTCGCACAGAATGGGCTTAATGTCCAGGTCACAATGACCCCTAGGGTTCGGGGGAGGGAACCCACTGCACAGCTGGTAGCCTCCCGTCAAAGCCATCCATCAGGTTCTTTAAAGTGCAAGGAATTTTTTTGAAAATTTTTCATTTTCCGATTACAGAATTAAGTAATTATTAATTAAGTAATTAATTTAATATTAATTAAGTCGATTACAGAATTCAGAAAAAATATCTGGCAATGTTTTTTAGAAATTAGTGATCTGGCAACCTTCGTGTCACGTGATTACAGAATTCAGCAAAAATATCTGGAGCGTGTATAGCAACTGTACACGCTCCAGTTACCGTTTACAGCAAACTGGAGCGTGTGCAGTTACTGCACACGCTCCAGTTTGCTGTGAACGGTAACTGCACACGCTCAATATTTCCGTGAGTGAGCCCACACGATCTAGTATCAAAATAATATGACCACCTACAGGCGCTCAAAAAAGTATCCGAACACTATGGTTGATTACAAAATTCAGAAAAAATATCTGGCAACGATTTTTTTAGAAATTAGTGATCTGGCAACCTTCGTGTCACGGGATAACAGAATTCAGGAAAAATATCTGGAGCGTGTAGAGCAACTGTACACGCTCCAGTTACCGTTCACAGCAAACTGGAGCGTGTGCACGTGAAAAATGAAAAATTTCAAAAATGAAAAATTTTTCAAATTTCAAATGAAAAATTTCCGCAGACATTTGGATGTTGGAAACGCGAGATAAAATGATGCTCTGACGGATTCCAGGACGTCTGAGACGTGGCCACTATTTACACATCCTTACCTTTTTTCTGGCTACATTTGAATCGGATTACTGGTTAGGCTTCGGAGTTTCATAGGTCGTATAACAGGGATGAAGAAACTGTTGCCATCGGGACGAATAGAATTTTTCCACGTAAGTATTTAGAAGAATATTTTATTTGTAGCGGGCCATTAGTTGGAAAAGGGAGCAATAAAAGGAAGAAAAGAAATTATCTTTATTTACTATAGTTCTTATTATCTATCTTATTGAACAAAACATTCATAAAAAATATTTAATATTAAGAGTATAAAATTTATTTAAACGTCAAGACTGAATCAATAATAAAGAATCACAGGATCTGTGCTGTAGACATGGAACTCATGCAATTGGCTCATCGAAGCAGTATGTGAAGAATGGGTTGGGTTGTTTTACCTCTGAGCGGCAATTTTTTGCACACCATGGGCTAAATGGCCAGGTGACATGGACCCCGAAGGCTCAGAGAAGGTTGGGGGAGGGGACCCACTGGAACAGCTGTTGGGAGACAGATGATAGCCTCCCGTCAAGGCCATCCAGCGTGTTCTTTAACGTGCACAGGGTATGGCTCTCTCCCGCACACGGACCACGGCTTAACGTCCAATCCGACGGACGGCGGCCTTTCCAAGCCCATCGGTGTCCTCTACTGACCGTGCGAGGAATTTTGAGGAGATAAATCTCAACGCTGACCCAGCTGGGACTCGAACCTGGGAACTACAGATTACGAGCTTGGCGCGCTACCGACTGAGCCACCCCCGCCCCTGTGAAGAATGGGACTGGAGACCAGAAATGAGCTGTTGAACATTCGGATTCAATGGCGTTTTCGCTATTTGTAGGATGTTATTCAAATTTTCTTCTTTCGTCTTATTAAAACACTATTCACTCTAATAGGGTCAAAAAACACTTAATTGTATCCAATTTTCACACGGGCGTCCTAAAACGTCTCGAGTTTGTGCACCCCTATTGCATGCGATTTTTGCCCGTTGAAATAACGGGCAAAATTAAATGTAACATTCTTCAATTTAGTGTATTACATACAATTATCTTCGATTCTTTTTATAAAGTGAACGTAGGTAAAATGGTTTTTTGACAGCAAACTGTCACATTTATTCCAATTCAAACCTGAGTAGCAACTCATGTAGTGTAGATAACGATTTGAATATTTAACGCTTAATGAAGAGTATTTTTAAAGCATCCAAATTGGTTTGTGTAGGACTCAGCAAAGCATCTAGCCAGAGGATGTATACCTCTGCATATTATCCAAAACCGTACTAATTTTATAGTTCATAAAGCTTACACGAACTGATTGTGTCTTGTAAGATATAACTTATATTTATATTTCCAGATAAGCTTCTTCCATCAATATATAGCGCATCAAATATATAGTTTAAACTTTGTAGTGGAGATAAACAGGAAGCCGATCGAATGATCCCGGTGTACCTAAATAGAAAACTATTTGTACTATATGTAAAATAGAATTGAAACTATATGTAAAATTTGTAAAATGTAATTCCCTCTCATATATAGGATTTATTAAGCTTCGAATTAAACGAAGCTTTTATCTAAATAACAGGAAGACAAATTGTTTAAATTTTCTTTCTCAGATGGCGCTACCATCGAGTGTTTCGTACAGACGGATATTTGGCTTCTACTAAGATAGATACATCGCTTAACGATAAGAATAATAAGTCCCACAGCATGATAATCATAAGAACATATTGTTCCTTGAAAGCATTTTGATAAAATATTTTTTTGCTTCATATAAAATAAAAATAAATACCCCCTCAAGCAGCTGCTTGCCACAGAGGTCTGACAGGAGCCTGTCAGTTTATATGCCACAGTGGAAGATCTGAGAGGATGGCAGGACCTCAGCAGAACACAACACGAACATCCATGCCTTACCCGGGCTCGAACCCAGGTATACTCTTGATAATTATACGACTGTGTTTGCTGCAACAAACCACTACCGCTGTGAATTTTATTAAAAATAATATGTAAAATATTTTTTTATTTAAATACAGCAATATTAATGTAACAGCTGATTTGGCTGTATTGTGTACATACCTGGGAAGTATCTTGGAAGATACATCAAAATATTCAAAGCACGCTTGATGTTAACATTGGCCAGCGGAGTAATTTTCGTTTTTGATATCAAAAATGCACAAGTATATCATTTCTCGAATCTTAAAATTTAAATTAGCTAAAAATAATATAAATTTCACTTATAAGTATTATTCAATCAGAAGTTCGAAATGAAATTTTAGTACACTTGTCATGGAAATTTTATTTTGAATTACGTAGTGGGCTCGGTGAACACCTCACGCCAGGTGTTTTTTGTTGACCACCCTGCAATCTCGAAAGGTCAAGATTGAGAAGCAGAACTAGAGGCTCTGGAGGTAACACGTGCTCACAAAACGTGGATTGACAAATGCAGACCATTCAACGACTCTGTGCTTCGTTCCTTTGTTTACCTTGGGAAGAAGAGATGTTTTGTGTTTATAACACCTACCGTTTTTAATTTAGATATTCTAATTAGTATAATTTCACGAATAATTCAACTTAAAAAAGTAAATATGAGATCACAAAAAAAATGATAATTAAGTGATTATGATTAAAACAAATTAAACCTCACAAACTGAATTTATTGATGTGACATTTCAGGATATTGTTCTGTTGAATATTTAGCCCGGAATGGGCCTATTTGCAAGTAGGCCACAAACTGTCACATTTATTCCAATTCAAAACTGAGCACGGACTTGTGTTGTATTGTAGACTAGGGGTCAAAACTAGGACTCAAAAGTCGCTAGATCTAGAACCAATCAATGTTTTATTTTATTCCCATTGTTATACTATAACTATAGTTTTATTTATCTATACAAGGGGTACGCCAATTACATACACATTTCCAGGAGGTACGTGAAGCATAAAAGGTTGAGAACCACTGATATATATGTTTTATTTTATTCCCATTGTTATACTATAACTATAGTTTTATCTATCTATACAAGGGGTACGCCAATTACATACACATTTCAAGGGGGTACGTGAAGAATAAAAGGTTGAGAACCACTGATATATATGTTTTATTCCCATTGTTATGCTATAACTATAGTTTTATCTATCTATACAAGGGGTATGCCAATTACATACACATTTCCAGGGGGTACGTGAAGCATAAAAGGTTGAAAACCACTGATATATATGTTTTATTTTATTCCCATTGTTATACTAACTATAGTTTTATTTATCTATACAAGGGGTACACCAATTACATACACATTTCCAGGGGGTACGTGAAGCATAAAAGGTTGAGAACCACTGATATATATGTTTTATTTTCTTCCCATTGTTATACTATAACTATAGTTTTATCTATCTATACAAGGGGTACGCCAATTACATACACATTTCCAGGGGGTACGTGAAGCATAAAAGGTTGAGAACCACTGATATATATGTTTTATTTTATTCCCATTGTTATACTATAACTATAGTTTTATCTATCTATACAAGGGGTACGCCAATTACATACACATTTCCAGAGGGTACGTGAAGCATAAAAGGTTGAGAACCACTGATATATATGTTTTATTTTATTCCCATTGTTATACTATAACTATAGTTTTATCTATCTATACAAGGGGTACGCCAATTACATACACATTTCCAGAGGGTACGTGAAGCATAAAAGGTTGAGAACCACTGATATATATATTTTATTTTATTCCTATTGTTATACTATAACTATAGTTTTATCTATCTATACAAGGGGTACGCCAATTACATACACATTTCCAGAGGGTACGTGAAGCATAAAAGGTTGAGAACCACTGATATATATGTTTTATTTTATTCCCATTGTTATACTATAACTATAGTTTTATCTATCTATACAAGGGGTACGCCAATTACATACACATTTCCAGAGGGTACGTGAAGCATAAAAGGTTGAGAACCACTGATATATATGTTTTATTTTATTCCCATTGTTATACTATAACTATAGTTTTATTTATCTATACAATGGGTATGCCAATTACATACACATTTCCAGGGGGTACGTGAAGCATAAAAGGTTGAAAACCACTGATATATATGTTTTATTTTATTCCCATTGTTATACTAACTATAGTTTTATTTATCTATACAAGGGGTACACCAATTACATACACATTTCCAGGGGGTACGTGAAGCATAAAAGGTTGAGAACCACTGATATATATGTTTTATTTTCTTCCCATTGTTATACTATAACTATAGTTTTATCTATCTATACAAGGGGTACGCCAATTACATACACATTTCCAGAGGGTACGTGAAGCATAAAAGGTTGAGAACCACTGATATATATGTTTTATTTTATTCCCATTGTTATACTATAACTATAGTTTTATCTATCTATACAAGGGGTACGCCAATTACATACACATTTCCAGAGGGTATGTGAAGCATAAAAGGTTGAGAACCACTGATATATATGTTTTATTTTATTCCCATTGTTATACTATAACTATAGTTTTATCTATCTATACAAGGGGTACGCCAATTACATACACATTTCCAGAGGGTATGTGAAGCATAAAAGGTTGAGAACCACTGATATATATGTTTTATTTTATTCCCATTGTTATACTATAACTATAGTTTTATCTATCTATACAAGGGGTATGCCAATTACATACACATTTCCAGGGGGTACGTGAAGCATAAAAGGTTGAAAACCACTGATATATATGTTTTATTTTATTCCCATTGTTATACTAACTATAGTTTTATTTATCTATACAAGGGGTACACCAATTACATACACATTTCCAGGGGGTACGTGAAGCATAAAAGGTTGAGAACCACTGATATATATGTTTTATTTTCTTCCCATTGTTATACTATAACTATAGTTTTATCTATCTATACAAGGGGTACGCCAATTACATACACATTTCCAGGGGGTACGTGAAGCATAAAAGGTTGAGAACCACTGATATATATGTTTTATTTTATTCCCATTGTTATACTATAACTATAGTTTTATCTATCTATACAAGGGGTACGCCAATTACATACACATTTCCAGAGGGTACGTGAAGCATAAAAGGTTGAGAACCACTGATATATATGTTTTATTTTATTCCCATTGTTATACTATAACTATAGTTTTATCTATCTATACAAGGGGTACGCCAATTACATACACATTTCCAGAGGGTACGTGAAGCATAAAAGGTTGAGAACCACTGATATATATGTTTTATTTTATTCCCATTGTTATACTATAACTATAGTTTTATCTATCTATACAAGGGGTACGCCAATTACATACACATTTCCAGAGGGTACGTGAAGCATAAAAGGTTGAGAACCACTGATATATATGTTTTATTTTATTCCCATTGTTATACTATAACTATAGTTTTATCTATCTATACAAGGGGTACGCCAATTACATACACATTTCCAGAGGGTACGTGAAGCATAAAAGGTTGAGAACCACTGATATATATGTTTTATTTTATTCCCATTGGTATACTATAACTATAGTTTTATCTATCTATACAAGGGGTACGCCAATTACATACACATTTCCAGAGGGTACGTGAAGCATAAAAGGTTGAGAACCACTGATATATATGTTTTATTTTATTCCCATTGTTATACTATAACTATAGTTTTATCTATCTATACAAGGGGTACGCCAATTACATACACATTTCCAGGGGGTACGTGAAGCATAAAAGGTTGAGAACCACTGATATATATGTTTTATTTTATTCCCATTGTTATACTATAACTATAGTTTTATTTATCTATACAATGGGTACACCAATTACATACACATTTCCAGAGGGTACGTGAAGCATAAAAGGTTGAGAACCACTGATATATATGTTTTATTTTATTCCCATTGTTATACTATAACTATAGTTTTATCTATCTATACAAGGGGTACGCCAATTACATACACATTTCCAGAGGGTACGTGAAGCATAAAAGGTTGAGAACCACTGATATATATGTTTTATTTTATTCCCATTGTTATACTATAACTATAGTTTTATTTATCTATACAATGGGTATGCCAATTACATACACATTTCCAGGGGGTACGTGAAGCATAAAAGGTTGAAAACCACTGATATATATGTTTTATTTTATTCCCATTGTTATACTAACTATAGTTTTATTTATCTATACAAGGGGTACACCAATTACATACACATTTCCAGGGGGTACGTGAAGCATAAAAGGTTGAGAACCACTGATATATATGTTTTATTTTCTTCCCATTGTTATACTATAACTATAGTTTTATCTATCTATACAAGGGGTACGCCAATTACATACACATTTCCAGAGGGTACGTGAAGCATAAAAGGTTGAGAACCACTGATATATATGTTTTATTTTATTCCCATTGTTATACTATAACTATAGTTTTATCTATCTATACAAGGGGTACGCCAATTACATACACATTTCCAGGGGGTACGTGAAGCATAAAAGGTTGAGAACCACTGATATATATGTTTTATTTTATTCCCATTGTTATACTATAACTATAGTTTTATCTATCTATACAATGGGTACACCAATTACATACACATTTCCAGAGGGTACGTGAAGCATAAAAGGTTGAGAACCACTGATATATATGTTTTATTTTCTTCCCATTGTTATACTATAACTATAGTTTTATCTATCTATACAAGGGGTACGCCAATTGCATACACATTTCCAGGGGGTACGTGAAGCATAAAAGGTTGAGAACCACTGATATATATGTTTTATTTTATTCCCATTGTTATACTATAACTATAGTTTTATCTATCTATACAATGGGTACACCAATTACATACACATTTCCAGAGGGTACGTGAAGCATAAAAGGTTGAGAACCACTGATATATATGTTTTATTTTATTCCCATTGTTATACTATAACTATAGTTTTATCTATCTATACAAGGGGTACGCCAATTACATACACATTTCCAGGGGGTACGTGAAGCATAAAAGGTTGAGAACCACTGATATATATGTTTTATTTTATTCCCATTGTTATACTATAACTATAGTTTTATTTATCTATACAATGGGTACACCAATTACATACACATTTCCAGAGGGTACGTGAAGCATAAAAGGTTAAGAACCACTGATATATATGTTTTATTTTATTCCCATTGTTATACTATAACTATAGTTTTATCTATCTATACAAGGGGTACGCCAATTACATACACATTTCCAGAGGGTACGTGAAGCATAAAAGGTTGAGAACCACTGATATATATGTTTTATTTTATTCCCATTGTTATACTATAACTGTAGTTTTATCTATCTATACAAGGGGTACGCCAACTTCATACACATTTCCAGAGGGTACGTGAAGCATAAAAGGTTGAGAACCACTGATATATATATTTTATTCCCATTGTTATACTATAACTATAGTTTTATCTATCTATACAAGGGGTACGCCAATTACATACACATTTCCAGGGGGTACGTGAAGCATAAAAGGTTGAGAACCACTGATATATATATGTTTTATTTTATTCCCATTGTTATGCTATAACTGTAGTTTTATCTATCTATACAAGGGGTACACCAATTAGATGCACATTTCCAGGGGGTACGTGAAGCTTAAAAGGTTGAGAACCACTGATATATATGTTTTATTTTCTTCCCATTGTTATACTATAACTATAGTTTTATCTATCTATACAAGGGGTACGCCAATTACATACACATTTCCAGGGGGTACGTGAAGCATAAAAGGTTGAGAACCACTGATATATATGTTTTATTTTATTCCCATTGTTATACTATAACTATAGTTTTATCTATCTATACAATGGGTACACCAATTACATACACATTTCCAGAGGGTACGTGAAGCATAAAAGGTTGAGAACCACTGATATATATGTTTTATTTTATTCCCATTGTTATACTATAACTATAGTTTTATCTATCTATACAAGGGGTACGCCAATTACATACACATTTCCAGGGGGTACGTGAAGCATAAAAGGTTGAGAACCACTGATATATATGTTTTATTTTATTCCCATTATTAAATTGGCTCAAGTTATTGTAAAAATAAATAAAATAAAATCCCCCTCAAGCAGCTGCTTGCCACAGAGGTCTGACAGAAGCCTGTCAGTTTATATGCCATAGTAGAAGGTCTGAGAGGATGGCAGGACCTCAGCAGAAAAACAACACGCACAACCATGCCTTACCCGGGCCTCGAACCCAGGTCCCTTAGATCGGTATCCAAGCGTGCTAACCACTCGGCCAGGGGACGGCTAAGTTATTGTAACCCCCTAAGAAAAACTATAGTGGTGTTTGTGTGGGGTGGTTAATTGACCTATTCGAACCTGAATGCTTTCTCGGTGCATAAGTTTTCCTTCCGATTTACTGGACTTAATATTGTTTGGCAAAAGTTCACGTTACAAATGTTTAACATATTCTTCGCCTCTTTTTTCCAGTTTTTGGCATCTTCAAAGTGGCAGGAGTTAGTAAATCTAGTCATGTTTCTTGATTGCTTCCTTCGATGTTTTGCCACTGGCAATATTGGGAAGGATGCAAGACTGCTGAGGATATCGCAGAACAAAGTGTGATTTTTTAACTTAGGGTGTTTTTTTAAATTGAAAATGTCTTCATAGTTAAAAAAGAGAGAGTACCGTTGGCAACACTGGAAGCATTTTAGAATTTGGGTTGGGTTGTTTTACCTCTGAGCGGCACTTTTTTGCACACCATGGGCTAAATGGCCAGGTCACAAGGACCCCGATAGCTCAGAGAAGGTTGGGGGAGGGGACCCACTGGAACAGCTGTTGGGAGACAGATGGTAGTCCACTGAACAGCAGATGGGAGACAGATGGTAACGTCAAGGCCATCCAGCGTGTTCTTTAACGTGCACAGGGTATGGCTCTCCCGTGCACGGGGCCACGGCTTAACGTCCCATCCGACGGACGGCGGCCTGTCCAAGCCCATCGGTGTCCTCTACTGACCGTGTGCAGGGAGTTTTTGAAGATAAATCTCAACGCTGACCCAGCTGGGACTCGAACCTGGGAACTACAGATTACGAGCCTGGCGCGCTACCCACTGATCTTAGAATAGAAAAGTATCTTAGAATAATAAAGAAAATAAACTTTTCCTTTCGTTGGGCTAGTGCTTAATATTCTCTTCTAATTGCTTTCGGAACTTCAACAGTTCACAAATGCAAGAATTTCATTTAGAGTTTGCGGGTCCTGGAGTATTTGCATCGATGACACGTCATCAAGTGACCTAGGGTGGGATTTTGCAAAACGCAAAGAAGAAGAATTTCCTGTCCTCTGATCTATTCTTGAGCTGCAGGAGTACAAAAGGGACGATTATTTCGCCTTTTATCTGTTTCCTCCACGTCTGGTGATCACAGACGGACGCGGGCGTCCTCTTCACTTGTTGCCATCCGTGTCAACCTGCTCTTTGGCGGCCGCTGCCACAGGCTCGCCGTCTATCACCACGCCCAGTCTGCACGCGCGGACCCGTGGACTACCCCGACGTCATCGTTGGTCCAAGTGCGGGCGGCCGCCGGCTCGTCTCCGTCTATCGACCACCGAGCTGTTTGGAAGTGGTTGTCTCCATGACAACAACGAGTTCGCTGCTTATGTGACTGGGTGGCAGGAAAGTGACGTCACGATTTAATTATTTCTGTGAACGTTCTGTGGCTGTGTTGTCGCAAACGTGACGTGGTGCTCGCAGAAATAACATCAGCTATGAACTGGGAAAAATGTTGTTTTCGTTTTGAAAGCCGGAAGAAAGAGAAAACGAAGTCTGCAGCGAGAAAGAAGCTTTATAGTTATGGAGTCGCATGACCCTGTAAATACGGCTTTGGTGCAAGTCCAGATTTTTGTCTATGACAAAAGCGTCTTCATGGGAAACCCATTCATTCCCATTCCCATGAAGCCACTTTGTTCAATAAATGAGTAAATACACAATTCAAGCAAGAGAAGAAAAATGCTGATTTAGCGACATTTCCTTTTCTTTACCCGTCGAGCAGCTGTTGCTAGAGAGGTCTTCAGGATCATCAATCAGTTTAGTACGCCATAGAGAAGATTTGTGAGAGTGGGCTGGGCTGTTTTACCTCTGAGTGGCAGTTTTTGCACACCATGGGCTAAATGTCCAGGTCACGAGGATCCCCGAGAAGATCAGAGAAGGTTGGGGGAAGGGGACCCACTGGAACAGCTGTTGGGAGACAGGTGGTAGCCTCCCGTCAAGGCCATCCAGCGTGTTCTTTCATGTGCACGGCGTATGGCTCTCCCGTACGTGGGACCACGGCTCAACATCCAATCCGATGGACGGTGGTCTTTCCAAGCCTATCGGTGTCCTCTACTGACTGTGGGCAGGGAGAGGTGTCTTGTAGAAGTTAATCTCGTCACTGATCCAGCTGGGACTCGAACCTGGGAATTGCAGATTACGAGCCTGGCGCGCTACCGACTGAGCCACCCCCCACCCCAGTTTGTGAGGAAGACGGGACCTCAGCAGAAAAACAAAGCACAAATGCCCACACCTTATCAGGGGTTCGAACCCGGGTAACTTTTAAGAAACGAAAACGGGATAATAATCATCATCATCATCCTCAAGCAGCCAAGGGCTACGGAGGTCCAACCAGACCGTGCAATTTAGATCTCCAAGCAATTCTGTCCTGAATTACATCTACTGCATCTGGCCACTGCACACCAATTCTAACAAGGTCCTGTCTGACATTGTCTGTCCACCGCATCCTAGGTCTCCCCTTCTTTCTGAGGCCTTTAGGCACACTGTTCATAACCCTATTCGCCAATTTATAATTATTCATACGGGCAACATGGCCAAACCAACGGAGTCTCTCTCTGCACAATATATGCTGCTTAAATGAGGTTGCAAACACCTTTGCCTAACCTCATCATTAGTTACAAAGTTGAACCACCTAATGCCCAAGATATTGCGTAAGCATCTGGAATCAAAAACATCAAGTTTCCTGTTATCTTGTTTACAAAGTGTCCAAGTTTCACTGCCATAACTAACCCTAGAAAAAAACAAACTATTTTACAGTTTAATTTTAGTCCTTAGGTGTATACGCCTATTTCTCCACACTCTCCATAGATTCTTAAAAGTCTCGGCAGCAATCCCTATTCGTGTGTTAATCTCATGTCGCACATCACCATTATCTGTTACATAGCTCCCAAGATAATTAAACTGTGACACCTGCTCAAGACTGCAACCATTCAGAATAACTAAATCACAGCCTGCCTGACCAATTTTCATCACTTTAGTTTTCCCTCTGTTTATAACCAAACCTACTCTACTACCATTTTCATCAACAGCTCGAATGAAAGAGTTCATCTCATCAACATCATTTGCCAAAAGAGCTAAATCATCAGCATAATCTAAATCAGAAACCTTCGCATCTCCAGTCCATTTAAGGCCAAAATCTTTCCCTTGAAGTGAATTTCGCATAACATAATCAATAACCAAGTTAAAGAGAAAAGGAGACAAAATGCACCCTTGTCGAATACCAGAAGTAATGCTAAACCAATTGCTACAAGCCTTACCAACTCTCACACATGACTCAGTGTTATTATAGAGAGTTTTCATTATGTTAACTAACTTGTCTGGTATACCATATGATTTCACAATCAACCACAAATTATGACGATCAACAGAGTCGAAAGCCTTTTTCAAATCAACAAAGCTAGCAACCAAAGGTTTCTGAAATTCTAAACATTTCTCAAGAATCTGCCTAAGTGAAAATATCTGATCTACACATCCCCTACCACTTCTGAATCCACATTGCTCATCACGCAATTGCCTGTCAACCAGATTCTTAATTCTATTAAGCACAATCATGGGAAGAACTTTACCTGGAACAGAGAGTAGGCTGATACCCCTATAGTTATCACAAGAACTGCGATCACCTTTTTTGAAAATAGGGATAATAATAGCTCTGGTAAAATCTTTAGGAACCATGCCTTTATCATAAAAGTTATTCAAAATTTTTTATCATTAAATTAACAAAATTTTTACAAACTAAAATAAATATAACAAAATTTTTTATCATTAATTATATTGAAATAACATAAGAGTTATCTGAAAATTATTTAGTCATCCAAGTGGTAACCGAAACATTCCCAGCTCTAAGCATTTCCGTAGTAATTTCATTTACCCCTGGGGATTTATGTAGTTTAAGTTTAGATATAGCCAAAATAACTTCAGATTGTGTTATAGGGCCAACATTAAAGCCACCAATGCATCTATGATCATTGCAAACAATGGGAGTAGAAAACTAACTATATTGTTTAGAACATCACTGAAATGCTCAGCCCACCTAGCCATGACAGAATCCTCCCCTTCTATAGTCTTACCTTGTTTATCCTTCAATCCCTGTACACCTGTTCGTTTTCTACCACATAAAACATTAACTATCTGGTACAGCTCTCTGCTGTTGTGCTGTCTAACTGCTTCCTCGGCTTTGTCAGCCAAACCATAAAGCCAAAGATTCTTATCAGCAGCTAACTGATCTTTTACACGTTTATTAAGTTCTCTGTAATGCTTTCTATTAGGACTAGTAGGGTATTGATTAAGGACATTCCTGCAGTTCTTTCTTTTCGAAATAAGCTCAAGTGCCTTATCACTCAGATAATTCTGTCTCTTCTGCTCCTTTTTTCCTAAAAGAGTACTGTTAGTGTCCAAAAAAGCCTGTTTAAAATTATCCCATTTTTCCTCAACTTCAGTAGTAAGGAAACCATGACTGTCATAATGACTAAGTAACCTATCATGGTAAGCTTCAGCTATAACTGGGTCTTTCAGAGCATCAATATTAAAAGTAAATTTTTTAACCCTAGCATAACACTTTTTTTATTTAAGTTGCAAGACACTTTTAACAAGGTAATGGTCAGATCCAATTTCAGCTCCCCTATATGCCCTGGTATTCCTAACAGAACCAGCCCATTTGCTGTTAATTAATATGTAATCAATCATATTCTTATGCAGCCCATCAGGTGAAACCCATGTGTACTTATGTATGTCGCGGTGTTTGTAATATGTGTTAGTTATTCTGAAACCATTAAGTTTACTTACCTGTAGAATACATTCTCCATTGTCATTGGAACTACCAATGCCAAAGAGACCTTAAAACTTCTGCCCATAAGTCAGAGTCAGTAGCAACTTTAGCATTGAAGTCAACTAGCACGAGAAATATCCCCTATTTTGACAGAATTCAAAATATCCTGAAGTTGTCCGTAAAACCTATCCTTCTCATCCTCATCGGCATCCTCAGTGGGGGCATAACAGCAGATAACCTTCAAGTCTTTAACACTTGTCTGAAATTTTGCTGTAAGAAACCTTTCATTAATGCACTCGTATCCTAGAAGAGCATCACTATCATGTCTGCTGAGAAGCAGACCCACGCCTTGGTGATGCTTATTGTCGTCCCTCCCTGAAATATTTTCACTTTATTATCTGTCTGTCCTTCTCCAGACGTTCAACTTGTTTGTTTCAAAGATAAACTAAAAATTGTTTTTGTGTTGGATGGGTACTGATGAAACATTGCGATTCACACTTTCCGAATATCCCAAAAGTTTAAATTGCGTCCTCTAATGGCGGAAAATTTTCAAAACTGCACAATTTTAAACGAATATTGCAAGCGAGGAATTTATGCTAGGTTGAGTTGTTGGGTTGTTTTACCTCTGAGCGGCACTTTTTTGAACACCATGGGCTAAATGGCCAGGTTACATGGACCCCGAAAGCTCAGAGAAGGTTGGGGGAGGGGACCCACTGGAACAGCTGTTGGGAGACAGATGGTAGCCCCCAGTCAAGGCCATCCAGCGTGTTCTTTTACTCGCACAGGGTATGTCTCTCCCGCACACGGGGCCACGGCTTAACGTCCCATCCGACGGACGGCGGCCTTTCCAAGCCCATCGGTGTCCCCTACTGACCGTGGTCAGGGCGGGGAATTTTTGCGGAGATAAATCTCAACGCTGACCCAGCTGGGACTTGAACCTGGGAACTACAGATTACGAGCCTGGCGCGCTACCGACTGAGCCACCCCCGCTCCAATTTATGCTAGAAATTTAAATTTTGATGGTGGAATGTGAAGGTCACGAGGTTTGCATTTGCAACAATAAGTTTACACCCAGGGAGGTGGGAAACGCAATTGTTTTGTTGTAAGAGAAAAATTAAAAATTCTTTTTGGGTTGAATAGATGTTGATAAAGATTTACGATTCACACTTTTCGAATTTTCGAAAAGTTTCAAATGCTCCCTCTGATTTGAAAATTTAAAAATTATTAACGAATGTTGCAAACGATCTATTTGGGCTAGAAATTGATATTTTAATGATGGCGAGCGAGGAACAAGAGGTTTATTAAATTGGCAACAACAATTTGTCCTATCCCCCCCCTCCTGGTTGTGGGGGGGGTATGGAGTGGTTCAGAGGTAGACAGCTAGACTGGCTAGACCCGTAGTCTGCAGTTCCCAGGTTCGCTGGTGCCGCGTGGCCCAGCATTAAAATTGATCTCGATGAACCTCCTCACCCTGCCCTCGGCCAATAAGGCACCTCGATGGACTTAGTGAGGCAGCCGTCCGTCTGGGAGACGTGAAGTCGTGGCTCATTGTGTGGGAGAGCCATACCGCTGGGCAGGTTAAAGGATATCCTTGATGGCCTTCACGGGAGGCTACCATCTGTCTGTGGGGTTGTCTTCCAATCACCGATTCGTACGAATTACTACTGTTAAATAAAAATAAATACCTCCTCAAGCAACTGCTTGCCACAGAGGTCTGAGAGGAGTCTGTCAAAGGATGCAAAATTAAGAAAATGGAAATCTTCAGTTTCTCTGAAAACGAGCGTCCCATATTTGCCAGAGCCGATGTTTTATTCTTCTAGTTAACGATATTCGTTCAGCATTTCAAGAGCTATGGAAGGAGGAATATTTCCCAAAAGCGTATCATGACCTTTACCTCAGAAATTAATTCAAACTTAAAAAAAGAAACCAAGTAATGTTTCAAACTAGGCCAGATCTGGAAAAAAATCGGGGAGGGGGGCAAGAAACACAATCGAGTAGAAAAAATGTGAAGACACTTGATTTCCAATGTTGCAGAACTTTCCCTCCTTCCTTTTTTAAGGGGTTTTAAAGAAATTGTTGAAAAATGCATGAAATATAGTAATAAATAAGCACCCCCTCAATAATAGATACCTCCTAATATAATAAATACCTCCTGCTTGCCACAGAGGTCTGACAGGAACCTGTCAGTTGTAAGCAGAACCTGCAAGAGTAAGAAGGTCTGAGAGGATGGCAGGACCTCAGCAGAAAAACAACACAAACATCCGGGGCTCGAACCCAGGTCCCTTAGATCAGTAGCCAAGCGTGCAAACCACTCGGCCACGGGACGGCTTAAAAGAAATATAAATGAATTTAATAATTTTTTTGCCTCTTTTACCCTTATTCGCATTCTCAAAGGGGTGCTTCCCCACCCCCTATATACGGTCCTGTTTCACGCCATTTAATAAAATAAATGCACATTTTTGGAAGTTTGTTAACGATTTTTTCAATATTAGATAATTATGAATGAATTTTATAAAATAGTTTATTGTTAAGTATTCCTGCTTCCATAACTCTTTAAATACCAAACGAATATTGTTGAGAATCCAGTTTTTAAGAGATTTGATTTATGATCCTCAGTTTATCTTCAATCACATCTTTTCATTAAATGCATATTTTAGAAGTTATAGAGCTTCAAAGTTAGCTTTTAATTATAATAATAATAATTTATTTTCCATATAATTGAACTGTCATACACTCAATGCTGCTCCATGCTTAGCCGAGAGGAGTAGACAATGGGGAAAAGTTCTTCAAAGGAAAGCTTTATGGATTTGGGACAAAGATGAATTATGCAATGGCCGTCATTCAACGGTTTTTGAAGACGCTCTTACAGTCGCTCAAAAAAGTATCCGAACACTATGGTTGATTACAGAATTCAGAAAAAATATCTGGCAACGATTTTTTTAGAAATTAGTGATCTGGCACACCTTCGTGTCACGTGATTACAGAATTCAGGAAAAATATCTGGAGCGTGTACAGCAACTGTACACGCTCCAGTTGCCGTTCACAGCAAACTGGAGCGTGTGCAGTTACTGCACACGCTCCAGTTTGCTGGGCAGGGGAAGAGAACGGTAAGTGCTCACGCTCAATATTTCCGTGAGTGAGTCCACACGATCTAGTATCAAAATAATATGACCACCTACAGGCGCTCAAAAAAGTATCCGAACACTATGGTTGATTGCAGAATTCAGAAAAAAAAAATATCTGGCAACGATTTTTTTAGAAATTAGTGATCACGTGACACGAAGGTCACGTGATTATCACGTGACCTTCGTGATCTGGCAACCTTCGTGTCACGTGATTATCACGTGACACGAAGGTTGCCAGATCATTAATTTCTAAAAAAATCGTTGCCAGATATTTTTTTCTGAATTCTGTAATCAACCATAGTGTTCGGATACTTTTTTGAGCGACTGTACCTGTCTGATTTTCGGATTGATTAAATGACTCAAATAGTAGACAGACATATTTTTTTTTTTCTGAGCATAATGTAACATTGATTTCATGGCCTGCTTGGAACTCTCATTCCTACAAGCGTAGCCACTCAGGGGGCTACACCTGTAGGAAACGCTACCACTAGTTATGAAAATGACAGAAAATGTTGGCAATACATTTAAAGACATTTCTTGTGCATTTAGTGTGAACGAGGCGTTTCGTAGGGGATGGGAGGGGAGCAGACAAAATAAGTTGTCCTTTGACCTGGTTTCGTCCATCAGCCATTCCGACATTATGGATGCTTCTTTTTCTTTTCCTCAGTCTAGCTTAGCTTAGCTACCTAACAAGTGCAACACTTCATTTCACCAACTATACGGGCGGGGGTGGCTCAGTCGGTAGCGCGCCAGGCTCGTAATCTGTAGTTCCCAGGTTCGAGTCCCAGCTGGGTCAGCGTTGAGATTTATCTCCGCAAAATTCCCCGCCCTGCCCACGGTCAGTAGGGGACACCGATGGGCTTGGAAAGGCTGCCGTCCGTCGGATGGGACGTTAAGCCGTGGCCCAGTGTGTACGGGAGAGCCATACCCTGTGCACGTTAAAGAACACGCTGGATGGCCTTGACGGGAGGCTACCATCTGTCTCCCAACAGCTGTTTCAGTGGGTCCCCTCCCCCAACCTTCTCTGAGCCTTCGGGGTCCATGTGACCTGGCCACGTAGCCCATGGTGCGCAAAAAAGTGCCGCTCAGAAGTAAAACAACAAAACCCAACAACCCCCAACCTTCTCTGAGCCTTCGGGGTCTTTGTGACTTGGCCGTTTAGCACACCGTGTGCAAAAAAGTGCCGCTCAGAGATAAAACAACCCAACCCACCAACTATACCGACTTCGCTGTGACAACCAGGCTGGGACTGGCGTAAAGAAGGTATGCATGGTCCTACAGTAGGAAAGCAGCAGCTCGGCACAGTAAAATCTTGACTTTTAGAAACTTGAACGCCGAGACAATGCACCGCATGGCAGCGACAGTTGAAAAAGGCAAAAGACTGACTGGGAAGTTTTTTAGTTCGATCTCTCTCGTAGGGGGCGCGGAACATCCGATGAGAGCGTGTCTTCACTTGATTGGTGGCCGTCATCGTGTGACGTGCACGTAACACAAGGGAAGATTGAAATGTGGGGGTTGCAAGCTGAGGAACTTTCCAGGCTTTCTTCTGGTTGAACAGGACTCGCTTTAGGCGTGTCTCCATGGCAACTGGTCAGTATGATGAAACAAATATTTGGGAAAGGGAGGGAAAGAGCAAGGCGATCCATTTCAAAAAGTGCCCCAATTGGAGTCTGCAGACAAATGGTGAGCCCGTACAGAATATGTTATTTGGCTAGATGAGGACTCCAAGTTCTCAGAGCTGGGCAGGGGAAGAGAACCCAATATAGCAAGTATACAACAGAATACGCAGAAGGTTCAGAGGGTGTGTAGAACGCTTACACCTTTTCCTTTCACTTCAAAACAAGAAATGCAAAATAAACATTGTGGTAACAGTTAACATTTGTAAATTCCAAGTGCATTATGATTAGAATCTAAAACATCGAAGAAATGTGACAAGTCCACTTCTTTCAGTTTTCTTCCGAAACTCCGCAATGTTGGCGAAAGCGCCACGTCCATTGAAAGTTGGTTCCAAACCCTCCCTGCTCTGCAGACGAAAGAATGTTATTTGCAATTTTTCTTGGCCTGTGGAATGTTGATATACATGGGGTGTCTTGTCACATGGGGTGTCTTGGCCAGTGGAATGTTGATACACATGGGGTGTCTTGTCACATGGGATGTCTTGGCCAGTGGAATGTTGATACATATGGGGTGTCTTCTGGGGTGTCTTGTCACATGGGGTGTCTTGGCCAGTGGAATGTTGATACACATGGGGTGTCTTATGGGGTGTCTTGTCACATGGGGTGTCTTGGTCAGTGGAATGTTGATACACATGGGGTGTCTTTTGGGGTGTCTTGTCACATGGGGTGTCTTGGCCAGTGGAATGTTGATACACATGGGGTGTCTTGTCACATGGGATGTCTTGGCCAGTGGAATGTTGATACATATGGGGTGTCTTCTGGGGTGTCTTGTCACATGGGGTGTCTTGGCCAGTGGAATGTTGATACACATGGGGTGTCTTCTGGGGTGTCTTGTCACATGGGGTGTCTTGGCCAGTGGAATGTCGATACACATGGGGTGTCTTCTGGGGTGTCTTGTCACATGGGGTGTCTTGGCCAGTGGAACGTTGATACACATGGGGTGTCTTGGCCACTGAAATGTTGATATACATGGGGTGTCTTCTCGTGTTGCTACTTGAAATTGTTAGCAAGGGATGTTGAATGTCTTGGTGAGTTGTCCCATAAATAGGTTTGTGGCATATTTTCAGAATCCAGTTCAAATCTTCTCCATTCATATGAATGGATATTAAGATTTGCCAGTCTCTGTTCGTAGGTCAAATTGAAGCTATCTTCTAGTGAACCATCTCTGTGGCCTTTCTAATGAGAGAATATCACAGACCACGTGAGGCCACCACACTGAAGAAGCATATTCGTGTATGGTCGAACATATGTGACGAAAGCATTGACGAGGGTAATATGATTGCACTTTCGATAGCTTCTTATGATCACGCTGGCAATGAGAAGGGAAATTGATAGCAACTTTCTTACAATGGGGATGAGAATGATATAGTGTCGTTGAACGTGACGCCAAGATCAGAAGAAAGTTCGTGGACACTCTCAAGGGGATTGTTTCCAACGTAGTAGTTGTAGTGGTTATTATTGTGGCCTAAATCAAGCATCGGTTTTATGTTCCAATGTGACTTATCTGGAAGTCGTCTATCTGTGCTCATGTACAGTCGCTGAAAAAAATATCCGAACACTGTGGTTGATTACAGAATTCAGGAAAAATATCTGGCAAAGTTTTTTTTAGACATTAGTGATCTGGCAACCTTCGTGTCACGTGATTACAGAATTCAGGAAAAATATCTGGAGCGTGTACAGCAACTGTACACACTCCAGTTACCGTTCACAGCAAACTGGAGCTAGTGAGTTACTGCACACGCTCCAGTTTGCTGTGAACGGTAACTGCACAAGCTCAATATTTCCGTGAGTGAGCCCACACGATCTAGGTCTTTGTGAGCTTACACGATCCAATGTGCTGTGAACATTAACCGCAACCGCTAACGGTAACTGCACACGCTCCATATTCATTGCATTATATATTCATACGCATTATATATATATTAAAAAGTATCCGAATAGTATGGTTGATTACAGAATTCAGAAAAAATATCTGCCAACGATTTTTTTTTAGAAATTAGTGAACTGGAAGATTTTTGCTGAATTCTGTAATCAACCATAGTGTTCGGATATTTATTTGAGCGACTGTACCGTTCCCAAAAGTGACATAACGCCAGAGTGTAAACAAATGTGTATTAGGAACCTCTAGTCTCATTATTTTCATTCAAATTGTACTGTGCAAAAGAACTCTGAAGCGACATTTTTTCACTCAAGGATAACAAAGGGGCTCAGTTAACTAAGTTAAATAAGTTAACTGAGCCCATTATTGTCAAAGGTGGTCTTGCTTCGCTCAACTATATAAGGTAGACGAAGTTAACCCATTGATTCCCAGTGTCGTATTTTGAGGACAGTATACATAAATTGTTATAAGTCAATCATGAATTATTTTGTACGATGATGATAGTTGTATGTCAATTATTGAGGCTTTTTTAATCAATATTGTGCTTAAGCAAAATTAAAAATAATAAATTTTACATTATGTGACTTATTGAATATAGAATCGCATTTTAAATAAATACAAACAAATATATTTGTGATAATATATACATATTTTAGAGTGTGGCGTTAATTTTTTTTGTCATTATTTGAAGTTAACAATCTTCTCTTTCAGCTATCTGCATTGTTAGCTCTAGGTCAATCATCTACTTTATTTTACATTGTTGTGAATTTTGGGTCCTCAAAATCCGACGCTGGGACTAGCTACTATCAATTCAGCAATGTGCAAAGCAACCCACCCTACACAAAATTGCCTGGGGTGGCTCAGTCGGTAGCGCGTCAGGCTCGTAATCTGTAGTTCCCAGGTTCGAGTCCCAGCTGGGTCAGCGTTGAGATTTATCTCCGCAAAATTCACCTCCCTGCCCACGGTCAGTAGGGGACAGAGATGTACTTGGAAAGGCCACCGTCCGTCGGATGGGACGTTAAGCTGTGGCCGGCGTACGGGAGAGCCATACCCTCTGCACGTTAAAGAACACGCTAGATGGCCTTGACGGGAGACTACCATCTGTCTCCCAACAGCTGTTCCAGTGGGTCCCCTCCCCCAACCTTCTCTGAGCCTTCGGGGCCCATGTGACCTGGCCATTTAGCCCATGGTGTGCAAAAAAGTGCCGCTCAGAGGTAAAACAACCCAACCCAAAATTGCCTCTTAATGGGAATATCAACATAAAGAGAGAGGAATTGAAGAAACCGCTTTCTTGTCTCCCAAAGAAATGTTTGGAGAACTGATAAAGGAAAGTGTGATGTTGCTTCTTCGTTTGTTTGTCTATTGGGACCACTTAGGAATGTCTCCTCGGTTCGATCGCAATACGCGACGGGTGAAAGAGTTTTTCAGATCAAAAATCAAAGATTTTATCACAATTGAAGGGACTCGATACTGAGGCTCCTTCCCAATAAATTGGTTCAACTTAGTCCTTGGTAAAACAATAACTATCCTTTATTGATATAAACTACATTGACTGATGAGGAAAAACACACTCGTCACTCATTTACTATGAATTACAAAACCAGCTTACTATCCCCGTTCAGCTGTTTTCCCGAGAGCCTACGTACCGCTAATACCAGTCGGCACTCACCAGCTTTTCAATTTTATGTCTGCACGCTTTCGAAACTCGACCGGCTCTGACCTTCTCGTCGTTGCCAACCCTTTCTCTTTCTCTCTCTGCCTGACCATCTGGGGCGTCCGCGAGCAGTGGGGTGACCTCCGTCCCCTCTGGGCACTGTTACTTCAATTAACTTTCCAGATGCCGGGACAGAGGGCCTCCCACGTAGCATAAGCCTTGTTGGTGAAATTCAAAATAAATATACAAAGCGAACAAAAAAAAAATCTAAAAAGGCCTCTAGCCTGACAGAAAGTATATATGAATTCATTGTGAAAGAAACTGTAAGGTGTGCAGTAAGTGTAAAAATCAGCAAGATTTTGTTCTCACGGCTGATGAAGTAAAAGTGTTTATTGGCTTTCTCCTCTTTGCTGGATATCATATACTTCCAGCAGAGCGACTATATTGGTCAGAGGATGAGAGATGTTCCGTATGAAGATGTTGGCATACCAATTGTACAAAAAGCCGTGTCTAGAAATAAATATCAGAAGTTGAAGAGTTTGATTCACTTTCAAGATAACGACTTAGCAAGTGAAAATAAACATGATCGTGGATTCAAAATTAGACCTCCTTGAAAACGATAAATGAAGCTTTTAAAATATTTGGAATTTTTGAGGAAAACTTCTCTATAGATGAAATGATTGTGAAATGTTATGGCAGGAGTGGTTTGAAACAGTTTATCCGCGGTAAGCCGATTAGATTTGGATTAAAATTATGGTCTCTCTGTGGAGCAGGCGGATACTGTTTCAAATTTGATTTGTTCTGTGGAAAAGATTCTGCAGATACAGAAAGGGATGATTTGTTTTTGGGATCAAGATCTTGCTCCTTTAAACGCAGTGATTCCGTAAACGCAGTGATTCCTTTGCTCTTGCATGCACAAAATTGCTATGCAAGAGCAAAGGAACCACTGCGTTTACTTTGACAACTTCTTCACAAGTCGTGATCTTCTGATTCACCTTAGAAACCTGGGTTATCGCGCAACCGGAACAGTCAGAGAGAACCGTGTTGGTGATTGAACTGTGTTGGTGAAGGAATTGAAAAAGAAAGCTCGTGGGGATTTTGCCTATCAGTTTGACCGGAATGGTGAAATTTTGTTCATTAGATGGAACGACAACAAGTGTTCACTATTGGCACAAATTTTGACACCTTCGTGTCACGTGATAATCACGTGACACGAAGGTGTGCCAGATCACTAATTTCTAAAAAAAATCGTTGCCAGATATTTTTCCTGAATTCTGTAATCAACCATAGTGTTCGGATACATTTTTGAGCGACTGTACATGGGCCAAATGCACTGGACCTATTGAGTTTCAAACGTGCCGTTGCAGTTACATACTTAAAACCGGACACTGGAAGAAAACAACCTGGACGTCCAATGGCTTCGCCGTCCACCATGAGAGTGGTACCAGATGTTAGGTTTCATGGGATAGGCCATGTCATTGCTCGACGAGGCGCACAAAGAAGATGCGCACAAGTTGGGTGCAAAGGAAAACCAAGGTCATATTGTGTTAAATGTAATGTTACGCTGTGTATGGGTCGTTTTGTACCATTTTACAAAAAGTAATTTGTTTCGACTCATGTACAGTATAATCCATTCTATTGATACTGTTAGTTCCCAGCGTCCTATTTTGAGGACAGTCATTATTTGCATACCTACATACATTTTTATGCAATTGTTCTATTTATTGTCATACATATGGTATAGTCTTTAGAAATAAAGAATAAAATTTTAAAACCTAAGCAAAAAAATACTCTGGGATTTAATGGGTAAATATCCTATTTATCTTATCTAGGAGTGAATTTCTACATGTCGTAGTCAAAAGCGTACTGATATGCCCCGTAATCCTTACAATAGGGAGGGGCTCCACGGTTATAGGGGGCGGTCTACCAAAATATTTAAAAAAAGTTACGGTGAAACTCATGTACAACTATTTAAAGGAACAGACCAGAATTTTGTTCTATAATTATGAACGAATAAGAGCAGACCGTGAACAATCATCTTCCCTACTAGAAATTCATCTCCTTGTTGGCCAGAACTCGTTGCCTTAAAGCTCATTCGTTGACTTAAGGCCATGACAACCGTGGACGACGTCATTTTTTCCTTCCGACTAGGGTTGGGTTGTTTTACCTCTGAGCGGCACTGTTTTGCACACCATGGGCTAAATGGCCAGGTCACATGGACCCCGAAGGCTCAGAGAAAAAAGGGGGAGGGTACCCACTCGAATAGCTGTTGGGAGACAGATGGTAGCCTCCCGTCAAGTCCATCCAGCGTGTTCTTTAACGTGCACAGGGTATGGCTCTCCCGCACACGGGGCCACGGCTTAACGTCCCATCCGACGGACGGCGGCCTTTCCAAGCCCATCGGTGTCCCCTATTGACCGTGGGCAGGGCGGGGAGTTTTGCGGAGATAAATCTCAACGCTGACCCAGCTGGGACTCGAACCTGGGAACTACAGATTACGAGCCTGGCGCGCTACCGACTGAGCCCCCCCGCCCCCCTTCCGACTAGAAATGTGTCCATTGTTATCATTATTTTTTAATTTTCCTATTCTTTTGTTGCTCTTACCGTCCCGTGGCCGAGTGGTTAGCGCGCTTGGCTACTGATCTACGGGACCTGGGTTCGAGCCCCGGGTAAGGCATGGATATTCGTGTTGTTTTTCTGCTGAGGTCCTGCCATCCTCACAGACCTTCTACTATAGCATATAAACTGACAGGCTCCTGTCAGACCTCTGTGGCAAGCAGCTGCTTGAGGGGGTATTTATTTTTTTTTTATTTTTATATCATTCTATGCAACAGAGAGGGAAATGAATCGTATTCAAAATAATTTAGTTCAAACTATGTAAGTATTTAATTGCAAATTTTGTTTATATCCGTTTAAAAACAACTAAACCAATATTTTATGAATAGTAAAAATAATTCATTCCAAAATGTCGAATTATACTTCACGAAAACCGAAATATATGTCAGATATTTTTATTCTACACTAACATTTCCCCGTCATTATCATCAAACAGCCACGGGCTACGGAGGTCCAACCAGAATGTGAAATTTAGTTCTCCAAACATATATATCCCGAGTTACATCTGCTGCATCCGGCCACTGCACACCAATTCTAACAAGGTCCTGTTTGACATTGTCTGCCCACCGCATCATAGGTACCTTCCCCTCTTTCTGAGGCCTTTAAGCACACTGTTCATAACCCTATTCGCTAATCTATAGTTATGTATACATTACGTTGATATGCAACAAGGCCAAATCAGCGTAATCTTTCTCTGCACAATATGATGCTTAAAGGAGGTTGCAGACTCCTTTGCCTAACCTCATCATTAGTTACAAAGTTGACCCACTTAATGACCAAGATACTGCGTAAGCATCTAGTTTCCTGTTATCTTATTTACAAAGTGTCCAGGTTTCACTACCATAACTAACCCTAGAAAGAACCAAACTATTATACAGTCTAATTTTAGTCTTTAGGTGTATACGCCTATTTCTCCACAATCTCCATAGATTCTTAAAAGTCCCGGCAGCAATCCCTATTCGTCTGTTAATCTCATGCCGCACATCACCATTATCTGTTACATAGCTCCCAAGATAATTAAACTGTGACACCTGCTCAAGACTGCAACCATTCAGATTAACTGAATCACAGCCTGCCTGACCAATTTTCATCACTTTAGTTTTCTCTCTGTTTATAACCAAACCTACTCTACTACCAGTCTCATCAACAGCTCGAATGAAAGAGTTCATCTCATCAACATCATTTGCCAAAAGGGCTAAATCATCAGCATAATCTAAATCAGAAATTTTCATATCTCCAGCCCATTTAAGGCCAAAATCTTTCCCTTGAAGCGAATTTCGCATAATAAATCAATAACCAAACTAAAGAGAAAAAGAGACAAAATGCACCCTTGTCGAACACCAGAAGTAATGCTAAACCAATTGCTACAAGCCTTACCAACTCTCACACACGACTCAGTGTTATTATAAAGAGCTTTCATTACGTTGACTAACTTGCCGGGGTGTGGGGTGGCCCAGTCGGTAGTGCGCCAGGCTCGTAATCTGTAGTTCCCAGGTTCGAGTCCCAGCTGGGTCAGCGTTGAGATTTATCTCCGCTAAATTCCCCGCCATCCCCACGGTCAGTAGGGAAAACCGATGGGCATGGAAAGGTCGCCATCCGTCGGATGGGATGTTAAGCCGTGGCCCCGTGTGCGGGAGAACCATACATTGCGCATGTTAAGAACACGCTGAATGACCTTGATGGGAGGGTATCATCTGTCTCCCAACAGCTGTTCCAGTGGGTCCCTTCCCCCCCCAACCTTCTCTGAACCTTCGGGGTCCTTGTGATCTGGCCATTTGCCCACTGTGTGCAAAAAAGTGCTGTTCAGAGGTAAAACAACCAACCCAACAAACTTGCCTGGTATGCTATACGATCTCACAATCAACCACAAATTATGACGATCAACAGAATTAAATTCCATTTTGAAATCAACAAAGCTAGCCATCAAAGGTTTCTGAAACACTAAACATTTTTTTAAGAATTTGCCTAAGTGAAAATATCTGATCTACACATTCCCTACCACTTCTGAATCCACACTGCTCATTACGCAATTGTCCATTAACCAGATTCTTAATTCGATTAAGCACAATCATGGAAAGAACTTTACCTGGAACAGAAAGCAGGCTGATACCCCTATAGTTATCAAAAGAACTGCGATCACCTTCTTTAAAAATAGGGATAATAATAGTTCTGGTAAAAGGTTTAGGAACCATGCCTTTATCATAAAAGATATTCAAAATTTCAGTCATCCAAGTGGTAACTGAACCATTCCCATTCTCTAAGCATTTCTTCTTTTCATCTACCTCTGGGGATTTATGTACTTTAAGTTTAGAAACAGCCAAAATAACTTCAGATTGTGTTATAGGGCCAACATTAAAGCCAGTAATGCATCTATCATCATTGCAAACAATGGGAGTAGAACTAACCACATGGTTTAGAACATCAATGAAATGCTCATCCCATCTAACCATCACAGAAGCCTCACCTTCATCCACCTTTCCATGTTTATCCCTCAGTCCCTATGTACCTGTTTCTTGCCACACAATAGATTAACCATCTCCTACAATCCCCTGCTGTTGTGCTGTCTAACTGCTTCCTCTTATTTGTCAGCCAAGCAATGAACGTAAAGAATCATCAGCTGTTAATTGATCCTTTACACGTTTATTAAGCTCTCGGTAATCCTTTCTATTAGGACTAGTAGGGTACTGATTAAGGACATTCCTGCAGTTCCTTCTTTCTGAAATAAGCTCAAGTGCCTTATCACTTAAATAATTTTGGCTCCTCTGCTCCTTTTTTTCCTAAAAGAGTACTGTTAGTTTCCAAAAAAGCCTGTTTAAAATGGCCCCTTCTTCCTCAACTTCAGTATTAAGCAAACCATGACTGTCATAATGACTAAGTAACCTATCATGGTAAGCTTTAGATATAACTAGGTCTTTCAGAGCTTCAGTATTGAAAGTAAATTTTTTAACTCTAGCACAACACTTTTTAAGTTTAAGTTGCAAGACACTTTTAACAAGGTAATGGTCAGATCCAATTTCAGCTCCCCTATATGACCTGGTATTCCTAACAGAACTAGCCCATTTGCTGTTAATTAATATATAATCAATCATATTATTATGCAGCCCATCGGGTGAAACCCATGTGCACTTATGTATGTCGCGGTGTTTCTAATAAATGTTAGTTATTCGCAAACTATTAAGTTCATTTACCTGTAGGAGAGGTTACCCATTACAGCTTTCAAAACCAAAAAGGACTATCCCCCCCCCCTCCTTCCCAAAAGATCAGAGTCGTACCAACTTTAGTATTGAAGTCGCCTAAAACAAGAGTGATATCTCCTTTCCTAACAGAATTCAAAATATCCTAAAGTTGTCCGTAAAACCTTATCGTCATCCAATGACCTTCGTGTCACGTGACACGAAGGTTGCCAGATTATTAATTTCTAAAAAAATCGTTGCCAGATATTTTTTCTGAATTCTGCAATCAACCATAGGGTTCGGATACTTTTTTGAGCGACTGTACATTAGTGGGTCGACGAATGATTGAGGAGGATGTGACAGTAGCATGAATATATTACTACACATTGCTTAAACAAAATATTATACGAATTTTAGTATTATGCCAATTTGATTATCCGTAACTTTTAAAGCAAACTGTTTAAGGAAAAATGTCGCTGAAGAAAAATTTTAAATGTACATCAAATCTATCTAAATTCTGAGTTTCAAAATTAATAAGTCAGTAATTAAAAAATTATGAACTCTGGGGTGTTTAATAGAGGAAATGACAATTAGAAGCAACTTATTACAAAATGGTGAATTATTTATGTAAACTTCTAAAAAATGCAGTTATTTTGCTACGAGAACAGAGATTAAATTATTTGAAATAATACATAAATTGAAGCTTTTTTTTAACTTATAAGCTAGATTCTTCTGAATTTCTAAAAACGCACGAATATGTTTTAAAATAATGATTCGCATTTGATTAAGTTATTTAATTGATCTTCAGTCATTGCATCCCAGTATTTCTCATTAAAATCATTATTTTTAAGATACTGAGCATCGATTTTGGCTTCCCACTGTCAAATATGGAAATGATCAAATTTCGTTTGTTCAATATATTAACTAAGAACAATTACTTATTACTAAAACCTATTTTAAAGTTTAAACGCCTTGGGAGTTAAGAATTCCGTATTCATTTCTTTGGTTGTTACTATTACAAGTTATATATCTAAATATTTCCCATGATTCAAAAAACCAAATTTTTGTTTTCCCTTTCCTATTTTGGTTTTGTAGCAATAAATTTCATATTGATTTTCTGTGAGGAGTAGAAAAGTTTAAATTTTAAAGAATGGGACTTCTGAGTCAAAACGTTAAGCACTAGAACACGTAAGAAAGCTTAACTTAATCTAGTTGTAAGACAAAGAGGTATTGAAAGAGGACAACACAACATAAAGTACGATTTGATACTCCTTTATCGAATTTAGGGGCCCTTAAAAGGGCCTTTTGTCGGTTGAAGAAGTGCTCCTTCCTTTGCACTTTGGTGAAGTGGCAATCACGCACTAACGAAAGTTCTGTGTTTCCGAAAACAAACATGATGTCATTTTTGCTGCAGTTCCAGATTAAAAAAGGACGAACTAAAGGAACGGTGGCAGCAGCAATTGTAATTCAGTTGATCTTAATTTCCTTATAAGCCACCGTCCACACGATTACCACCACTAGCAAAAACAGCAGAAGAAGGATCGAATCCTCTTCCGCATCTTCTGGAGCCTTCCACGCCCTCCATAGCTCCTGAGCTTCTTTATCTTTGGGGATGGTTTGTATTTACCTTCAATCCAAATATCTCCACAACCTTTGGAATTCTTTTCTCCATCACTTTCTAAACTCTCTTCTGCATCTGATTTTGGGAATGACTGCTGTTTGCATTTTAAAGAGAATTCTGTGGCCAGATTAGAGCAAGAAAATGGGTAATCATATAAAAACTGGAATAGTCTGTCTATGTAGATATCTGTATCTTCAACTTCATCTGATTTAGGATATAATTCTGTGGCCAGATTAGAGCAGGTATCAGGGTAATAATCAAATAAAAAATGGAAAAGTTCATCTATGTAGATATTTGTATCTTCAGCACAACGCTCACCGCCCGTATCTCCTCCTCTCTCTACTGAAGTATCTGGTTCCTCCTCCATTTTATCCTTTTGTCACCAATTCCTTTCTATACTCTTCTAAACTCCTATCAATATTTTACACGTGCAATCTTATGCTAATTCACTTACCACTTCACCAGGAAACAACTCACTTAATCATACAGAGCAACGAAGCACTCAAGTTTCTCCAAAAACGAATCAATCGAATGATACGAATTAGAATCCTCTTACAATTGTTCAACTGTTTGCATTGTTATCTTCAACAATAAGAACCTACCATTGTTACGTTTGTTGATGAGCATTGTGATCGACTGAAAATTTATTTCTTTCAAAAATAGACAAATATTCGTCTGCTTAGCCAGATTTCAAAGGGAAAAAAAGGAAAAAGGAATTCTAGTTTTCACTTTATCATTTGCCTATTCATAAATATTCAAATTATTATCAATTTATTTATTAATTAACATCTTAATTATTTAAATTATTATTTCAAAGTATTCTCGAACCTAGTTCCCTTTAAATAGCTAAACGAAAAATAACCTTTCTTTTGGGAAGATGCTAACAATATATAGTAGTCCCTCGTGGATCTGGGAGTTACCGTGATGAAGATGTTCGCGAACGAGAAATTCGCGATATCCCGTGAAAACGAAAGGTTGTGGGAAGAGTAGGGTTAGGTTCCTTTTGTGAAGAGCATTTAACAGACAGTTCCCGATTTACGTAAGAGTTATCGTCTGCAAAACCTTCAAATTTAACGAATTGGTGAAATTTTCAGTATGTCTGATGTTTCTGATGTTATAAAATTTCATTGTACACAATCCTCATAAAAAAAATTGCCCACCCAGAAGGAATGTTGTGCATACGACACGAAGCGACGTGTTAAAAGGTAGCAGTGTAAATAACAATTGATAACATTTGCAGCCTGTTTAGTAAGGCAGACACATGGATATTAAGAAGTGGTGAAAGTAGGCAGGTACGCCGTACAGGCAAAGTAATTATTATTAACCGGTACAGCGTACCGGTCAATAATTTTTCAGTAGTTAACGATTTCTCTCACACTTTAATTCTTTTACAACTGAGCATTGTCTTCTTCTTCTGCTAGTAATAGAGTTCTATCAGTCTCAGTCTTTTTCTTCTGCTAGTAATCGAGTTCTATCAGTCTCAGTCTTTTTCTTCTGCTAGTAATCGAGTTCTATCAGTCTCAGTCTTTTTCTTCTGCTAGTAATCGAGTTCTATCAGTCTCAGTCTTTTTCTTGTGCTAGTAATCGAGTTCTATCAGTCTCAGTCTTTTTCTTGTGCTAGTAATCGAGTTATATCAGTCTCAGTCTTTTTCTTCTGCTAGTAATCGAGTTCTATCAGTCTCAGTCTTTTTCTTCTGCTAGTAATCGAGTTCTATCAGTCTCAGTCTTTTTCTTCTGCTAGTAATCGAGCTCTACCAATTGATGATTGTATCATGAATAATATGAATGGAAATAAAAGCTACTACTACATTAAATTCAAAGCAAGCGGATCCTTCCAGTAAAGAAATATTCTTCGATTTTTATTTACATTAGTACAGTCGCTCAAAAAAGTATCTGAACACTATGGTTGATTACAGAATTTAGAAAAAATATCTGGCAACGATTTTTTAGAAATTAATAATCTGGCAACCTTCATTTAACACGAAGGTTGCTAGTAGTAGACGGCCAACCTCTATCTATATAGGTAGAAGTTGGCCATCTCAAAATTGGACGCCATGTCTTGTCGTCGCTCGGATTGTTTAGCTTGCATAGCTGAATGGTATTGCACGAATACTTATGGATTCTGGAAAAGGGTAGGGTAATGAAAAGGGAAGGGTAATGTTTGATACAGATTTTAGTGTTCGTGATTGGAAGCACTTTAGAAAACGACTAAAAAAAGAAAAAGTAAATTTTAAGGCTTTTTTTTTTCTTTAAAAGAAAGATATAATTTCGTTTTGTTGTCTTGTCTGTCTGCAGACATCGAACTTTTTTGTTTATACAGAAAAATAATTCTTTTTGTGTTAGATAGCAATTAATGATATATTACGATTTGCATTTTTCGAATCTCCCGAAAGTTATAACTGCGCCCTCTAACAGTGGAAAAATTTGAAAATTCCAAAATATCAAACGAATATTCCAAAACGATGTAGTTAGGTTAGAAGTTTAAAATTTTGGTGTTGAAATGTGAAGGTTACGTACTTACCATTGGCAACAATCACTTGACCCTTTAGACCCGGGGGGAGGGGAATGCAACTTTTATTGTTTAAACAGAAAAGTGTATGTTTTTAAAGATAAATTAAAAATTCTTTTTGGGTTGGTCAAGTATTGATGAAATATTACAATTTGAATTTTGCGAGTTTCGCAAAAGCTAAAATGCGCCCTCTAACGGTGGGAAAAAAACAAAAGATACCAAAAATTTAAAAAGAATATTGCAAACGATATAGTTATGCTAGAAATTTGAACTTTTGGTCGTGGAATGTCAATTCTTGAAAATTCCATTGTCAGTAATGAGTTGACCGTAAGCCCAAAATAGGGAAGAAACGGAACGGTTTTGTTTTATGAGATAATTGGAAATCTCTTTTTTCGTTCGTTACTAATGAAATGTAATTCGCATTTTCAAAGGTAGCTTTAATTTATGTCATTAGAGATCACTAAATATCGAAACTGCAAAACATTTAACGAATGTTTCAAGTGATCTCTTTATGGTAGAAGTTTCGTCGTGTAGATTTCTGTTATGATAGAAATCCCACAGACAGCAATGATCTGCTCACTATTTTCAGAGGAGCGAGAGAAAAGCAACTTTTTGAATTTAAGAACTAAAAGAATAATACTTTTCATGTTTTATAATTACTAATAAAATACTACTCTGTGCATTTCCCCCCATCAAATATTAAAAAATAAATTAATAACCTCTTAAGCAGCTGCTTGTACAGAGGTCTGACAGCAACCTATCAGTTTATACGCCATAGTAGAAAGTCCATGAGGATGGCAGGACCTCAGCAGAAAAACAACACGAACATTCATAATTAAACTTTTAAGGAATGAAAAAGAAAGCAAAGGAAGAACTTCAATCTCTTTGAAAATGAGATTCCCATATGCGCCAGGGGCGATATGCGTTCTTCTAGCTGTTTCACACTTTCAATACCCTCTGACATTTGAAAATTCGAACTACTGTATAATTGAGAAAATAAACTATTAATATTTTATTAGTACCTGTAATGTGCAAAAAAAGTTTTTCATTTATCTCTTAATGCAAAAAAGTTGTTTTTAACAACGGGACAAATCATTACTATTACGATAAACCACTTGATCATTATACTCTATGATCAAAAATTTAAGTTTCTAGCTAAAATAGATCGTTTGCAATATTCATTTAAAGATTTGGTATTTTCCAGCTTTTTTCCACCGCTTGAGGTCGCCTTTCGAGTTTTATCACCTTTAACACTCTCTAACAGTGGAAATTACAACTGATGGGGATTCGAAAAATGTAAATATTATTATTTTTGTGGAAAAAAATTTCGCTGACATACGGTATTCGAACCCGTATCTCTCCAGAAGCATGCCAGAATATTCCAATCTGTTGAACTAACGCCGACTTTTTTCACAAAAAAACATTTATTGATTTATAGACGTTTAAATGTCTACAGGTAACGCTGAGTTTATCAAATATTGTTTAAATCATTAATATTTTGTTAGTGCCTGTATAACAAATATATAGTTTCGTTAATCTCTTTTAAAAAAAATCAATTTCGTTCCCCCCTTTTGGCTAAGACGGCAAAGCCTTGTTGCCATTGTAAACCTTCTGACCATAATACTCTACTACCAAAATTTCGCATTTCCATTGTAACTAGTTTGTTTGCAATATTTGTTTGAAATTTTATCATTTTCCATCTTTTCCCATCGCTAGAGGGCGCCATTAAAGCTATTGAAAATTTTCAAAATTGCTAATCGCAATATTTGTTCGACACGTATCCAACCTAAAAAGAATTTTTCATTTAGGTCTAAAAGTAAAAAAATTAATTGTCTATAGACGGACAGACAGGTGGAAAGACAAATGGATAGATAACAGTTAACAGAGAGACGGACAGACAGACGAACAAATACTGGCTGGCATAGGCAGACGACAAAGTGAAAACATTAGCTCGTTTTTCAAACGAACCTTAAAAGAAATTATTTGTTGGTTTTCAGTTAGCTCGTTTCATTTTTGCAGCCGATTTCCGTCTTCTGATGGAGTTTCTTATAAAAAAATATGTTCATTAATTTATTTCTTTGAGTGAAATTTTTACACCCAAATGCAGCGCAGTGAGTTGGGTTGGGTTGTTTTACCTCTGAGCGGCACTTTTTTGCACACCATGGGCTAAATGGCCAGGTCACATGGACCCCGTAGGCTCAGAGAAGGTTGGGAGAGGGGACCCACTGGAACAGCTGTTGGGAGACAGATGATAGCCTCCCGTCAAGGCCATCCAGCGTGTTCTTTAACGTGCACAGGGTATGGCTCTCCCGCACACGGGGCCACGGCTTAACGTCCCATCCGACGGACGGAGGCCTTTCCAAGCCCATCGGTGTCCCCTACTGACCGTGGGCAGGGCGGGGAATTTTGTGGAGATAAATCTCAACGCTGACCCAGCTGGGACTCGAACCTGGGAACTACAGATTACGAACCTGGCGCGCTACCGACTGAGCCACCCCCGCCCCCCAGCGCAGTGAGACATTCATAAAATATGACAGCTTTTATAGACAAAACAAAAGTGGTAGAAATGTATAAAATTACAACTGAGAAGTTTCAACTTGGTACATACACTACCTCATAGGCTTTCCTCTCATGGTACGACAAAATATGGCGTCCATAAACCACGTGACTCAATCAACCAATGGCAGTGAATCACCGATATTGCCAGCCTCTAACTATACAGGATCTCTAGTTGCGAGATCACTAATTTCTAAAAAAATCGTTGCCAGATATTTTTTTCTGAATTCTGCAATCAGCCATAGTGTTCGATACTTTTTTGAGCGACTGTACATTTTAACCCAGTCCCGAATCTAGAAAAAATAAAGAGGTGGGAGATTGGGGTGGGCGACCCGAAAACGATCTGGATTTCCGTTACAGTGTAACAATTTCCGCTTCGTTTTGAAGTTTAAAAATAATTCTTGAAAATAACTTTAGGACTCCTATCCGCCGATCCATTAACTATTTATCCCTAATTTCGTTCCCCCTATTACCATTCTCAGAGGAGGAAGCATGATCCCTCTTTCCCTTCCCCCCCTAGAGCCTGATAACTATCCAGTGGGTCTCCCTTCCCTCAGTCTTTAGATAGGGGTGGGGGTGGCTCAGTCGGTAGCGCTCCAGGCTCGTAATCTGTGGTTCCCAGGTTCGAGTCCCAGGTGGCTCAACGTTGAGATTTATAAATAAATAAAATAAATACCCCCTCAAGTAGCTGCTTGCCACAGAGGTTTCACAGGAGCCTGTCAGTTTATATGCCATAGTAGAAGGTCTGAGAGGATGGCAGGACCTCAGCAGAAAAACAACACAATACAGCCATGCCTTACCCGGGGCCCAAACCCAGGTCCCTTAGATCAGTAGCCAAGCGCGCTAACCACTCGGTCATGCAAAATTCCCCACCCTGCTCACGGTCAGTAAGGGACACTGATGGGCTTAGAAACGCCGCTGTCCGTCGAATGGGACGTTAAGCCGTGGCCCCGTGTGCGGGAGAGCCATACTCTGTGCACGTTAAAGAACACGCTGGATGGCCTTGACGGTCTGTCTCCCAATAGCTGTTCCAGTGGGTTCCCTTCACCCAACCTTCTCTGAGCCTTCGGGGTCCTTGTGACCTGGCCATTTAGCCCATGGTGTGCAAAAAAGTGCCGCTCAGAGGTAAAACTGCCTATAGGGAGTGCCAAGGAGGAGTAAGTAGTGCTTTGTCTCTTTGAAAGATAAGCAAGGCTATTGGGTGTTTTGCTGGCCATACAGGATGGTGTTTACAGCCATGCCGGGCTGCTCCAAGCAGCGCAAAACGCGTCCTCAACTTGCTCACATACGTTCGACTTTCGTTTGAATTGGGTTGTTTTATCTCTAAACGGCAATTTTTTTGCACACCATGGGCTAAATGGCCAGGTCATATGGACCACAAAGGCTCAGAGAAGTTTGGGGGAGGGGACCCACTGGAAGACAGATGGTAGCCTCCCGTTCAGGATGGTAGCCTCCTGTCAAGGAGAGGATGGATGGTAGCCTCCCGTCAAAGACAGATGGGAGACAGATGGTAGCCTCCCGTCAAGGCCATCCAGCGTGTTCTTTAACGTGCACAGGGTATGACTCTCCCGCACACGGGGCCACGGCTTAAAGTTCCATCCTACGGACGGCGGTCTTTCTAAGCCCATCAGTGTCCCCTACTGACCGTGGGGCGGGGGGTGGCTCAGTCGGTAGCGCGCCAGGCTCGTAATCTGCAGTTCCCAGGTTCGAGTCCCAGCTGGGTCAGCGTTGAGATTTATCTCCGCAAAATTCCCCGCCCTGCCCACGGTCAGTAGTGGACACCGATGGGCTTGGAAAGGCCACCGTCCGTCGGATGGGACGTTAAGCCGTGGCCCCGTGTGCGGGAGAGCCATACCCTGTGCACGTTAAAGAACACGCTGGATGGCCTTGACGGGAGGCTACCATCTGTCTCCCAACAGCTGTTCCAGTGGGTCCCCTCCCCCAAACTTCTCTGAGCCTTCGGGGTCCATGTGACCTGGCCATTTAGCCCATGGTGTGCAAAAAAGTGCCACTCAGAGGTAAAACAACCCAACCTACTGACCGTGAGCAGGGCGGGGAACTTTGCAGAGATAAATCTCAACGTTGACCCACCTGGGAAGTACAGATTACGAGCCTGGCGCGCTACCAACTGAGCCATCCCTGCCCCAGGTAAGCAGTTAGGGTGCTTGGCTACTAATCAAAGGAACCTGACTTCAAGTCCCGGGTAAGGCATGGATGCTGTGTTGTCTTTTTGCTGAGGTCTCGCCTTCCTCACAGATCCTCTCTATGGCGTATAAACTGACAGGCTCCTGTCAGACCTCTGTGGCAAGCAGCTGCTTGAGAATTTTTTTTTTCACAGTTCATACTTTTAAAATATGGGTATTATACTATATATTCTATCAAAGCCCCATTAACTCCTAAGTAGGACCGTGGGATCAATCCGCATATATATTTAAAATTTAGTAACAGAAAAAGAAATTATCGTTTTGTTCTACATACGTATATAAAAATAATAAATAAATACCCCCTCAAGCAGCTGCTTGCCACAGAGGTCTGACAGGAGCCTGTCAGTTTATATGCCATAGTAGAAGATCTGAGAGGATGGCAGGACCTCAGCAGAAAAACGACACACATCCACGCCTTACCCGGGGCTCGAACCCAGGTCCCTTAGATCAGTAGCCAAGCGCGCTAACCACTCGGCCATGGGACGGCCTCCATGGGACGGACCTGAACTAAAATTGAAATTTGAAGTTAGGTAAAATTATTAAATTTATATTATTATTATACTAAGTTTAAACATTACAGGGTTCATATTAATTCCATGGTACAGTCGCTCAAAAAAGTATCCGAACACTATAGTTGATTACAGAATTCAGAAAAAATATCTGGCAACGATTTTTTTAGAAATTAGTGATCTGGCAACCTTCGTGTCACGTGACCGAACGCTAGGGTTGATTACAGAATTCAGAAAGTGACACCTTCGTGTCACGTGATAATCACGTGACACGAAGGATCACTAATTTCTAAAAAAATCGTTGCCAGATATTTTTTCTGAATTCTGCAATCAACCGTAGTGTTCGGATACTTTTTTGAGCGACTGTACCTCGTTAAGGTTAATGACGGCTGTTTCCAACCAGTGTCAAAACATATGCCGCTGTTTTAAAGCCTGAATTTCATCCACATTTTTGTTTTCATTTTGGTTCTTCGTTTCGGAGAGCAATTATTAAAGCAATCGCTTTTGTCTTATTCAATGAAAACATGACACCTCTTTTACGAATGCAGCGAAAAATATTATGTGAACAAAAACTCCAATGAATGCATGCAATTCTTTTTGCTTCAAACGAAAGAAAAGGGGCGGGTGGCTCAGTCGGTAGCGCGTCAGGCTCTTAATCTGCAGTTCCCAGGTTCGAGTCCCAGCTGCGTCAGCGTTGAGATTTATCTCCGCAAAATTCTCGCCCTCAGTGCCGCTCAGAGGTAAAACAAGCCAATCGCTTACATCATATTTAATATCGCTCTAAACACAAAAAAAAAGCACATTTAGGTTATTTTGTGATATCATAAATTTTCGATGAGCGTTCCAGAAGCTATTCCTTGCTTGTGCAGGCTTCATCATACACTACAGGAAAAAGAAATTGCATCACCTGGAAATATTAATGCCATTTTATTGAAACGCAGGCAGTTGTTAACATACACTGAGATGTGCGACTGATTACCTCATCCAAAATAAAAAATATGGAAAATTACCACGGGTAAAGTGGTATAATTAGTATGATGTTGAACCGTCCCGTGTGGGGTTGGGGTGGCTCAGTCGGTAGCGCGCCTGGCTCGTAATCTGTAGTTCCCAGGTTCGAATCCCAGCTGGGTCAGCGTTGAGATTTAGCTCCGCAAAAATTCCCCGCCCTGCCCACGGTCAGTAGGGAAAACCGATGGGCATGGAAAGGTCGCCATCCGTCGGATGGGACGTTAAGCCGTAGCCCCGTGTGCGGGAGAACCATACATTGCTCATGTTAAGAACACGCTGAATGACCTTGATGGGAGGGTATCATCTGTCTCCCAACAGCTGTTCCAGTGGGTCCCCTCCCCCAACCTTCTCTGAGCCTTCGGGGTTCATGTGACCTGGCCATTTAGCCCATGGTGTGCAAAAAAGTGCCGCTCAGAGGTAAAACAATTCAACCCAACCGTCCCGTGCAGCAATGCATTCCTGAACACGGCGGGGAAGACTGTCGTACAGCTCTATAATGTCCTCCTGAAGGATAGAACGCCAAATAGCGCGAAGTCGTTGTTCCATTTCAGCGACAGTGGTAGATGCACCTCATGGGTGTTGTTGGAGCTGTCAGCCCATCATGTCCTAGACGTGTTCAATAAGTGATAGGTCCTGCAAGCGTGCTGGCCATGGTAGTACCTGAACGTTTTGCTCGCGTAGATACTGCAGACTAATGTGGTCTGTGTGGGGATGGGCGTATCTTGCTCGTAAAAGGTTCCGTGCTGCTGAACAAGTGGAACAGCCACTGCCTGCAAAATGTTGGTAACATATCGTTGGGCAGTTAGAGATCCCCTTATGATGACCAGTTCTGACCGAGATGTTCGACCAATGTCACCCCACACCATGACACCAGGTGCTGGAGCTGTGTGATGATGTCGGATGCACTGGGTGGCGTTCCTTTCCCTTGGATGAAGGCGAACACGTCTCCCGTGCTGACCAAGACAAAAACGAGATTCGTCACTAAACACCACGGTACTCCCCTCACTTTCGTTCCAGTTCTGTCTGAGGCGATACCACTGAAGAGTTGGGTTGTTTTACCTCTGAGCGGCACTTTTTTGCACACCATGGGCTAAATGGCCAGGTCACATGGACCCCGAAGGCTCAGAGAAGGTTGGGAGAGGGGACCCACTGGAACAGCTGTTGGGAGACAGATGGTAGCCTCCCGTCAAGATCATCCAGCTTGTTCTTTAACGTGCACAGAGTATGGCTCTCCCGCACACGGGGCCACGGCTTAACGTCCCATCCGACGGACGGCGGGCTTTCCAAGCCCATAGGTGTCCCCTACTGACCGTGTGCAGGGCGGGGAATTTTGCGGAGATAAATCTCAACGCTGTCCCAGCTGGGACTCGAACCTGGGAACTACAGATTACGAGCCTGGCGCGCTACCGACTGAGCCACCCCTGCATCTACCACTGAAGACATATTTGCGTGTGGGCAGATGTGAGAGGCAAACGCGGTGTCGGACGATAGTCTCGCAGTGAAAACTGCAAACGCCTATTGTTTACCATCCGCTTGGTAGGTATTCGATCTGTTGTTACCTGTTGCCAGTCCCTTTGCAGCTGCGTTGTAGTCGTAAATCTGTCCCATAATGCCATGTGTCGCAAATCGCGGGCTATCGCTTCGTGGTCATATGTCGTCTTCCTGATTCTTACCGGCATGCGCTGGATCCTTCTTGAACGCACTGGCGCCGTATGTATACGATGGTGCTGGGATTGCGGCCAACAAGATTGGCCACATCTCTGTACGACAAACCAGCTTATCGAAGGCCGATACTTCTTCCACGCTCAAAGTCTGTTAACTGTTGGAACGGCTGTCGACGTCTGCCTAATGGCATCTTTAGCGGTTTAGAACAATTTCCACAATGCTTTGCCAACCAGGGAGTTTTGGTTGCCTTCATCTGTGTTTGACTGCGCCGCACCTGTGACGTCATGTCGCGCCTGTCCAATCGTTTCGATCGTCCTCAAATGCATTTTCATGCATTTCCATATATTACCGTTTCCCTAAATTTCATCACATTGGCATAACTTCTTAGAAGTGTTGCATTTTTTATTTCCTGTAGTGTACAGTCGCTCAAAAAAAGTATCCGAACACTATGGTTGATTGAAGAATTCAGAAAAAATATCTGGCAACGATTTTTTTTAGAAATTAGTGATCTAGCACACCTTTGTGTCACGTGATTATCACGTGACACGAAGATTGCCGGATCACTAATTTCTAAAAAAATCGTTGCCAGATATTTTTTATGAATTCTTCAATCAACCATAGTGTTCGGATACTTTTTTGAGCGAGTGTAGGTGGTCATATTATTTTGATACTAGATCGTGTGGGCTCACTCACGGAAATATTGAGCGTGTGCAGTAACTGCACACGCTCCAGTTTGCTGTGAACGGTAATTGGAGCGTGTACAGTTGCTGTACACGCTCCAGATATTTTTCCTGAATTCTGTAATCACGTGACACGAAGGTTGCCAGATCACTAATTTCTAAAAAAATCGTTGCCAGATATTTTTTCTGAATTCTTCAATCAACCATAGTGTTCGGATACTTTTTTGAGCGACTGTACAAGGATAGCACAGGACAAACAAACATGCTCTATAACTGATAAGGTCAACTTTTAACTCAAGTTCAAAGATTATCCTCTCCTCTGACCACATTACAACTTTGACGATAGACATAAAACCGAGAGGGGGGGGGGGGGTTTTCCTGTTAAAAGCAACGCGACTTGAAGGAGGAAAAAAATATTTGTGACTGGCAAAAATCACTCTTTTCTTACTCCCTTTTGGATGTGGGAACCTTGCAATTTTGCATCTATTGTCGCGGATATCGCTGAGGCTAAATATTCGTACCTCATGTAATCATTGATTACACTTTGATGAATTTTATAGATTACTATCATGGAAACATTCATTCTTAATTTAACATCGAAATATAGAAGAAAAATTGTCATGAGCCAGGTGGGATACGAATCCACGACCTCTTGATAACATGTCAACTGCTATGACCGCTGAGCTACCTGTCGCCCATCAAGAGCCTGCCTCCAAGAGACAAAAGCTCCAAGAGTTCAATGGTCAGTTCATAAGAAATCGCAAGGTTTCAAAGTTAGGTAGGTGAATGGAATCCACCGTAAAATTACTGGGAGACAAACGGAAACCAACTTTTAAGGCCCACCAACATGTTCTTTAATATTTGCCTATACGACTCTCTATTCCTTAACGCAATGGTCCTCAACCTTTTATGCTTCACGTACCCCCTGGAAATATGTATGCAACTAGCGTACCCCTTGTATTGATAGATAAATCTATAGTTATAGATAACAATGGTTATTTTTACTTTGTTACTAGATCTAGCGACTTTTGAGCTCTCACGGCGTACCCTAAAAGTTTTTACCACGTACCCCAAGGGGTAGGCGTACCCTTCGTTGAGAACCCCTACCTTAATGTGTTCCGGGTATTGCTCTCTATTCTATAATGTGTGCCGGGTATGGCCCTCTATTCTGTAATGTGTGCCGGGTATGACTATTCTTTACTGTGTGCCGAGTATGACTCTCTATTGTGAATGTGTTCGAGGCATGACTTTCTATTCTTTAATGTGTGCCGGGGGTACGACTATCTATTGAATAATGTGTTCCGGGTATGCCTCTCTATTCTAAAATGTGTGCCGTGTATGACTCTCTATTCTAAAATGTGTGCCGTGTATGACTCTCTATTCTAAAATGTGTGCCGTGTATGACTCTCCATTCTATAATATGTGCCGTGTAAGACTCTCTATTCTAAAATGTGTGCCGTACACTAAAATGTGTGCCGCTCTATTCTATAATGTGTGCCGGGTATGAATCACTATTCTAAAATGCAAGCCAGATGTGATTCTCTATTCTAAAATGTGTATCGGGTATGGCTCTCTATTCTATAATATGTTCCGGGTATGACTCTCAATTCTAAAATGTGTGCCGTGTATGACTCTCAATTCTAAAATGTGTGCCGTGTATGACTCTCAATTCTAAAATGTGTGCCGTGTATGACTCTCTATTCTAAAATGTGCGCCGTGTATGACTCTCCATTCTAAAATGTGTGCCGTGTATGACTCTCTATTCTAAAATGTGTGCCGTGTATGACTCTCTATTCTAAAATGTGTGCCGTGTATGACTCTCTATTCTATAATATGTGCCGTGTAAGACTCTCTATTCTAAAATGTGTGCCGTGTAAGACTCTCTATTCTAAAATGTGTGCCGTGTAAGACTCTCTATTCTAAAATGTGTGCCGTGTATGACTCTCTATTCTATAATGTGTGCCGGGTATGACTCTCTATTCTAAAATGTGTGCCGTGTATGACTCTCTATTCTAAAATGTGTGCCGTGTATGACTCTCTATTCTAAAATGTGTGTCGTGTATGACTCTCTATTCTAAAATGTGTGTCGTGTATGACTCTCTATTCTAAAATGCGTGCCGTGTATGACTCTCTATTCTAAAATGTGTGCCGTGTAAGACTCTCTATTCTAAAATGTGTGCCGTGTATGACTCTCTATTCTATAATGTGTGCCGTGTATGACTCTCTATTCTAAAATGTGTGCCGTGTATGACTCTCTATTCTAAAATATGTGCCGTGTATGACTCTCTATTCTAAAATGTGTTCCGTGTATGACTCTCTATTCTAAAATGTGTGCCGTGTAAGACTCTCTATTCTAAAATGTATGCCGTGTATGACTCTCTATTCTATAATGTGTGCAGTGTAAGACTCTCTATTCCAAAATGTGTGCCGTGTATGACTCTCAATTCTAAAATGTGTGCCGTGTATGACTCTCAATTCTAAAATGTGTGCCGTGTATGACTCTCTATTCTAAAATGTGTGCCGTGTATGACTCTCTATTCTAAAATGTGTGCCGTGTATGAATCTCTATTCTAAAATGTGTGCCGTGTATGACTCTCTATTCTAAAATGTGTGTCGTGTATGACTCTCTATTCTAAAATGTGTGCCGGGTATGACTCTCTATTCTAAAATGTGTGCCGTGTATGACTCTCTATTCTAAAATGTGTGTCGTGTATGACTCTCTATTCTAAAATGTGTGTCGTGTATGACTCTCTATTCTAAAATGTGTGCCGTGTATGACTCTCTATTCTAAAATGTGTGCCGTGTAAGACTCTCCATTCTAAAATGTGTGCCGTGTATGACTCTCTATTCTATAATGTGTGCCGGGTATGACTCTCTATTCTAAAATGTGTGCCGTGTATGACTCTCTATTCTAAAATATGTGCCGTGTATGACTCTCTATTCTAAAATGTGTTCCGTGTATGACTCTCTATTCTAAAATGTGTGCCGTGTAAGACTCTCTATTCTAAAATGTATGCCGTGTATGACTCTCTATTCTATAATGTGTGCAGTGTAAGACTCTCTATTCTAAAATGTGTGCCGTGTATGACTCTCAATTCTAAAATGTGTGCCGTGTATGACTCTCAATTCTAAAATGTGTGCCGTGTATGACTCTCTATTCTAAAATGTGTGCCGTGTATGACTCTCTATTCTAAAATGTGTGCCGTGTATGAATCTCTATTCTAAAATGTGTGCCGTGTATGCCTCTCTATTCTAAAATGTGTGCCGTGTATGACTCTCCATTCTAAAATGTGTGCCGTGTATGACTCTCCATTCTATAATGTGTGCCGTGTAAGACTCTCTATTCTAAAATGTGTGTCGTGTATGACTCTCTATTCTAAAATGTGTGTCGTGTATGACTCTCTATTCTAAAATGTGTGCCGTGTATGACTCTCTATTCTAAAATGTGTGCCGTGTATGACTCTCAATTCTAAAATGTGTGCCGTGTATGACTCTCTATTCTAAAATGTGTGCCGTGTATGACTCTCTATTCTAAAATGTGTGCCGTGTATGAATCTCTATTCTAAAATGTGTGCCGTGTATGCCTCTCTATTCTAAAATGTGTGCCGTGTTTGACTCTCTATTCTAAAATGTGCGCCGTGTATGACTCTCCATTCTAAAATGTGTGCCGTGTATGACTCTCTATTCTAAAATGTGTGACATGTATGACTCTCTATTCTAAAATGTGTGCCGTGTATGCCTCTCTATTCTAAAATGTGTGCCGTGTATGACTCTCTATTCTAAAACGTGCGCCGTGTATGACTCTCCATTCTAAAATGTGTGCCGTGTATGACTCTCTATTCTAAAATGTGTGACATGTATGACTCTCTATTCTAAAATGTGTGCCGTGTATGACTCTCTATTCTAAAATGTGTGCCGTGTATGACTCTCTATTCTAAAACGTGTGCCGTGTATGACTCTCTATTCTAAAATGTGTGCCTTGTATTACTCTCTATTCTATAATGTGTGCCATGTATGACTCTCTATTCTAAAATGTGTGCCGTGTATGACTCTCTATTCTAAAATGTGTGCCGTGTATGACTCTCTATTCTAAAATGTGTGCCGTGTAAGACTCTCTATTCTAAAATGTGTGCCGTACACTAAAATGTGTGCCGGGTATGAATCGCTATTCTAAAATGCAAGCCAGATGTGACTCTCTATTCTAAAATGTGTATCGGGTATGGCTCTCTATTCTATAATATGTTCCGGGTATGACTCTCTATTCTATAATGTGTGCCTGGTATGACCCGCTATTCTAAAATGCCAAGATATGACTCTCCATTCTAAAAATGTGTGCCGGATATGACTCTCTGTTCTTCAATGTGTTCCGCGTATGACTCTCTATTCCATAATGTGTGCCGGGTATGACTCTCTATTCCAAAAATGTGTGCCGGGTATGACTCTCTATTCCATAATGTGTGCCGGGTATGACTCTCTATTCCAAAAATGTGTGCCGGGTATGACTCTCTAGTACACTGGCCCCCAGTTTAGGTCCCCTCTGACAGGCGTCGTCCTTTAGGCTAGTTGGCGGAGATTTGGTTCTTGATATATATTTAGAAATATAAGATTCTGAGTATTTAAAACTGAAAGAAGTAAGTTTTATTTGAATTGCATTCTTTACATCCATTATCCTCTCTGTAGACATTTTGAAGAATGTATTTTCATTTCTTGTTATCGCATCTGCTCTTGTTTCCTAGAAAAAGAGGAACAGAGGTTAACTGGATTGGTTAAGAAATTAGAACAACTTATTTCCATTACAACAGATAAATGCTTGATCATTTAGAGGCTCAGTGGGGGAGGGAGTGGCTCAGTCGGTAGCGCGCTAGGCACGCAATCTGCAATTCCCAGGTTCGAGTCCCAGCTAGGTCAGCGTTGAGATTTATCTCCGCAAAATTCCCCGCCCTTCTCAAGGTCAATATGGTGTGCAAAAAAGTGCCGCTCAGAGGTAAAAACAACACAATCCTTAGAGGCTCAGTTGGTAGTGCGTCAGGCTCGTAAGCTCCAGTTTCCCCAATCGAGTCCAAACTGTTCTAACTTTGTGATTTATCTCAGCTAGCTTGCCCCCTGCCCCCGGTAAGGGGATACCGATGACCTTTACAAATGTTATTATCCTTCGGATGGGTGGTAAAGATGTTCAGAAGATCCACACCTTGGGTTGAGTTGTTTTACCTCTGAGCGGCACTTTTTTGCGCACCATTGGCTAAATGACCAGGTCATAAGGACCCCGAAGGCTCAGAGATAGTTGGGGGAGGGGACCCACTGGAACAGCTGTTGGGAGACAGATGGTAGCCTCCCTTCAAGGCCATCCAGCGTGTTCTTTAACGTGCACAGGGTATGTCTCTCCCGCACACAGGGCCACGGCTTAACGTCCCATCCGACGCCGGAGGCCATCGGTGTCCCCTACTGACCGTGGGGAGGGCGGGGAGTTTCACAGTCGAGTTCATAGTCAAGTTCCACAAGAGTTAGTGTTTAACTCACAAGTGGATATTTACAAAACCTATATTTCATGCAATCCTGAGTACATCAATATATATAAATATGTAAACGAAAAAAGCAATTTCATCCTCTGTAATATAAACTTAAAAAAATACCCAACTTAAAAAAAAAGAATTTTTCTTTTCGATTTAAAAAAGACGTCAAAGAGAGAATATCAGCTGGTTTTTTGAAAACGATCTAGTGAAATTGATCTTTATGAAAAATGACGATAGTTTTGACTTCAAGTTGAGATCTTACACGTTGGCTAGTTTAGTTTCGAAAAAAAGTAATGAGGTTTGATTAAAGAGTCACAATATCATCTTCTGGTATCTTGAATTACATTGTAGCTGCGGTTGTTGGGTTGCTGAACGTCTGACAACCCAACAACCGCGGGAACTTTTGTGCTCATAATGTGCCCAACAACCGCAGGCACTTTTGGGCTCATAATGTGCCCAACAACCGCGGGCACTTTTGTGCTGATAATGTGCCCAACAACCGCTGCACTTTTGTGCTCATGATGTGCCCAACAACCGCGGCACTTTTGTGCTCATAATGTGCCCAACAACCGCGGGCACTTTTGGGCTCATAATGTGCCCAACAACCGCGGGCACTTTTGTGCTGATAATGTGCCCAACAACCGCTGCACTTTTGTGCTCATGATGTGCCCAACAACCGCGGCACCTTTGTGCTCATAATGCGCCCAACAACCGCGGGCACTTTTGGGCTCATAATGTGCCCAACAACCGCGGGCACTTTTGTGCTCATAATGTGCCCAACAACCGCGGGCACTTTTGTGCTCATAATGTGCCCAACAACCGCGGGCACTTTTGTGCTCATAATGTGCCCAACAACCGCGGGCACTTTTGAGCTCATAATGCGCCCAACAACAGCGGGCACTTTTGTGCTCATAATGCGCCCAACAAAGTCTCAGGTGAAAGCTTTGTGAAGGGAGGCAATGCACAGCTAACAGGTGACAACAGACAGAAGTCTTCGTTCAAGAGCATCCAGTGGGTTTTTTTAATGCGCACTAGAGTGTCGCTCTCCTGTAGAGGGGCCGTGACGTCACATTCCATCAGACGAACTCTACCGAGGGCATGGCCCAGGGGCTTCCCTTGTATCTATGACAACTGAAAATTGTCGCTGATAGAACCTGAGTTTGACTTAAAACCACTTTTTTTATCTGTACATTCGCTCAAAAAAGTATCCGAACACTATGGTTGATTACAGACTTCAGGAAAAATATCTGGCAACGATTTTTTTTAGAAATTAGTGATCTGGCAACCTTCGCGTCACGTGACACGAAGGTTGCCAGATCACTAATTTCTAAAAAAATCGTGGCCAGATATTTTTTCTGAATTCTGCAATCGACAATGGTGTTCGGATACTTTTTGAGCGACTGTAGGTGGTCATATTATTTTGATACTAGATCGTGTGGGCTCACTCACGGAAATATTGAGCGTGTGCAGTTACCGTTCACAGCAAACTGGAGCGTGTGCAGTTACCGTTCACAGCAAACTGGAGCGTGTGCAGTTACCGTTCACAGCAAGCTGGAGCGTGTGCAGTAACTGCACACGCTCCAGTTTGCTGTGAACGGTAACTGGAGCGTGTACAGTTGCTGTACACGCTCCAGATATTTTTCCTGAATTCTGTAATCACGTGACACAAAGGTTGCCAGATCACTAATTTCTAAAAAAAATCGTTGCCAGATATTTTTCCTGAATTCTGTAATCAACCATAGTGTTCGGATACTTTTTTGAGCGACTGTAGGTGGTCATATTATTTTGATACTAGATCGTGTGGGCTCACTCACGGAAATATTGAGCGTGTGCAGTTACCGTTCACAGCAAACTGGAGCGTGTGCAGTTACCGTTCACAGCAAACTGGAGCGTGTGCAGTAACTGCACACGCTCCAGTTTGCTGTGAACGGTAACTGGAGCGTGTACAGTTGCTGTACACGCTCCAGATATTTTTCCTGAATTCTGTAATCACGTGACACAAAGGTTGCCAGATCACTAATTTCTAAAAAAAATCGTTGCCAGATATTTTTCCTGAATTCTGTAATCAACCATAGTTTCGGCTATTTTTTTGAGCGACTGTACCTTTTGCATTTCAATGGGAAAGGTTTTAAACATATTGAATTCTTCTTTAGAAGGAGGGAAGGATTAAATTTAGCTGATTTAATTTTATCTTCGAATGTCTTCACATCGCGTTCTTTTTCGCTACAAAACCGATTCCTTCGAGCTGCATGTTTCACTTTCTGGTGCTTGTTGCTATGGCAACTGAGGTCATTTATTCATCGCCGATTTCACTAAAATCAGACGGCAATGAGGAAGAGACGATGCCTGGAATTTGGATGTTTATTAAAACGAATACCAAGCAATTAGAGGAAATAGGATTGCAAATCCTATATTCATGAATCTCCTAATTGAATATTTTTGAAACGATGCCAGATAATTTAAGTCAATTCCCAAGGAGTTTAATCTTTGGTGACATTATCTGAAATATTGGGTTGGGTTGTTTTACCTCTGAGCGGCACTTTTGTGCACACCATGGCCTAAATGGCCAGGTCACATGGAACCCGAAGACTCAGAGAAGGTTGGGGGAGGGGACCCACTGGAACAGCTGTTGGGAGACAGATTGTAGCCTCCCGTTAAGGTCATCCAGTGTGTTCTTTAACGTGCACAGGGTATGGCTCTCCCGCACACGGGGTCACGGCTTAACGTCCCATCCGACGGACGGCGGCCTTCCCAAGCCCATCGGTGTCCCCTACTGACTGTGGGCAGGGCGGGGAATTTTGCGGAGATAAATCTCAACGCTGACCCAGCTGGGACTCGAACCTGGGAACTACAGATTACGAGTCTGGCGCGCTACCGACTGAGCCACCCCCGCCCCCTGAAATAGTGGGAAGAAATTATCTTCATCTTTCTCAGATTGAAATTTTCATTTATCCTACTGTGAAATGTCAGCCTTAGGTCGTCTTCTTGTGTATTCGTTTATGTAATATCGTTTTGGTTGGGTTGGGTTGTTTTACCTCTGAGCGGCACTTTTTTGTACATCATGGGCTAAATAGCCAGGTCATATGGACCCCGAAGGCTCAGAGAAGGTTGGGGGAGGGGACCCACTGGAACAGCTGTTGGGAGACAGATGATAGCCTCCCGTCAAGGCCATCCAGCGTGTTCTTTAACGTGCACAGGGAATGGCTCTCCCGCACACGGGGCCACGGCTTAACGTCCCATCCGACGGACGGCGACCTTTTTCCAAGCCCATCGGTGTCCCCTACTGACCGTGGGCAAGGCGGGGAATTTTGCGGAGATAAATCTCAACGCTGACCCAGCTGGGACTCGAACCTAGGAACTACAGATTACGAGCCTGGCACGCTACCGACTGAGCCACCCCCGCGCCGCATCGTTTTGGTTGTTTTAAACAGAACATAATGAATAAATTATTGCTCCTGTCAGATATCTGTGACAAGCAGCTGCTTGAGGGGTATTTATTATTATTTTCATGTATTAAAAATTTATTCTTCTGTTACTACACTGTCTAGGTCTGTTATGATAAAAGAGGCTTTGATTAATGTATGCGCAAAAAAATTCTGCAAAACTACTTATGACTTGTAAAAAAATAAATACTCCCTCAAGCAGCTGCTTGCCACAGAGGTCTGACAGGAGCCTGTCAGTTTATATGCCATAGTAGAAGGTCTGTGAGGATGGCAGGACCTCAGCAGAAAACAACATGAAATATCCATGCCTTACCCGGGGCTCGAACCCAGGTCCCATTAGATCAGTAGCCAAGTGTGCTAAACACTTGACTTTAATTGCTTTTATTCATTTCGTGTACAAGTAAATCAGATGGACATAATAATATATATTACGATTTTAGAATTTTATGGATAGCGTACAGTCGCTCAAAAAAGTATCCGAACACTACGGTTGATTACAGAATTCAGAAAATATCTGGCAACGATTTTTTTTAGAAATTAATGATCTGGCAACCTTCGTGTCACGTGATTACAGAATTCAGGAAAAATATCTGGCAACGATTTTTTTCAAAAATTAGTGATCTGGCAACCTCCGTGTCACGTGACACGGAGGTTGCCAGATCACAAATAAAAATTATTTGGTTTTTTTTTCAATCCATTTTTAGTGTCGGATATATACTCTGGAGCTAAAATGAATTTATACAAAGACAACTATTTTGGATTCCAAAGCAAGCAGATAAGTTTGAGATTTCGTATAAGGCGACGGGAAATTCGGAGGGTGGGGAGGCTTCCAGATCCCTTTTTTCCCTCTCCCCGGGTACTTTTTTCCCTCTCCCCGGGTATGATCGAAGCCACAAATTCTGGTGTCATTCTAATTAATTTGATTGATTCAATCGAATTCATGTAAAGAATGAAATTGAATTCATTTTTTCTGATTCACCTTCAATAAGATTTGCAATTTCAGAAATAAAAAAAATTAATAAATACCCCCTCAAGCAGCTGCTTGTCACAGAGGTCTGACATGAGCCTGTCAGTTTATACGCCATAGAGACCTCAGCAGAAAAACAACATCAATGCCTTTTCCAGAACTCGAACCCAGGTCCCTTTGATAAGTAGCCAAGAGCGCTAAGCACTCGGCCATTCAGCATTTGTTTGATGAAAGGTTTTAGCTTTGCACTGATATTTATATTAAAATAAAAAGAAATTAAGTAACAGCGGCTCCAGGTGGGAAAGGAGTCTGTCAGTATAATACTCCAGAGAGAAGATTCATGAGGAAGACCAAACCTCATCAAAAGGACTTTGGGTTGTTGGGTTGTTTTACCTCTGAGCGGCACTTTTTTGCACACCATGGGCTAAATGGCCAGGTCACATGGACCCCGAAGGCTCAAAGAAGGTTGGGGGAGGGGACCCACTGGAACAAGCTGTTAGGAGACAGATGGTAGTCTCCCGTCAAGGCCATCCAGCGTGTTCTTTAACGTGCACAGGGTATGGCTCTCCCGCACACGGGGCCATGGGTTAACGTCCCATCCGACGGACGGCGGCCTTTCCAAGCCCATCGGTGTCCCCTACTGACCGTTGGCAGGGCGGAGAATTTTGCGGAGAAGATTCATGAGGAAGACCAAACCTCATCAAAAGGACTTTGGGTTGTTTTACCTCTGAGCGGCACTTTTTTGCACACCATGGGCTAAATGGCCAGGTCACAAGGACCCCGAAGGCTCAGAGAAGGTTGGGGGAGGAGATCCACTGGAACAGCTGTTGGGAGACAGATGGTATCCTCCCGTCAAGGCCATCCAGCGTGTTCTTTAACGTGCACAGGGTATGGCTTTCCCGCACACGGGACCACAGTTTAACGTCCACAATTTAATATACCGTGGTCCCGTCGGTGGTCCTGTGGTCCCGACGGCGGCCTTTCCAAGCCCATTGGTGTCCCTTATTGACCGTGGGCAGGGCGAGGAGTTTTGCGGAGATAAATCTCAATGCTGACCCAGCTGGGACTTGAACCTGGGAACTGCAGATTACGAGCCTGGCGCGCTACCGAATGAGCCCCCCCCCCCCGTCCCTGTTTGCAGGGACCACATAGGGACTTATGAAGAATTTTGGAATCCAGAAATGACACTCTTTACTAATAGATTATTTAGTAACAGAGATCCTGTTTCTCAGCTTCCCATTTGACCTCTGGGGTACAGTCGCTCAAAAAAGTATCCGAAAACTATGGTGATTACAGAATTCGGAAAAAAATCTGGCAACTTTTTTTAGAATAATTAAAAAAAAAATCTTTGCCAGATATTTTTTCTGAATTCTGTAATCACCATAGTGTTCGGATACTTTTTTTTAGCGACTATACTCAGAGCGTTGGGAGCTTTCCTTCTTGAAAAAAAAAATGGCTACCACACCCTGCGTTACGGAGTTATAAACAATTGATCTCTATGTTGCGATCTTGTGCAACCACGGCAATTCCCGGTTCCGCCTGACAGCACTACCTGGTTTAAGAAAAGCCATGACTATCTAGAGCCGGGGGCAAGGAATACGCCCTATAGGCGCACCTCAACCCCGGCCTCACATGGCAGCAGTCCTATAGAAGGAAAGCTGACCACCGGAAGAAACCTAACTTTAATCTATTCCCCGGTTTGCAAATGTGCAAGGATATAAAGATCCAAGCTCGATCGGCACCCGGGGTGGAGACTCTTAGTAAGACCCAGACTCTTTTGACAGCTCGTGCCTTTCGGCAGAGCCGTCGAACAGACCACACAGGTCTCCTGAGAGGTGAGGTCTCCAACGCCGTCACCACCCGACCGGCGATCAAGCCGGCCAGCAGCGTCTTCAACCTCGGTTGGCTTCAGCAATGCTCCAGCCGGGGACCACCCCAACCGGCAAAACCTTGGAATGCTCCAGCTGAGTACACGGCAGCCGGCAAATCCTCTGGCCTGCTCCAGCTAGGGATCATCCCGACCGGCAATGCCTCCTCAGCCGGGTTGCTGGGCCCTAGGCCCCCCCACCACGACAAGGTGGTCCCCTATCGGGGGGGGGGGGGGGAGTTATAAACAGAGAGGTTAATCTCCTTATATCTCTAATGAGAATATTTTCACAATGTTAATTCTCATAGAGCAGCATACCAGTGATAGACAGCCGCTGAGCAAAAGTAGATTAATTAAATATACATAAAAGTTAAAGTGACTTAGTTAAAGTTAGTTAGCAAAAATCTGCTTTTTTTAAACCACATAAAAATAATTTATTCATTATATCTATATTAAAATATTTATCAATATTTCGAAATAGGTTACCAGTTTTTCATAAATTAGGAACCACCAGTACAAATGTAAAATATTAAATTTCAATATATTAATCTAGCCGTCTCTAGTCGAGTGGTTAAAGCAAAGAAGGTCTAAGGAGAAGAAGGCTAGCTTCGCACAAGCGTAAGTGGCGCCGTTCTGCGGAATTTTACCGAAGCTGAACGTGGCAAATTGATGTGCATGCACAAAAACAACTGTAAGGGGCGATCTGCGCATGCGCAGTGCAATCATTTTTAGTCCACGGCAGCTGTAGTTTGTCTTACTCTTGGTATATTTATTGCGATTTAATCAGTGTTTCAACCTGTCTAACACCCATGACTGTTTGGCATAGTGATAGCTGACCCTAAAGTTATTCAGTGAGTATTTTATCCCGTTCAGGAGTATATTTTACGATACCTGGAAAAGCCGTTGTATGTTTATTTTGAGTAATTTTGCAGAATTTTTAAAATTAATATATAAATTAATACATTTAATCATTTTGCGAACATGTAAGTCAATGTATGTTGCAGTTTTGTGTTCCCTGGAGCATATCAATGTATATAGGTGTCTGCAGTTTGTTCTAATAGTAAATTTTTTTATGGTTGATACCAGAAGTGCCTGCTGCCATCTATTGACAGTTTATACAAGTAAGAAACTCGATGTGACTTTAATTGAAAATATCCTAAATTCTATAAAATATAATTAAACAAAACATGTTGTCTTGCATTAAGCCATAAATTTCAATTTATTATAATATATTAAATATAGTAGAATGTTCAAAGTATTAAAATTTTTATGTTGAGTATAGCTACCTCTTGTTTTACAAAATGAGATTTTATTAAGGAAAATAATTTTAATTAATCCTTGTGAAAATCAAATCATGATGTTAAAATTTAAGAAATGGACACTGAGCAAAGTCAAAGTGTATGTAAAATTAGTCACGTGGTGTAAGCTATTGAAAACCTTGCTGGGCAGTGGAAGAATAACGCAAGGAACTGGCTCCTCTCCTGGCTAGGTGGCTTCACTGCAATACACGAATTTGCCATGTTTAGAGGGCGCTGCAATCGAAAAGTTTACATTACGTCTATGGAAGCTAGCTCTCTTCTCCCTTAGACACTCCTTGGTTAAAGTGCTTGGTTCCTGATTAAAAGGACCTGAGTTCGATTCCGGGATAACGCGTGAACGTTTGTGTTCTTTGTCTGCTGCCATCCTCTAGGACTTATTTTTAATAGCGTATTTTTAAACTGACAAGCTCCTGTCAAAACTATTTATGACTTGAATGGCGTTTATTTATTCATTTCGTGTACAAGTAAATCATTACGATTTTAAAATTCAATGGATAGCTGTTTGTTTTTTAAAAAAGCGAGCAATTTATTTTAAATTACTCTGTAATATTTTTATATATCATATTTCCTTTAAATTGCATGTATTGTGGCAGTTTGTATCCAAGGAAGGGACCATATATTACCGTCTGTATGTATTTCCTGTGCCCTGCGCCGCTAATCTCTTCAGAAATGCAAAAGTAGCTGGTTGTTGAAATGAAAAAAAGAAAAAAAAAAGAAACAGTCGCAGATATTTTACAGGAGTCATGGTCCTATCCTTATCACCGCCAGTGATTGAGGTGGGTGTTATACTCTGGTATTCCCAGGTTCCAGACCCAACTGTGACTGTGTTGAGATTTATCGCTTCTAGCCCCACTGCTGCCTTGAAACCGAAAGGAGGCAACGATGGACTTGACAGAGTTAATGGGTTGTTAAGCCGGGGCACCGTGTTCACTTTAAAAAACACGCTGGATTGCTTTGACGGAATATTTCCATCTGTCTTCTAGCAGCTGTGCAGTGAATCCCCTTCCTCCTCGGTGCCATTGGGGCCCTTGTGACCTGGACATTTAGCCCATTCCATGTATAAAAGTGTAGCTCAGAAGTAAAAAAAATTATCCTTTATACCAGATTTATTTATTTTATTTATACACCTAACAACCATGGTGATGTTAGGGGCAGGCCCTTCTACACCAGGTTCAGTTAAAAACGATACAAAAAATATAAAGAAAAACAAGAGAATATTTTAAATATTATACATCTCAAATATATATGTTGTCATTATTCAATGAAGTCTCATAGTTATAAAGTTTTTAATAGTTTTATGCTTAATAGTAAAATAAATAAATAATAGTTTAAAGTTTGAAAATAAAAATCTGAGTAATAATGATATATTTAATATGTGCATACATATTACACGTATTCACTACCAAAGTCAGGCTGTGAAGGAACAAATTTCCGTTACAGAACGTTAGAGTAGACAGATTGAATTTAATAACTGTAACCATAGAAACTGATATCTGATTGGTCGAGCTTTCCCATTGTTGAGGGGAAATCCGGTTATATCCTGTTAAACAAAGAAGTCGCGAGCAGGAAGTTAATAAGAAAGTTGTAGCTTGCATTTCTGACGTCATCTACTTGAAAATTCAACATATCATGTAAACGGATTTATTCCTAGTTGAGATAATTGCTGAAAATAAATTTTACGTTCTTTGTCATAATGTGAACAGTTCAATAAAATATGTGAAATAGTTTCATCACAGTTACACTAAATACAATTTGCGCTATCTGATTTCTTTATCTTGTATAAGTAGCTGATTAACTTTGAAGTATCAGTTCTCTATTTTGCAAAAATATTTTCTAGACATTTTAATTTTTAGCAATGAACGTATGTTTTGATCCAGTTGATATCTAAAATGATATTTAACAGAACTCTGAACTTCAAAATAATTGATGAGCTCTATTTTTCTGATGACATAAGATAATTTTTAATTTGTATATTATATATAGGAATATCAGTAGTGTCAGTTAAATCGATTGCATCTTTGGTATATGAGTCAGCTAAAACATTTCCTACAATTCCACAGTGACTAGGTAGCCACTGAATTTTAATAATTTTTCCTTTTTTGTATAAATCATTACATAAATGTAATATATCACAGATTGAATTAGGATATTTATTTTCCAAAATATTTTTTTTCTATCGAATATAGAGCAGATCTGCAATCAGTCAAAATAGCAAATTTATTTAAAATATACTGTTCTTGTATCCAAAGTAAAGAAGAATAAATTGCAAAGAGTTCTGCTTGTATAAGAGTACATCCTTTTATAAATTTAAATGCTTTATGAATGTTTAATTTAGGTATGCAGAAAGCTGCTGTGGCAGTATATGAGTCAGGAAAAAAAGCTCCATCTGTATAAATAGCCATAAAATCTTGATAGGAATTGTGAATATATGAATCACTTAAAGTTTTCAAAATAAAAATATCGGTATATTTTTTGTGGATATGTGAGGAAATTTTTGAAGATGGTTGGCAAATGATACATCCAAGTGGGTTCATTACTAATGATGTCTCCTTTATGGTTTTTATCAAGAACATAATTAAAAGCAGCCTTTTCCTTCACAAAATTAATTGCAGGGTGAAAAAAGTTTTCAGTTTTAAATGGATTGATTAGAAAATGATCATGGTGGTTGAGATGAAGTCTTGAAATAATATTAAGTAGTAAATATGGTGTCCTGATCTGGAAAGGTGAAAGAGAGGTTTCAGCAATTAAAGCTAGATTAGGAGAGCTTTTCATCAGGCCCAAAGCGAATCTGATGAATTTATTTTGAATTATATTGAGCTTTTTGAATTTATTTTCAGCATCGCCGGCAATAAGTTCAATCCCAAATTCCATTTTTGGTCTAATTAAATTGTAGTAAAGTTGAATAAGATAAGTAGGGGAGGATCCCAAATTTGTGGAGGCAAGACATTTGACAAAGCTGAATAACTTATTACCAGTGATGCAGGCATGATCTATTAGTTTGTTCCAATTTAATTTCGAGTCTATATAGACACCTAGAAATTTATAAATATCAGTATTTGGCAGTATATTATTATTTATTTTAATATCTAATTTAGGAATAGCAGATCTGGGCCTTACAAAAATACCAGATGACTTTTTAAATAAAATAAATTTCGTAGATCGTATAATCATATTCGATGTACCGGGTAATAATTTACCACTAACCATCTCCATCATAAAGATATGCCTATTTGGCACGAGTAAGAACAAAATATATTAGTAAACCACCCTTAGGTGGGCCCCTAAAGGCAAACATAAGAAAAGCTAAAAAAACAATAAAATTGTAAAAGAAACCTGAAACGGGTAGGTCTCCTCAGAGAACGCTACCGTTTCAGATCTCTTGTACTTGTTCAAAACAGTATGATCGTAAAGAATCAGAGAAGAAATAATCTCATTGGGATTATTGCTTACAGCCTCAAAAAAACTTTTTGAGGTGCGTTTTAATGCGTATATATATGATCAATGCCCTGGTCTTTATGGAGTTGTCTGTTAGTGACAAATCAGTTCTCAAAATCTTGTTCTGTAAGACCTGAAATCTTACGAATATCGCCCATATGGGTGAAGCATAGAGAATCACCGGTCTGATGATCATATCATAGAGTAAAAGCTTATGATCAATCATCAAAATGGAAGGAAAAATAATTTTTATATGAGTTAATTTAATGAAGTACTTGCTTTTAAAATTCACCTGGTAGCTTTCAATTTTTAAATACATGGTTGCTAATTTTAAAAAACTCATGAATATTTTAATATAATCATAATGAAAAAAATCATTTCATTTTACGTGGTTTTAAGATAAGTGGGTTTAAAAATTTTTTTTAAGGATCTTTAGTTCCCTTCATTTTCCTCCCTTTATGCAATGACTGTCCATACCCTTATACATTAAATTGGCTTTGGCCGTACTCTATGGACATTAAAAATCACGAGGTCAAATTTAGCTTTCATCCTCGATTGTGTCTACCGACAACTCTTAACCAGTCATCGCTATATCACCTTCACTTGAACGACGGCTTCAAGTCCAGCACTTCCTTCGGTGGGATCGGGTTGGTTTTACCTCTGAGAAGCACTTTTTTTCACACGATGGGCCAAATGGTCAAGTCGCAAGGACCTCGAGGGCTCAGAGAAGGTTGGCACCCACTGGACAGCTGTTACGAGATAGATGGTAGCCTCCCGTCAAGGCCATCCAGTGTGTTCTTTAACATGCACAGGGCATAGGGTTCTCTCGCAGAAGGGGTTACGGCTTAACGTCCCATCCGATGGACGGCGGTCTTTCCAAGCCCATCGATGTCCACTACTGACCGAGGGTAGGACGTGGAGTTTTGCGGAGATAAATCTCAACGCTGACCCAGATGGGACTCAAACCTGGGAACTAAATCCTCTCTGGTGTTTCATATCAACTCGCTCGTTATAGGCTTCGACTTACGTAAGGACTCAACTCTTTTCTGCTCCAAATCTGCCAGTTTAACTGATTGATGTATATTTTAAAGAAGTTCTAATTAATTTTAAGTTTTTAGTAATATTTTAATACACTTGTAAAAAATAAGTTATTTCGCATCTGTACAAACTAAATAGATGTTATAAGGGCTTACAACGAAAATCCTGGCTCACGTCACCAAAATGTTATATGGGTTTTCCTTCTTTTTTACCGTGATTACTCTTGTATTTCATTTCTTAATATTGTTGCGAATTTTAAAATGGATAGACATTGAGCGTGAGTATTAATAACTATATTTTCAAACCAATTACAATACAATGCAAATTGTTACAAAAAAATATGGATGAAGTATCTTATAAACAAATTAACTACTATCATGCATAAGTCATTAACCTTTTTGTACAGAGCATACAATATCAGCTCTGTCTGTTCTACTAAAATACTACCTCTTCACTTTGTTTACCATGTCACTTGAATACCTTCAGACGTAAACAAACTCTCGTCCTGTGCTAGTTCACTACACTTTTGTTACTAACAACAGAAAATAAACACCCGCGCACACACTAAAAAATATACTAATTATTTTCACTTAACGTGCACTGACTCATATTATCTGAACGTCCTTTCAGATCTCACAACTTTAACACACTGTACTGCTATCTTTTTTTATTCTTCCGAATCGTTCTCGGTTCTAATTCGTTGGATAATTGAATCTCATGTAGAAGCACACACGAGGGTTCAAGTCACGTTAAGTCATGAAGTCACTGTTGCTCGTTCATCTGTCGTAACAATATTAATGATTTTCCCGCCCTCTTTTGTTTGGCCGTGATCGTTAATTTAACCCTATATCTCGTGATCCACCTTAAAGCAATCAGTCACCCTCCCATACAAAAGGAGTGACTAAAGGCAGGTAATGGTATTTTTCTTACACTTACAAAACACATTTATTTACAGGGCTAATTAACACAATTACATTTAAATGAGAACACATTCTTCGATTTCAACAACTTGCATTAAAACTTGAATACATTCAGCTAAATGCGAGGCCTACTCTAAAACTAGCAAAACTAGCTAAATACTAATCTTTCTACCATCATCGCCTTCCTAACTCACAAGCCGTTGACTGTGCCTTCTCTCCTCGAGAGCCAGGCGACCAATGCAAAAACGTGACTTGCTCCTACGAGTCTTTGAAGCCAAGTGGACATCGTCCCATCGTCGCTAACTTCGAAGTCAAGTGGGGCAGGGGTGGCTCAGTCGGTAGCGCGCCAGGCTCGTAATCTGCAGTTCCCAGGTTCGAGTCCCAGGTGGGTCAGCGTTAAGATTTATATCCGTAAAATTCCCCCGCCCTGCCCACGGTCAGTAGGGGACACCGATGGGTTTGGAAAGGCCGCCGTCCGTCCGATGGGACGTTAAGCCGTGGCCCCGTGTGCGGGAGAGCCATACCCTGTACACGTTAAAGAACACGCTGGATGGCCTTCACGGGAGGCTACCATCTGTCTCCCAACAGCTGTTCCAGTGGGTCCCCTCCCCCAACCTTCTCTGAGCCTTCGGGGTCCATGTGACCTGGCCATTTAGCCCATGGTGTGCAAAAAAGTGCCGCTCAGAGGTAAAACAACCCAACCCGAAGTCAAGTGTCCAGTCTAATCGAATGCACAATAGGTCTCTCCTCTCTCGGACACACAAAAATAATCCAAAGTCATCCCGAGTTTGTGATTGGCTCTCTCAACTCTCCGCTAGGGGGGGGGGGGGGATAGGGTGCCGGGCGAAAATCTAAACTTCCAGAGTCTATGTCCTTGGCCACAACCACGTGACTGTCCTTCATGGGACTGTTGTGCCGTGATCCGGTGGAATCCCTTTCAGGGTTGTCAGAAAGGAGGGCAGTCTTGTCGCCAGACTCCTTAATCCCAAAGGTGAACCACTGATGCGTGGGCGCTCCCCTCTGTAGGCGTTAGTCCTGGATTAAGCTGGCTTGCCGACAGGTAAGTGGTCGGCTCAGCTAGGCGGTGCATCAAACGGTCCTGTCTGCCTGAGATGCGGGCTTAACGGGCTTGTCTTTCATGATAATCCCTGGGATGGCGCCCCTCCAATGGAAAGGAAACTGCAGTCTGGAACTTGAATACCTTTCTGCGCAAACTATGCACATTCACGCAGAACATAGATTGCAATCAAATTTTAGAAAAAATATGTTACTTAAAAAATGTTCACATATTTAATTTCCCTCCCTTTTCCCTACATTTGTTCGAAAGCTGTCCAGACGGAGTCTTATCCAGGTGACTCTGGCCAGCTCTTGAAGCAGAGCAGGGAAATTCGATAACATGATGCAGTTTGTAAGATGTTTTACCTCTCAGCCTCACTTCTATACACACAATTGGCTAATGGACAGGCCACAAGAACCCCAAAGGACCAGAGAAGATTGGGGGAGGAGACCGACTGGACAGATATTAGGAGACAGATAGTAGCTTCCCATCAAGCCCATCCAGAATATTCTTTAACGCGCATCAGAACTATAGACCTGGTACGACTGTGTAACGTGTAGCTTAGCAAAATCAAAATATAAATACCGTGAACCTTATGAAATATGTGAAATAAATACCCTATAGAAGGAATACTTTCATAGATGCTCGATCATTTCGTACGGAAACCATACAGTCTGGAATAGCCGATTGCTTCATGATGCTACAAAGAAAACATTTTGACGATTCAAAACGTTGAAGAGCCTTTGGAGCTGGCCATATTCATTGATTCCCATCGTTTAGTTATGGCAGCAATTCAAAACAACCCCAACAATTATCAAAGATGTGTCAAAGTTCGTCTTTGGGTTAGAAATCCTCAAGATGGTCGCTGTGTTGGACCATTGTCACGACAGAACAGGAGAGTAACAGAATCATCAATGCTTTCAGAACTCATTGCAGCCGCAAAAAGGTACGCATGTGTCTCAACTGTCACCCAGAAGGCAGGTATCGATCTCAATTACGAAAAAAAGGCACGTATCTGTTTTATCTCTGACCAGAAAGCAGATATCTGTTTCAACTATGACCAGAAGGCAGGTATGTGTCTCAAATGTGAGAGAAAGGCTGGTATGTGTCTCAAATGTGACCGGAAGGAAGGTGTCTGCCTTAATTGTGACTTAATTGTGACTGTCTCAACTGTGACTGGAAGGTATCTGCGAAAACTGACTAGGAAGTTCCCAAGACCTGATTATATGTATCCTTTTAACTTCCGGGCAGAGAAACTTCCCATCAGAAATGGTGTAACTGTATCATGTGTTCTAGACCCAAGAAAATAAAGTCAAACAGTGGTCACGGACAAATCGAGATTTTTTCTACAATCGAACAGCAGATGTACACTGACCTGGAGAGAGGATGGCAACCTAAACAAGCCACATAACCACGTCGAGAGAAAAGCATTTGGCGGTGGAAGTGTGACTGTCTCTGCTGGGTTTTCATTGGCTGGCCGTACCGACCTCCATGTGTGTAATGGGGATCTGTGAATGCTCTGACGAATTGAGACGAGATCATAGATCTTAATGCCAAACCCCACAATGGTACACTCGCTCAAAAAAGTATCCGAACACTATGGTCGATTACAGAATTCAGAAAAAATATCTGGGGCGTGTACAGCAACTGTACACGCTCCAGTTACTGTTCACAGCAAACTAGAGCGTGTGCAGTTACTGCACACGCTCCAGTTTGCTGTGAACGGTAACTGCACACGCTCAATATTTCTGTGAGTGGGCCCACACGATCCAGGCTTTTGTGAGCTCACACGATTCAATGTGCTGTGAACATTAATCGCAACCGCTCCAGTTTGCTGTGAACGGTAACTGCACACGCTCAATATTCATTGCATTATATATTCATACGCATTATATATATTAAAAAATATCCGAACACTATGGTTGATTAGAGAATTCATAAAAAATATCCGGCAACGATTTTTTTAGAAATTAGTGATCTTCGTGTCACGTGATTATCACGTGACACGAAGGTGTGCCAGATCACTAATTTCTAAAAAAATCGTTGCCAGATATTTTTTCTGAATTCTGTAATCAACCGTAGTGTTCGGATACTTTTTTGAGCGACTGTACCGACCTCCATGTGTGTAATGGGGATCTGTGAATGCTCTGAGGAATTGAGACGAGATCATAGATCTCAAAGCCAAATTCCACAATGGTACATGCGGGGCCGGCGATTTTCTCTAAATGGACAACAATGCTTGTCCATACAGAGCAAGACTGATCTTCGAAAGGAAACTATCCAGCTAATTGGGTATTCTTTCCGGATCTCAGTGTGATAGAATATCTGTGGGATGTCCTTGGGATACCTTCAATCCCTTCTCCAAATCCTCCAGGTATTCATGACTGCTCTAATTGCTCAGCAGACTTTACTGTCCTCCATTTTCTGGATTATCTTTTTGAGCGCATGAGCTGTCAAGCCAACGTTGTTATATGAGGAAGCGCCATCCTCTATTGACTCTTTGGGCGGGGATGGCTCAGTCGGTAGCGCGCCAGGCTCGTAATCTGCAGTTCCCAGGTTCGAGTCCCAGCTGGGTCAGCGTTGAGATTTATCTCCGCAAAAATTCCCCGCCCTACCCACGGTCAGTAGGGGACACCGATGGGCTTGGAAAGGCCGCCGTCCGTCGGATGGGACGTTAAGCCGTGGCTCCGTGTGCGGGAGAGCCATACCATGTGCACGTTAAAGAACACGCTGGATGGCCTTGACGGGAGGCTACCATCTGTCTCCCAACAGCTGTTCCAGTGGGTCCCCTCCCCCAACCTTCTCTGAGCCTTCGGGGTCCATGTGACCAGGCCATTTAGCCCATGGTGTGCAAGAAAGTGCTGCTCAGAATTAAAACAACCCAACCCAACTATTGACTCTATATTTTCAATTGAAAACCATCCTCTCTTTTTCCTTCTTATATGTTTTCATTTTTCAGGGTATGCGAAAATCATTTTGGGAGGAAATTTTCATGACTTATCAAATCATTATCTTTAATAACATCCTGCGAAAACTGATTGAAACTGTCTAAATATATTTCCAGATATTTTCATTTTGTTGATTCTTCGTAATTTTTCATTAGCAGGATATAAGTTATCAGTAGTAAAATGTCACAGGAAAACGTCCTGTAGAAAAAAAATATTTAAAATAATTTCTTAAAAAAGATTGGTTTCCCTGAGTCGATATTCAGGTCACTTTGTTCAAAATTATATCTAGTATAAAGGTATCACATTAGATACTTTCTTGATAACGGATTCCTTGATAAAAAATGTCTGACTAAATCGAAATATTATTTCATTATGTAAATATTCAATCTAAAATAATAGTAGTAGTTATTTGTTTCAAAAAAATTTTTTCCTGTCATACAATAAAGTAACAATTTTTTTAGAATTTATTACTTCCATTAAAGTTTTTAGGAAGTGATATATTAAAATTATTGCAAAAAAGCAATTTTTTTTTCATATCACAATGTTATAATCACTGTACACTGAAACGCCAGTTTATTAGGTAAACCTTGCTAGTAACGTGTTGTGCCTCCTTCAGAAGACCCCGAATTCGTCGGGGCGTGGAACTTAAAAGAGGCTGGAGCATTGTACAGGAATGTTGTACCATGCAGAAACAATTTTGTCGCACAGTTGCTGCAAATTGGACTGCAGCACAGACTCGCTGCTAACAGCTCTTATCACCTCATCCCAAAGATGCTCGATAAGGTTTACATCTGGGGACTGTGCAGGCCAACGAAGCAAGCAAAACTCATCGACGTGTTCCTCGAACCATTCGCTGATGATACATACCTTGTGAACAGGTACAGTCGCTCAAAAAAGTATCCGAACACTATGGCTGATCGCAGAATTCAGAAAAAATATCTGGCAACGATTTTTTTAGAAATTAGTGATCTGGCACACCTTCGTGTCACGTGATTACAGAATTCAGGAAAAATATCTGGAGCGTGTACAACAACTGTACACGCTCCAGTTTGCTGTGAACGGTAACTGCACACGCTCAATATTTCCGTGAGTGAGCCCACACGATCTAGTATCAAAATAATATGACCACCTACAGTCGTTCAAAAAAGTATCCGAACACTATGGTTGATTGCAGAATTCAGAAAAAATATCTGGCAACGATTGTTTTATAAATTAGTGATCTGGCAACCTTCTTGTCACGTGACACGAAGGTTGCCAGATCACTAATTTCTAATTTCCAATTTCACCTATGGTAGCGCTGCCCCTGCCCACACCATCACACCGCCACCACCGGCCTCTACTGTTAACACTAAACAAGAACGCTCCATGTCCTCATGTTGGTCGTCTGACCAAGCTACTTTTTTCCAGTCCTCAATCGTCCAGTATCAATGCTCCTGTGCCCACTGCAGATGCGTTTTCGTGTTCTTTGCTGACAACATCGGCACTCGGTATGGTGGTGCATTTTGACCACCATATCAAGTGCCGATGTACCATGTCGAGTGCACGTGGTGCATTTGGACCACCAATCAAGTGCTGATGTGCCATGTCGAGTGCACGTGGTGCATTTGGACCACCATGTTGAGTGCCGATGTGCCAGTCGAATGCACGTGGTGCATTTGGACCGATATGTCGAGTGCCGATGTGCCATGTCAAGTGCACGTGGTGCATTTGGACCGCCATGTCGAGTGCCGATGTGCCATGTCGAGTGCACGTGGTGCATTTGGACCGCCATGTCGAGTGCTGATGTGCCATGTCGAGTGCACGTGGTGCATTTGGACCACCATGTCAAGTGCCGATGTGCCATGTCGAGTGCACGTGGTGCATTTGGACCGATATGTCAAGTGCCGATGTGCCATGTCGAGTGCACGTGGTGCATTTGGACCGATATGTCAAGTGCCGATGTGCCATGTCGAGTGCACGTGGTGCATTTGGACCACCAATCAAGTGCTGATGTGCGATGTCGAGTGCACGTGGTGCATTTGGACCACCATGTCAAGTGCCGATGTGCCATGTCGAGTGCACGTGGTGCATTTGGACCGATATGTCAAGTGCCGATGTGCCATGTCGAGTGCACGTGGTGCATTTGGACCGCCATGTCGAGTGCTGATGTGCCAAGTCGAGTGCACGTGGTGCATTTGGAGATGACCTTCTGCACACCAATGCTTAATTCTGCTGTGATTCGCCCATCTGTTCGCTTTCACGATTCTCACAAGTCTCCTTTGATCCCTCTGATCCAGAAGCTGTTTTCATCCACGGGATCGCCGATCACTGGTAGTCTTTCACTTTTTGCCCCATTCCTAGTAAACCCTTGAAACTGTTGTGCATGATAGGCCCACGAGAACTGCCTTTCGGAAGGTTCTAGAACCAGCACGCCTAGTACCAATTATCATGCCACGTTCAAAGTCGATCAGGTCGTTTAATCCATTCTGACGTTCAATCCAACTCTAACTGATGCTGGAAGAGCTAGTCTGCCTGATCTATACCGCACATCGCGGTCACATGAGGTAGTACGTATTGGAATGAACCATTTTGGCAACGACGGATAGCGAACTTATAAACTTGTATCTCAGTGTATTCGATTTCTCTAAAGCAAACGAAAACGACAAATTTAAAAACAAGTAGGCAAAGGAATATTTTTATTCTCTTTGGAAACGAAATTCCCATATGCGCAATAGGCGATATAAGCTGTTTTATTTATTTACCTAAAAAAAAATTGAAAATCTACAGACAGACAGACCACAAAGTGTAAACAATAGCTAATTTTTCTGCATAACTTATGGCGGGGGTGGCTCAGTTGGTAGCGCGCCAGACTCGTAATTTGTAGTTCCCAGGTTTGAGTCCCAGCTGGGTCAGCCTTGAGATTTGTCTCCGCAAAATTCCCCGCCCTGCCCACGGTCAGTAGGGGACACCGATGGGCTTGGATAAGGCCGCCATCCGTCGGATGGGACGTTAAGCCGTGGCTCCGTGTGCGAGAGAGCCATACCCTGTGCACGTTAAAGAACACGCTGGATGGCATTGACGGGAGGCTACCATCTGTCTCCCAACAGCTGATCCAGTGGGTCCCCTCCCCCAACCTTCTCTGAGCCTTCGGGGTCCATGTGACCTGGCCATTTAGCCCATAGTGTGAAAAAAAGTGCCGCTCAGAGGTAAAACAACCCAACCTTCTCTCCTACGAACCCAGCGCTTGGGGGTTCTTGTGACTTTTTCATTTAGTCCATTGTATGCATAAAAGTGCCGTTCCGAGGTAAACCGTCCCAAGCCAATTCTCTTGAAACCCCCGAGCTCTGATTTCTTGCGAAAGCGAAGCAATCGCACGTCATTCTATTTCTAGCCTTCTTTCCTTCAACTGAAAAACAAAGGGAAAAAAAGTTTTGTTGCGGGAAGGTTGAAGAGTATCTACTACGTCACCACAACGCGGTCTTCCGGTATCAACAGCAGCAGTGAGCGCGAGCTGCACATGACCTTCGTGAAGACACACAGACCGAGCATTGTCACGTAAAGAACCACAGTCCCTGCCGCGAGATGCACACAATGCGAAGGGAATGTGTCCTAAATAAAACCGACGGTGCAAAACCAGAGCATTTCGTTTGTCCTTGGCTCTTTGTTTCCTCTAGAGACGACATCGAGAGCTAAGGAGAAAGGTTTGTTGTGGGTAAATGGGATTTTTTTTTTTTGAACCTGCATTGCTTAAACATTTAATAAATAAATGAAAATAAATGAAAATTTAATGAAAATAAATGAAAATAAATAATGAGAAAATGAAGTCACCCTTGTTTTTGGTGACTTCAATGCCAAAGTTCGCACTGATTCCGAATTTGGGGAGGAGTAATAGGCCCTTTTTGGTATTGGTAGCTGCAGTGACAATGGGAAACGTCTCCTACAGGTAAGTAAACTCAATGGATTCAGAATAACTAACACTTATTAAAACACCGCGACATACAGAAGTTCACATGGGTTTCACTCGATGGGCTGCATAAGAATATGATTGATTATATATTAATTAACAGCAAATGGGCTAGTTCTGTTAGGAATACCAGGGGAGCTGAAATTGGATCTGACCATTACCTTGTTAAAAGTGTCTTGCAACTTAAAAAGTGTTGTGCCAGAGTTAAAAAATTTACCTTTAATACTGAAGCTCTGAAAGACATTGTTATAGCTAAAGCTTACCATGATAGGTTAGTTAGTCATTATGAGAGTCATGGTTTGCTTACTACTGATGTTGAGGAAGAATGGGGCCGTTTTAAACAGGCTTTTTTGGACACTAACAGTACTCTTTTAGGAAAAAAGGAGAAGAGGAGACAGAATTATTTAAGTGATAAGGCACTTGAGCTTATTTCAGAAAGAAAGAACTGCAGGAATATCCTTAATCAGTACCCTACTAGTCCTAATAGAAAGGATTACAGAGCTTAATAAACGTGTAAAAAGGATCAGTTAGGTACTGATAAGAATCTTTGGCTTGATGGCTTGGCTGACAAAGCTGAGGAAGCAGTTAGACAGCACAACAGCAGAGAGCTGTACCAGATAGTTAATGTTTTATGTGGTAGAAAACGAACAGGTGTACAGGCACTGAAGGATAAACAAGGTAAGGTTATAGAAGGTGAGGATTCTGTCATGGCTAGGTGGGCTGCGCATTTCAGTGATGTTCTAAACAATGTGGTTAGTTCTATTCCCATTGTTTGTAATGATGATAGAAGCATTACTGGCTTTAATGATGGCCCTATAACACAATCTGAAGTTATTTTGGCTATATCTAAACTTAAACTTCATAAATCCCCAAGGGTAGATGAAATTACTACAGAAATGCTGAGAGTGGGAATGTTTCGGTTACCACTTGGATGACTGACATTTTGAATAACTATTATGATAAAGGCAAGGTTCCTAAAGATTTTACCAGAGCTATTATTATCCCAATTTTCAAAATAGGTGATCGCAGTTCTTGTGATAACTATAGGGGTATCAGCCTACTCTTTGTTCCAGGTAAAGTTCTTTCCATGATTGTGCTTAATAGAATTAAGAATCTGGTTGACAGTCAATTGCGTGATGAGCAATGTGGATTCAGAAGTGGTAGGGAATGTGTGGATCAGATATTTTCACTTAGGCAGATTCTTGAGAAATGTTTAGAGTTTCAGAAACCTTTGGTTGCTAGCTTTGTAGATTTCAAAAGGCTTTCGACTCTGTTGATCGTCATAATTTGTGGTTGATTGTAAGATCATATGGTATACCAGACAAGTTAGTTAACGTAATGAAAACTCTCTATAATAACACTGAGTCGTGTGTGAGAGTTGGTAAGGCTTGTAGCAGTTGGTTTAGCATTACTTCTGGTGTTCGACAAGGGTGTATTTTGTCTCCTTTTCTCTTTAGCTTGGTTATTGATTATGTTATACGAAATTTACTTCAAGGGAAAGATTTTGGCCTTAAATGGACTGGAGATACGAAAATTTCTGATTTTGATTATGCTGATGATTTAGCCCTTTTGGCAAATGATGTTGATGAGATGAACTCTTTCATTCGAGCTGTTGATGAGACTGATAGTAGAATACTCCCATTGTACTGGAGCGTGTGCAGTTACTGCACACGCTCCAGTTTGCTGAGAACGGTAACTGCACACGCTCAATATTTCCGTGAGTGAGCCCACACGATCTAGTATCAAAATAATATGACTACCTACAGTCGCTCAAAAAAGCATCCGAACACTATGGTTGATTACAGAATTCAGAAAAAATATCTGGCAACGATTTTTTTTAGAAATTAGTGATCTGGCACACCTTTGTGTCACGTGATTATCATGTGAGACGAAGGTTATTATCACGTGACACGAAGGTGTGCCAGATCACTAATTTCTAAAAAAATCGTTGCCAGATATTTTTTCTGAATTCTGTAATCAACCATGGCGTTTGGATACTTTTTTGAGCGACTGTACAAAGTATGAAAACTAGTAATCACTCATTCATCTCCTTAGAACAGTGACGAAAATGTACACCTGTATATTTTGCAAATTTTTTTTAAAAGAAAGTCTTATTTCCTTAACAAATTTTAATATTTCGTTGTTTTTTTTTGTTTCATGAGATATTACAAAGCTCTGTTGTTGGATTGTTTTACCTCTGAGCAGCCCGTTTGTTCACAATGGATTAAATGGACAAGTCTAAGGACCCTGAAGGCTCAGAGAAGTTTGGGAGAGGGGACCTACTGAGCATCTGTTGGAAAACAAGCAGGAGACTTCCGTCAAAGCCATCCAGCGTGTTCTTTATCATGCACAGACTTACATCCCATCCGATGGACTGCGGATCAAAGAGATCTGGTTTCGGGCCCGAACAAGGACGGATGTTTCTTTTCTTAACGATTTATAAGGACGGATGTTTCTTTTCTTAACGATTTTTAAGGACGGATGTTTCTTTTCTTAACGATTTTTTAAGGACGGATGTTTCTTTTCTTAACGATTTATAAGGACGGATGTTTCTTTTCTTAACGATTTTTAAGGACGGATGTTTCTTTTCTTAACGATTTTTAAGGACGGATGTTTCTTTTCTTAACGATTTTTAAGGACGGATGTTTCTTTTCTTAACGATTTTTAAGGACGGATGTTTCTTTTCTTAACGATTTATAAGGACGGATGTTTCTTTTCTTAATGGTTTACTGGATGAAGGTTTCTTTTCTTAATGATTTGAAAAAGTGAATGTTTCTATTCTTAATAATTTACAAGGATGTATGTTTCGGCTCTTAATGATTCATAAGGATGGATTTTTCTTTTCTTAATGATTTATAAGGATAGATTTTTCACTTCTTAATAATTTCTAAAGATGGTTGTTTCGTTCCTTAATTATTTATAAGGATGGATTTTTCTTTTTTTCAACGATCTATAAGGACAAAGGATGAAATTTATAAAGATGTTTCGTTTCTTAATAATTTATGAGGATGGATATTTCTTTCCTCAATGATTTACAAGGAAGAAATTTTGTTTTTAACGTTTCGTTTCTTAATGATTGATAAAGAATGATTTTCCTTCTATTAATGATTTATAAGGATGACTATTTACCTAATGATTCAGAAGGGTGGAATTCTCTTTTCTTATTGATTTATAAGGACAGATTTTTCATTTCCTAAAGATTTCCAAGGATGGATGTTTCTTTCTTATATAAAGATGGGTTTGTTTAATGATTTATAAGTGTGAATTTGTCTTTTCTTAATGATTTATAACGATGGATGTTTCTTTTCTACAGGATGAATGTTTATCTAATGATTTATAAGGATGGATTTTTCACTTCTTAATGATTTCTAAGGATGGATGTTACGTTTTTTAATGATTTCTCAAGTTGGATGTTTCGTTTCTTAATTATTTATAAGGACTTATTTTTCTTTTTTTAAATGATTTTTAAGGATTAATGTTTCGTTTCTTAATGATTTATAAGGGTAAATATTTCTTAATGGAAGGAATTTTTCTTTATAAGGGAGGATGTTTCTTTTCTTAAAATTCATGAGTGGGATTTCTTTTCTTAATGATTTATAAGGATGGATGCTTCTTTTCTTAAGGATGAATGTTTACCTAATGATTAGTACGAATGGATGTTTCTTTTCTTAATAGTTATAAGGAATATATTTCGTAATGATTTATGTGAATAAATGTTTCTTTTTTAATGATTTCTAAGGAAGGTGTTTCGTTTCTTAATGATTTATAAGAAAGGGTTTTTCTTTTCATAATGATTTATAAGGATAAATGTTTCTTAATGATTTATAAGGATGGGTGTTTCTTTTCTTAAGGATGAATGTTTACCTAATGATTTATAAGAATGGATATTTCTTTTCTTAATAGTTATAAGGATATGTTTCGTAACGATTTATGGAAATAAATGTTTTTTTTCTTAAGGACATATAAAGATGGATTTTTTTTCTTAATGGTTTATAGGATGAAGGTTTCTTTATGGTTTAGAAAGGTGAATGTTTCTTTTCTTAATAATTTATAAGGATGAATTTTTTCTGTTGTTAATGATTTATAAGAATGGATATTTCTTTTCTTAATAGTTATAAGGATATGTTTCGTAACGATTTATGGAAATAAATGTTTTTTTTCTTAAGGACATATAAAGATGGATTTTTTTTCTTAATGGTTTATAGGATGAAGGTTTCTTTATGGTTTAGAAAGGTGAATGTTTCTTTTCTTAATAATTTATAAGGATGAATTTTTTCTGTTGTTAATGATTTATAAGAAAGGATTTTCTTTTCATAATGATTTATAAGGATAGCGTATCTTTTATTGATGATTTATAAGGATTTTTTTCTTTTCTTAATGATTTATAAGGATGGATGTTTCTTTGCTTAAGGATGAATGTTTTCCTAACGATTTATAAGAATTGATGTATCTTTTCTTAATATTTATAAGATATATTCTTCGTTGCGATTTATGTGGGTAAATGTTTATTTTCCTAATGATTTATGAGGATGGATTTTCGTATTCGTAATGATTTATAAGGATGGATGTTTCTTTTCTTAATGATTATAAGGGTATATGTTTCTTAATGTTTATAAGGGTATATGTTTCTTAATGTTTATAAGGGTGCATGTTTCTTAACAATTTATATGGATAAATATTTGTTTTGTTAATGATTTATAAGGATGGATGATTTTTTCTTAACGTTTTATAAGGATAGTTGTTTCTTTTCTTAATGATTTATAAGCATGAATTTTTCTTTCCTAACGATTTGTAGTGATGGGTGTTTTTTTTCCTTCTTAATGATGGTGTTTATTTTCTTAATTATAAGGATGGAATTTTTTCCTAATTATTTATAAGTATATATGCTTCTTTTCTTAATGCATTATAAAGATGATGTTTATTTTGCTAAGAATTGATAAGGATGGATGTGTTTTTTGTTGAATAATAATTTGTAATTGTTTGGTATTTTTAAGAATTTTTAAAGATATATATATTATAATAAATTCTTGAAAAAGACATATATATGATGGATGAGTCTTTTGTCAAAGGTTTATAAGGATGAATGTGTCTTTTGTGAATGATTTATAAGGACTGATGTTTCTCTCTCAAGTTTTTTATAAAAAGGATAGATGTTTGCTTTCTCAAGAATTATATGGATGGATATGTATTTTGTCAACAATGTAGAAGGATATACACTCAGTGCTCACAGAATTATGACCACTTCCCTCCAGGTTATATCAGTGATATCTAACCTCGAGGCTCTATAACTTCTGAAAAAAGTCTTGTGGCAGATTGGAACTGAAGATAAATTAAAGATCTCAATGAAATTTGTTTAAATGTCAATTTTCAATAATATTCCTTTAGTATTTTAGAGAGTTATGGAAGTTTGAATATTTAATAACAGCAATGCCGAAAGTCAGAATTGAACTCAGAAGTTAATTATAATTTGAATAAGAAGTACCATTTACAGATGTATATTTTAAAAGTTATTGTAAATAATGTTTCGAAATTTTTCAGTTTTCCTGAGACTTGCATTGTTACTGTTAAATATTTATAGTCCATATCTCTTTAAGTACAAAGCAAACATTATTGAAAATCGAGATTTAGAGAGATTTGATTGAGATCTTTATCTTCCGATACGTTTTCTCATAAAACGATTGGTTTAGATGTTAAAGAGTTTCAAAGTTAGCTTTCATTGACATAACATGGAGAGAGAGGTTGGGTTGGGTTGTTTCACCTCTGAGCGGCACTTTTTTGCACACAATGGGTTAAATGGCCAGGTCTCAAGGACCGCCAAGACTCAGAGAAGGTTGGGGGAAGGGACCCACTGGAACAGATGTTGGGAGACAGATGGTAGCCTCCCGTCAAGGCCATCCAGCGTGTTCTTTAACGTGCACATGGTATGGCTCTCCCATACACGGGACCACGGCTTAACGTCCCATCCGACGGATGGCGGCCTTTCCAAGCCCAACAGTGTCCCCTACTGACCGTGGGCAGGGCAGGAAGTTTTGTGGAGATAAATCTCAACACTGATCCAGCTGGGACTCGAACCTGGGAACTGCAGATTACGAGCCTGGCGCGCTACCGACTGAGCCGCCCCCGCCCCTTGGAGAGAGGTGGTCAGAATTTAGTGAGCACAGAGTGTATATATATATATGTCTTTTCTCAAGGATTTATAATGATATATATATATATACCTTTTTTGAAATATTTATAAGATGGATGAATGTTGTGACGGATGTGTAACGATAGATGCATCTTTTGTCAATGATTTATAAGGACGTATGTGCATTTTCTCCAGATTTATAAGGATAGATGTTTGCTTTATCAAGGATTTATAAGAACGGATATTTCTTTTCTCAAGGATGTATCAAACCGGGTGTTTCTCTGCTCAAGGATTTTTAAAACTGGATGTGTCTTTCTGTTGTTTTTACCGTTTTTCTACTAAGATCGTGAAATTCCTCATAGACTGACGAAATGTGGCTTTAGTTCTCTTTCCGCCGTAAACCTCCAACAACAAACCGCTAATTCCTCATCGATCTTTTCCATGGTCTAGTACAGTCGCTGAAAAAAGTATCTGAACGCTATGGTTGATTGCCGAATTCAGAAAAAATATCTGGCAACGATTTTTTTAGAAATTAGTGATCTGGCAACCTTCGGGTCACGTGATTACAGAATTCAGGAAAAATATCTGGAGCGTGTATAGCAACTGTACACGCTCCAGTTGCCGTTCACAGCAAACTGGAGCGTGTGCAGTTACTGCACACGCTCCAGTTTGCTGTGAACGGTAACTGCACACGCTCAATATTTTCGTGAGTGAGTCCACACGATCTAGGTCTTTGTGAGCTCACACGATCCAATGTGCTGTGAACATTAACCGCAACCGCTCCAGTTTGCTGTGAACGGTAACTGCACACGTTCCATATTCATTGCATTACATATTCATAAGCATCGTATATATTAAAAGATATCCGAACACTATGGTTGATTACGGAATTCATAAAAAATATCTGGCAACGATTTTTTTAGAAATTAGTGATCTGGCACACCTTCGTGTCACGTGATTACAGAATTCAGGAAAAATATCTGGAGCGTGTAGAGCGACTGTACACGCTCCAGTTGCCGTTCACAGCAAACTGGAGCGTGTGCAGTTACTGCACACGCTCCAGTTTGTTGTGAACGGTAACTGCACACGCTCAATATTTCCGTGAGTGAGTCCACACGATCTAGGTCTTTGTGAGCTCACACGATCCAATGTGCTGTGAACATTAACCGCAACCGCTCCAGTTTGCTGTGAACGGTAACTGCACACGCTCCATATTCATTGCATTATATATTCATAAGCATCGTATATATTAAAAAATATCCGAACACTATGGTTGATTACGGAATTCATAAAAAATATCTGGCAACGATTTTTTTAGAAATTAGTGATCTGCCACACCTTCGTGTCACGTGATTACAGAATTCAAGAAAAATATCTGGAGCGTGTAGAGCGACTGTACACGCTCCAGTTGCCGTTCACAGCAAACTGGAGCGTGTGCAGTTACTGCACACGCTTCAGTTTGCTGTGAACGGTAACTGCACACGCTCAATATTTCTGTGAGTGGGCCCAAACGATCCACGTTTTTGTGAGCTCACACGATCCAATGTGCTGTGAACTTTAACCGCAACCGCTCCAGTTTGCTGTGAACGGTAACTGCACACGCTCCATATTCATTGCATTATATATTCATAAGCATCGTATATATTAAAAAATATCCGAACACTATGGTTGATTACGGAATTCATAAAAAATATCTGGCAACGATTTTTTTAGAAATTAATTATCTAGCACACCTTCGTGTCACGTGATTATCACGTGACACGAAGGTTGCCAGATCACTAATTTCTAAAAAAATTGTTGCCAGATATTTTTTCTGAATTCTGTAATCAACCGTAGCGTTCGGATACTTTTTTGAGCGATTGTACGTTAATAAACTCGTGTTAGATCGCTGGGACAAGCGGCTGCTTGAAGGATAATTTATTGTACTTTTATTATTAGGCCGTAACAAAAGGAGTAATAAAAAACATGATCGTATCATTACATAGTAAGTTACTCCTTTAGCGAAGGGAGGGTTGTGTTGTTTTACCTCTGAGCGGCACTTTTTTTGCACACCATGGGCTAAATGGCCAGGTCACATGGACCCCGAAGGCTCAGAGAAGGTTGGAGGAGGGGACCCACTGGAACAGCTGTTGGGAGACAGATGGTAGCCTCCCGTCAAGGCCATCCAGCGTGTTCTTTAACGTGCACAGGGTATGTCTCTCCCACACACGGGGTCACGGCTTAACGTCCCATCCGACGGACGGCGGTCTTTCCAAGCCCATCGGTGTCCCCTACTGACCGTGGGCAGGGCGGGGAATTTTGCGGAGATAAATCTCAACGCTGACCCAGCTGGGACTCGAACCTGGGAACTACGGCGAAGGGAGGAATCAGGATGAAAAGCATACTAGCACGTGTGCAGTTTTATTCTCGTGAAGATGAAATATTCCAAACTGTTGAATAATTGCTTAGACGGAGAAATGTTATTAGGAATTTTCAGAAAGAGACTGGAAACAAAAATTGCTCATTTGTTCTGATCATGATTATCTTGAAACTTAATAACAGAAGTGGAAATGAATTGCCAACAGAAAACAAAATGGAATCACTGCCATATCTATCGAATGAGTCACATAATGGCTTTCCCGCTATCCTCGGCACAGATTGTACAACTTCATTGGCCCCCCTCAAAAAGTAAGAAGGTTTGTTGATGCAGACGCTTCTCAATTCCTCTGCCAATTGGCTCAAGTTATAGACGTTTCTTTTTGTTTGTTTACTTACGTTGCAGTTGCATAACCAGGATTTGAAGAAAAGGGTTGGCAATTGGCTTTGGCTTTCTCTCAAAGCTTACTCTAATTCTTTCTCTTAACACTTACTCCGATTCTTTGTCTTACTGCAGTTTCGAAATGGTTCACTGAAGACATTCAGCAGTTTAGTATCTGTTACTGAAGCCATCTACCTTATGCAGCACGGGATGGTGCGGATTTCCTGCGAAGAACAAAAGGCACTAGCCTGTAGCAGAAAATTTTAAGAGCTTCTGGATTGTTTTACCTGTGAGAGACACTTTTCTGCAAATGATAGGTTAAGCGGCTTGATCACAAGGACCCCAAGAGCTCAGAGAAGATTGGGGAACGATAACCGTCGGATAGTTGCTAGAAGGTGGGTGGAAACCTTCCGTCAAGGTCATGTGGTGTGTTCTTTAATGTGCTTAGAGAGAAACGCAGTTTAATGTCTGATCAAAGGACGGCGGCCTTTCGCAGCTCACCCAGAATTTCTTTTCCACCGAACTCGTCCAGAATTTCTTTTCCGCCGAAGTTCATCCAGAAATTCTTTTGCACTGAAGCTCATCCAGAAATTCTTTTCCATCGAAGCTCATCCAGAAATTCTTTTCCACTGAAGCTCATCCAGAAATTCTTTTCCACCGAAGCTCATCCAGAATTTCTTTTCCACCGAAGCTCATCCAGAATTTCTTTTCCGCCGAAGTTCATCCAGAAATTCTTCTCCACTGAAGCTCATCCAGAAATTCTTTTCCACCGAAGCTCATGAAGAATTTCTTTTCTACCAAAGTTCACCAAGACCTTCTTTCCGACCAATTCTTTTTCCACCGAGAGCAGGGCGGGAGATCGAGACAAAAATTTTAACAGAGGCACGCTTGGACACATCAGTTGATGAGTCAGGACACATCAGTTCCTTCGTGTCACGTGATTATTACGTGACACGAAGGTTGCCAGATCACTAATTGCGAAAAAAATCGTTTCCAGATATTTTTTCTGAATTCTGTAATCAACCATAGCGTTCGGATACTTTTTTGAGCGACTGTACATACTCTCTGAGAAATCTGAACATTGTTGCTATGGAGCCTACTAATGACGGGGATAGATTTTACATTTTCATAAGGATGTAGCTTGAGCGAAAAAAATTCACGTCGATTTATCCCAAGTATATGGGGATCATTCCTGTTCGTATAGCACTGTTACGAGATGGATGCGCAAATTCGGAGAAGGACGGCACAGCTTGGAAGACCTCCCTCTTTCAGCAAGACCGAAGGAGGTCGTGAACGAGAGAACCATCGCTGCTGTTCATGAACTCATTAGGCAAAACCTACACATCACCGTTCATGTAATAAGTTTAGATGTCACTGTGGAAACAATTATTCATCAACATTCAAAGCTCTGAAAGATCTATGCCAAATGGGTACCCCACCAACTGACAGGAAAAAGTTCTAGAGTCAATTCGTTCAAGGAGATGTTTGAATAGCAATGTTTGAACCTAGTGGTCCCAAACGGTTAACAGACATTATCACAGATGATGAGATGTGGTTTTATTACGATCCAACTCCCAGAAAGATAGACAACTCTATTTGGGTTGCAGAAGCTGAACCGCATCCCCAAATCCTCCGATAAGACTTTCACTCAAGGAAGAGGATGTTCACAATGTTTTCAATTCGCAAGGAGTCGTAGCCGTGGACACCTTAACTGAAACAATGACTCTAAATGGCCAATATTACACCATCGTTTTGCCCAAAATTATTGGGGCGGGGGTGGCTCAGTCGGTAGCGCGCCAGGCTCGTAATCTGTAGTTACCAGGTTCGAGTCCCAGCTGGGTCAGCGTTGAGATTTATCTCCGCAAAATTCCCCGCCCTGCCCACGGTCAGTAGGGGACACCGATGGGCTTGGAAAGCCCGCCGTCTGTCGGATGGGACGTTAAGCCGTGGCCCGTGTGCGGGAGAGCCATACCCTGTGCACGTTAAAGAACACGCTGGATGGCCTTGACGGGAGGCTACCATCTGTCTCCCAACAGCTGTTCCAGTGGGTCCCCTCCCCCAACCTTCTCTGAGCCTTCGGGGTCCATGTGACCTGGAAATTTAGCCCATGGTGTGCAAAAAAGTGCCGCTCAGAGGTAAAACAACCCAACAACCCGAAATGATTAAGGAGATGAAGAAGCACCGTACAACAACAGGCGTGTCAAGAGTTCTCCTTCTTCGTGACAATACCAGTGATCACAAAACCAGACACGTTATGTCATATCTAGAGCAGGACAAAATCAAACAGCTTCCCCATCCTGCATATTCACTCGATCTTGTACCATGCGATTTTTGGTTGTTTCGCAAAATTGAAAAAGAATTGAAAAAGAACTTGCTGGAAAGTCTTTTTCAAGGATGCAAGACCTCGAAAAATGCGTTTATTCCGAGTTGTGGAGTATTCGTCAAGAGGAGTACTACCAAGTATTCAATTGGCGTAGACGTCTGCAACTTTGCATAGATGCTGGAGGAGAGTACTTTGAAGGACAGTGAAAGTTTTGTTGTTGTAGGTGCAACGGTTTTCGTTCTGCAGATGCAGGTCAAATACTTTCTGAACTCCCATCGTATTATCTCGTTGTTTTTAAAAAGTAGAGAAAAAAAAGTGACTTTCACCACTCACTTTAAATTACTTTAAATATAAGCCGGTAGTTCGCAGTCTCGCAATCTGCAGTTTTCAGTTTCGAGTAACTATGCTGTGCTTGAGTTTGCATTTTTTTCAACTAAATCCTCACTACCCTCGGTCATAAAGGAGACACTGATGGGCTTGGAATGACATAAAGGCATAAAGGAGACAATGATGGGCTTGGAAGGGTCATAAAGGAGACACTGATGGGCTTGGAATGACATAAAGGCATAAAGTAGACAATGATGGGCTTGGAAGGGTCATAAAGGAGACACTGATGGGCTTGGAATGACATAAAGGCATAAAGGAGACAATGATGGGCTTGGAAGGGTCATAAAGGAGACACTGATGGGCTTGGAATGACATAAAGGCATAAAGGAGACAATGATGGGTTTGGAAGGGTCATAAAGGAGACACTGATGGGCTTGGAATGACATAAAGGCATAAAGGAGACAATGATGGGTTTGGAAGGGTCATAAAGGAGACACTGATGGGCTTGGAATGACATAAAGGCATAAAGGAGACAATGATGGGCTTGGAAGGGTCATAAAGAAGACACTGATGGGCTTGGAATGACATAAAGGCATAAAGGAGACAATGATGGGCTTGGAAGGGTCATAAAGGAGACACTGATGGGCTTGGAATGACATAAAGGCATAAAGGAGACAATGATGGGCTTGGAAGGGTCATAAAGGAGACACTGATGGGCTTGGAATGACATAAAGGCATAAAGGAGACAATGATGGGCTTGGAAGGGTCATAAAGGAGACACTGATGGGCTTGGAATGACATAAATGCATAAAGGAGACAATGATGGGCTTGGAAGGGTCATAAAGGAGACACTGATGGGCTTGGAATGACATAAAGGCATAAAGGAGACAATGATGGGCTTGGAAGGTCATAAAGGAGACACTGATGGGCTTGGAATGACATAAAGGCATAAAGGAGACAATGATGGGCTTGGAAGGGTCATAAAGGAGACACTGATGAGCGTGGAATGACATAAAGGCATAAAGGAGACAATGATGGGCTTGGAAGGGTCATAAAGGAGACACTGATGGGCTTGGAATGACATAAAGGCATAAAGGAGACAATGATGGGCTTGGAAGGGTCATAAAGGAGACACTGATGGGCTTGGAATGACATAAAGGCATAAAGGAGACAATGATGGGCTTGGAAGGGTCATAAAGGAGACACTGATGGGCTTGGAATGACATAAAGGCATAAAGGATACAATGATGGGCTTGGAAGGGTCATAAAGGAGACACTGATGGGCTTGGAATGATATAAAGGCATAAAGGAGACAATGATGGGCTTGGAAGGGTCATAAAGGAGACACTGATGGGCTTGGAATGACATAAAGGCATAAAGGAGACAATGATGGGCTTGGAAGGGTCATAAAGGAGACACTGATGGGCTTGGAATGACATAAAGGCATAAAGGAGACAATGATGGGTTTGGAAGGGTCATAAAGGAGACACTGATGGGCTTGGAATGACATAAAGGCATAAAGGAGACAATGATGGGTTTGGAAGGGTCATAAAGGAGACACTGATGGGCTTGGAATGACATAAAGGCATAAAGGAGACAATGATGGGCTTGGAAGGGTCATAAAGAAGACACTGATGGGCTTGGAATGACATAAAGGCATAAAGGAGACAATGATGGGCTTGGAAGGGTCATAAAGGAGACACTGATGGGCTTGGAATGACATAAAGGCATAAAGGAGACAATGATGGGCTTGGAAGGGTCATAAAGGAGACACTGATGGGCTTGGAATGACATAAAGGCATAAAGGAGACAATGATGGGCTTGGAAGGGTCATAAAGGAGACACTGATGGGCTTGGAATGACATAAATGCATAAAGGAGACAATGATGGGCTTGGAAGGGTCATAAAGGAGACACTGATGGGCTTGGAATGACATAAAGGCATAAAGGAGACAATGATGGGCTTGGAAGGTCATAAAGGAGACACTGATGGGCTTGGAATGACATAAAGGCATAAAGGAGACAATGATGGGCTTGGAAGGGTCATAAAGGAGACACTGATGAGCGTGGAATGACATAAAGGCATAAAGGAGACAATGATGGGCTTGGAAGGGTCATAAAGGAGACACTGATGGGCTTGGAATGACATAAAGGCATAAAGGAGACAATGATGGGCTTGGAAGGGTCATAAAGGAGACACTGATGGGCTTGGAATGACATAAAGGCATAAAGGAGACAATGATGGGCTTGGAAGGGTCATAAAGGAGACACTGATGGGCTTGGAATGACATAAAGGCATAAAGGATACAATGATGGGCTTGGAAGGGTCATAAAGGAGACACTGATGGGCTTGGAATGACATAAAGGCATAAAGGAGACAATGATGGGCTTGGAAGGGTCATAAAGGAGACACTGATGGGCTTGGAATGACATAAAGGCATAAAGGAGACAATGATGGGTTTGGAAGGGTCATAAAGGAGACACTGATGGGCTTGGAATGACATAAAGGCATAAAGGAGACAATGATGGGCTTGGAAGGGTCATAAAGGAGACACTGATGGGCTTGGAATGACATAAAGGCATAAAGGAGACAATGATGGGCTTGGAAGGGTCATAAAGGAGACACTGATGGGCTTGGAATGACATAAAGGCATAAAGGAGACAATGATGGGCTTGGAAGGGTCACAAAGGAGACACTGATGGGCTTGGAATGACATAAAGGCATAAAGGAGACAATGATGGGCTTGGAAGGGTCACAAAGGAGACACTGATGGGCTTGGAATGACATAAAGGCATAAAGGAGACAATGATGGGCTTGGAAGGGTCACAAAGGAGACACTGATGGGCTTGGAATGACATAAAGGCATAAAGGAGACAATGATGGGCTTGGAAGGGTCATAAAGGAGACACTGATGGGCTTGGAATGACATAAAGGCATAAAGGAGACAATGATGGGCTTGGAAGGGTGATAAAGGAGATACTGATGGGCTTGGAATGACATAAAGGCATAAAGGAGACAATGATGGGTTTGGAAGGGTCATAAAGGAGACACTGATGGGCTTGGAATGACATAAAGGCATAAAGGAGACAATGATGGGCTTGGAAGGGTCATAAAGGAGACACTGATGGGCTTGGAATGACATAAAGGCATAAAGGAGACAATGATGGGCTTGGAAGGGTCATAAAGGAGACACTGATGGGCTTGGAATGACATAAAGGCATAAAGGAGACAATGATGGGCTTGGAAGGGTCATAAAGGAGACACTGATGGGCTTGGAATGACATAAAGGCATAAAGGAGACAATGATGGGCTTGGAAGGGTCATAAAGGAGACACTGATGGGCTTGGAATGACATAAAGGCATAAAGGAGACAATGATGGGCTTGGAAGGGTCATAAAGGAGACACTGATGGGCTTGGAATGACATAAAGGCATAAAGGAGACAATGATGGGCTTGGAAGGGTCATAAAGGAGACACTGATGGGCTTGGAATGACATAAAGGCATAAAGGAGACAATGATGGGCTTGGAAGGGTCATAAAGGAGACACTGATGGGCTTGGAATGACATAAAGGCATAAAGGAGACAATGATGGGCTTGGAAGGGTCATAAAGGAGACACTGATGGGCTTGGAATGACATAAAGGCATAAAGGAGACAATGATGGGCTTGGAAGGTCATAAAGGAGACACTGATGAGCGTGGAATGACATAAAGGCATAAAGGAGACAATGATGGGCTTGGAAGGGTCATAAAGGAGACACTGATGGGCTTGGAATGACATAAAGGCATAAAGGAGACAATGATGGGCTTGGAAGGGTCATAAAGGAGACACTGATGGGCTTGGAATGACATAAAGGCATAAAGGAGACAATGATGGGCTTGGAAGGGTCATAAAGGAGACACTGATGGGCTTGGAATGACATAAAGGCATAAAGGAGACAATGATGGGCTTGGAAGGGTCATAAAGGAGACACTGATGGGCTTGGAATGACATAAAGGCATAAAGGAGACAATGATGGGCTTGGAAGGGTCATAAAGGAGACACTGATGGGCTTGGAATGACATAAAGGCATAAAGGAGACAATGATGGGCTTGGAAGGGTCATAAAGGAGACACTGATGGGCTTGGAATGACATAAAGGCATAAAGGAGACAATGATGGGCTTGGAAGGGTCATAAAGGAGACACTGATGGGCTTGGAATGACATAAAGGCATAAAGGAGACAATGATGGGCTTGGAAGGGTCATAAAGGAGACACTGATGGGCTTGGAATGACATAAAGGCATAAAGGAGACAATGATGGGCTTGGAAGGGTCATAAAGGAGACACTGATGGGCTTGGAATGACATAAAGGCATAAAGGAGACAATGATGGGCTTGGAAGGGTCATAAAGGAGACACTGATGGGCTTGGAATGACATAAAGGCATAAAGGAGACAATGATGGGCTTGGAAGGGTCATAAAGGAGACACTGATGGGCTTGGAATGACATAAAGGCATAAAGGAGACAATGATGGGCTTGGAAGGGTCATAAAGGAGACACTGATGGGCTTGGAATGACATAAAGGCATAAAGGAGACAATGATGGGCTTGGAAGGGTCATAAAGGAGACACTGATGGGCTTGGAATGACATAAAGGCATAAAGGAGACAATGATGGGCTTGGAAGGTCATAAAGGAGACACTGATGGGCTTGGAATGACATAAAGGCATAAAGGAGACAATGATGGGCTTGGAAGGGTCATAAAGGAGACACTGATGAGCGTGGAATGACATAAAGGCATAAAGGAGACAATGATGGGCTTGGAAGGGTCATAAAGGAGACACTGATGGGCTTGGAATGACATAAAGGCATAAAGGATACAATGATGGGCTTGGAAGGGTCATAAAGGAGACACTGATGGGCTTGGAAGGGTCATAAAGGAGACACTGATGGGCTTGGAATGACATAAAGGCATAAAGGAGACAATAATGGGCTTGGAAGGGTCATAAAGGAGACACTGATGGGCTTGGAATGACATAAAGGCATAAAGGAGACAATGATGGGCTTGGAAGGGTCATAAAGGAGACACTGATGGGCTTGGAATGACATAAAGGCATAAAGGATACAATGATGGGCTTGGAAGGGTCATAAAGGAGACACTGATGGGCTTGGAATGACATAAAGGCATAAAGGAGACAATGATGGGCTTGGAAGGGTCATAAAGGAGACACTGATGGGCTTGGAATGACATAAAGGCATAAAGGAGACAATGATGGGCTTGGAAGGGTCATAAAGGAGACACTGATGGGCGTGGAATGACATAAAGGCATAAAGGAGACAATGATGGGCTTGGAAGGGTCATAAAGGAGACACTGATGGGCTTGGAATGACATAAAGGCATAAAGGAGACAATGATGGGCTTGGAAGGGTCATAAAGGAGACACTGATGGGCTTGGAATGACCGCCGTCCAAACGATTAGAGGTAAAACCGTGATCCCGTGGCATGATAGCCATACCCTGAGCACGTTAAAGAACACGCTGTATAGTCTTGAGGGAAGTGTTCCATCTATTTCCTAACAGCTTTCCAGTGGGTTCGATTCCTCAATCCTTATCTGAGTCCTTGTGGTCCTGATGATCTGACCATCTAGCCCACGATGTGTAAAAAAAAGTGACGCTCAGAGGTAAAACAACCCAACCCTTTACAAAAAATCGACATAATTCCTTTTAATGAGCATAAATAATTATCTCTTGCACTGAATTTCGCGTTGTGGTGATCGCTCACAGATAATAAATACTTTCAATTTCGCCTTCTTGGTTTTATGTATTTGATTTGTTTACAGTTGCTGAACAGTTTTTATAAGTGCAAATGCAAAACGAAAAAAAGAAAGAAAGTCATGTTAAGTGTTTCCTAACATATTACATAGTATTACCTAGGAATGTTTTTTCATTTTACCATTAAATGAAACATATATCTTAAAAAACGAAACTTTTAATCTATTTAAAACTATGTTTCCTAAACTGTGTTCCGCGGAATACAGTCGCTCAACAAAATATCTGAACACAATGGTTGATTACAGAATTCAGAAAAAAATATCAGGCAACGATAATTTTAGAAATTAGTGATCTGGCAACTTCCGTGTCACGTGACACGGAAGTTGCCAGATCACTAATTATCTAATGAGATCATTAATTATCTAATCTATTCCCGCCCCTGTCCAATGATGAGATGAGAGTGTTAATTGAAAAACAATGATGGTCATATTATTTTGATACTAGATCGTGTGGGCTCACTCACGGAAATATTGAGCGTGTGCAGTAACTGCACACGCTCCAGTTTCTGTGTACGGTAACTGAAGCGTGTACAGTTGCTGTACACGCTCCAGATATTTTTCCTGAATTCTGTAATCACGTGACATGAAGGTTGCCAGATCACTAATTGCTAAAAAAATCGTTGCCATATATTTTTTATGAATTCTGTAATCAACCATAATGTAGGGGCGGGGGTGGCTCAGTCGGTAGCGCGCCAGGCTCGTAATCTGTAGTTCCCAGGTTCGAGTCCCAGCTGGGTCAGCGTTGAGATTTATCTCCGCAAAATTCCCCGCCCTGCCCACGGTCAGTAGGGGACACCGATGGGCTTGGAAAGGCCTCCGTCCGTCGGATGGGACGTTAAGCCGTGGCCCCGTGTGCGGGAGAGCCATACCCTGTGCACGTTAAAGAACACGCTGGATGGCCTTGACGGGAGGCTACCATCTGTCTCCCAACAGCTGTTCCAGTGGGTCCCCTCCCCCAACCTTCTCTGAGCCTTCGGGGTCCATGTGACCTGGCCATTTAGCCCATGGTGTGCAAAAAAGTGTCGCTCAGAGGTAAAACAACCCAACCCAACCATAATGTTCAGATACTTTTTTGAGCGACTGTACCTAAAAACGGTTTCCATTGAAACGTAATGACACTATCAAATACTCTCTCTTAACGGTGTCATCAAAATCAATGAAGTCTGTTTTTTTCCTTTTGTTCTTTTTTTGTTGGAAATCAGAATAAATCTCAGATATGGGTCAAAGAGAGAATTGAAGAAAAGTTTCCTCGATTAAGAATGTGAAGCTTCTTGAATGAAGCTGCTGGAATTTTTTTTACGTTCAATCAGTTGGGTTGGGTTGTTTTACTTCTGAGCGGCACTTTTTTGCACACCATGGGCTAAATGGCCAGGTCACATGGACCTCGAAGGCTCAGAGAAGGTTGGGGGAGGGGACCCACTGGAACAGCTGTTGGGAGACAGATGGTAGCCCCCCATCAAGGCCATCCAGCGTGTTCTTTGACGTCACAGGGTATGTCTCTCCCGCACACGGGGCCACGGCTTAACGTCCTATCCGACGGACGGCGACCTTTCCAAGCCCATCGGTGTCCCCTACTGACCGTGGGCAGGGCGGGGAATTTTGCGGAGATAAATCTCAACGCTGACCCAGCTGGGACTCGAACCTGGGAACTACAGATTACGAGTCTGGCGCGCTACCGACTGAGCCACCCCCGCCCCCGTTCAATCAGTGATCACTTTATTAGGAATCAATAGGGAGACAGATTTTAGAGCTAAATAATCTCAATAAGCATTTCATGAAAAAATCGGACTGATGATAAATTAAAGTCTTTAATCGAGGGATCAGTTGGTAGCGCATCAGGCTCGTAATCTGCAGTTCCCAGGTTCGAGTCTCACCTAGCATTGAGATTAATCTCCGCTAAGCCCCCACTCTACCCTATCTCCGAAGGGGGACACCGGTGGCCCTGGAAAGACGTTCGTCGAATGAGATGTTAAGCTATGGTCCCATGTGGAAGAGCGCCATAAAATTAGAAATAAATATACCCTCAAGCAGTTGCTTGATACAGAGGTCTGACAGGAGACTGTCAGTATATACGCCATAGCAGAAGGTATGTAAGGATGGCGGAACATCTGCAGAAAAACAACACAAACATCTTAAGAGCTGCCCAGTGGATCCCCTCCCCCAACCTCCTCTTAGGCTTTGGAATCCCTTTGACCTGGCCATTTAGACCGTTGTGTGCAAAAAGTGCCGCTCAGAGGTAAAATACCCCTACTCCTAATCATGTCTGCCTCGTAGATCGTGCATGGATATGCGATGTTTGAGGTAATATTTTACCCATTACCATCTCCATCTGAGAATATACCCAGTTAGCATAAGTAAAAATACATAACAAGTAAACCACCCGTGGGTGGGCTCCTAGAGGCTAACATAAAACAAAAGCTAAAATAGCATATATCATGCACAAGAGACCTAAAACGAGTAGCTTTCTTCAGAGAAAGCCATCATTTTAGGCCTCTTGTACTTATTAAGAACATTATGATCATAATTAAGCAATAAGAAATAATCTCATTAGGATTATTTTTAACAGCCTCCAAAAAACCTTTTTGAGATGCATTTAATATGAGTATATATGTGGTCGATGCCCAAGTCTTTATGAAGTTGTCTGTTAGTAACAAACCAAGGGGCATCGACCGCAGATCTCAATATTTTATTTTGCAAGACCTGAATCTTGCGTAATTCTTAGAGGTGGTGTTCGCCCATATAGGGGAAGCACAGGTTATTATCGGACGAATGACCGTGTTGTACGATAATGATTTATGGTCTATCAAGATAGCATTTCTCCGAAGAAGAGTACTAGTTGACATCTCACAGCATTGACTTTAGTGATAAAATCATGAATATGAGGGCCCCATTTGAGCATTCGATGTAGGGTTATACCCAAGTATTTGATGGTCTTTTGCCATTCAATTGGCTTATTTAAAAAATTTAAACGTTTTGGGTATTTAATAAGTTTTTCGCTGAAGAGGATGGTAGTGCTCTTCTCAGTGTTATTTTGACCTTCCGTTTATCGTACCATCCCTCCACCTCATCAAGGCATCTCTGCAGCCTGTCTCTAGCAATCACTGGACCCAACGAGGGGGGAAAGAAGAACGATATCATCAGCATATTGTCTGATGCAATATTGTAGATGCAAGTCTACTTAAATTTCAATATTCAGCGATATATGTTCAATTTTAAAAGATCTGCGGAGGCTGAAATAAACAACGGCAGAAATGACGTCAGGTAAGAAATGCCGGATATCTTGTTTTAACCTATTGGAACTCGACTCTTTTAAATGCAGTGTGATTTTTTTAAAACATTTACGGAAGTTGGGATATGTGACAATAGCCAATGGCCATCCTATGGCCAGAGAACAGAGATCATAACTGGATTTTCGAAGTACCAAACAAAATTCCTGTCCATAACCTTCTTCATCGTCAATTAGGCAGTGTTCTGCATCATATATATCGCAGTGTTAAGATACACCTAGATAAGCTGGAAATGTCCAGAACCCTAACGTTGCATAACATAGCTCATAATAATATCGAGCGTGGACGCTTGTGTCTTTGCTCACAAGTGTTGTCGTAGTTCATCAGATTAGCTACTAATTGGTTAGGATGATCTGCTTTATTTTCATAAAACTTGATAGAATATTCTTTGATCAAGTCCTTGATACTGGAAATACCCAAATCTTTTTGTATGATTTCATTTCGTACATACCAAGGTGCAGCAACTGCTGTTCTGAGAAACTTGTTTTGTAGCACTTGAAATTTTCTGAGCTGATACTCATTAGCAACCCCAAGTAGGTGAAGCATACATGAAAATAGGCAGATGATTGTTCTATACAATAGCAGCTTATTTTCAAGAGAAAGTTCAGAACCTCTCCTCAAAAGTGAATTAAGTTTGAACCTTACTCCTTGAGCTTTATTGGCAACATTTGTAGCGTGGTCTCTCCAATTGAGTTTGTGATGTATATTGACTCCAAGGTATTGGACATTTTCTCTCCATTCTATCACATTGTTAAACAATTTGACAGTGGGAATATAGGCTAATCTTTTTTGCGTGAAAGAAGTGCTGCACTTTTGCTGGTGTTAATTTTGACTCGCCAATTAACGCACCAATTTTCAATCATTTTTAGCTGTGCCTGAGGTCTTTCAATTGCTATTCCGTAGCTTAAAGATGACGCCATGATAGCTGTATCATCTGCATACAAAGCTAACTGAACTCTGTCCAACTTAGGAATGTCACTAACATAGATGTTAAAAAGAATGGACCAAGCACAGAACCTTGAGGAACTCCAGCAGAAAGTAGTCTGGTGGTTGAGATAGAGTTTCTAATTTTCACTCTAAATGATCTATGAGAGGTAATCGCATATGATATGAATGATCGAATCAGGAAAGCCAAATTCAATTAATTTAAAAATGAGTCCGTATATCCATACTTTATCGAAAGCCTTGGCGATATCAAGAAAAGCTGTTGCTGTAGATTCTTTCTTATTAAAAGCTTCAGAAATATGTTCAACAACTCGTAAAACTTGATGAACAGTCGAGTGTTGTTTTTGGAATCCAAATTGCTCAGGTTGGATAATCTTTTTGTCAGTAACGAACTTTTCTATTCTGTTCAGTATGACACGTTCATAGAGTTTACCTAACCATGAAAGAAGACTGATTGTCAGATAATTTTGAGGAAAAGTTCTATCTTGGCCAGCCTTAGGTATAACGGACTCTGAAGCAAGCTTCCACTGATTTGGGAAGATATTTGATCTTATAGTAATCTATGGAATATGTTAACAATTCTTATTTTCGCTTTCTTTGGCTAATTTTTGATAATAGCGTTAGAAATACTGAAGCTCTGAAAGACCCAGTTATAGCCAAAGATTAAAATGATAGGTTACTTAGTCATTATGACAGTCATGGTATGCTTACTACTGAAGTTGAGGAAGAATGGGATCATTTTAAACAGGCTTTTTTGGACACTAACAGTACTCTTTTAGGAAAAAAGGAGCAGAAGAGGCAGAATTATCTGAGTGATAAGGCACTTGAGCTTATTTCGGAAAGAAAGAACTGCAGGAATGTCCTTAATCAATACCCTACTAGTCCTAATAGAAAGCATTACAGAGAGCTTAATAAACATGTAAAGGATCAGTTAGCTGCTGATAAGAATCTTTGGCTTGATGGTTTGGCTGACAAAGCCGAGAAAGCAGTTAGACAGCACAACAGCAGAGAGCTATACCAGATAGTTAATGTTTTGTGTGGTAGAAAATGGACAGGTATACAAGGATTGAAGGATAAACAAGGTAAGATTATAGAAGGTGAGGATTCTGTCATGGCTAGGTGGGCTGAGCATTTCAGTGATGTTCTAAACAATGTAGTTAGTTCTACTCCCATTGTTTGCAATGATGATAGATGCATTGTTGGCTTTAATGTTGGCCCTGTAACAAAATCTGAAGTTATTTTGGCTATATCTAAACTTAAACTTCATAAATTCCCAGGGGTAGATGAAATTACTACAGAAATGCTTAGAGTTGGGAATGTTTCGGTTACCACTTGGATGACTGAAATTCTGAATATCTTTTATGATAAAGGCATGGTTCCTAAGGATGTTACCAGAGCTATTGTTATCCCTATTTTCAAAAAAGGTGATCGCAGTTCTTGTGATAATTATAGGGGTATCAGCCTACTCTCTGTTCCAGGTAAAGTTCTTTCCATGATTGTGCTTAATAGAATTAAGAATCTGGTTGACAGTCAATTGCGTGATGATCAATGTGGATTCAGAAGTGGTAGGGGATGTGTGGATCAGATATTTTCACTTAGGCAGATTCTTGAGAAATGTTTAGAGTTTCAGAAACCTTTGTTTGCTAGCTTTGTAGATTTCAAAAAGGCTTTCGACTGTGTTGATCGTCATAATTTGTGATTGATTGTGAGATCATATGGTATACCAGACAAGTTAGTTAACATTATGAAAGCTCTCTATAATAACACTGAGTTGTGTGTGAGAGTTGGTAAGGCTTGTAGCAATTGGTTTAGCATTACTTCTGGTGTTCGACAAGGGTGCATTTTGTCTCTTTTTCTCTTTAGCTTGGTTATTGATTATGTTATGCGAAATTCACTTCGAGGGAAAGATTTTGGCCTTAAATGGACTGGAGATACGAAAATTTCTGATTTAGATTATGTTGATTGATTTTTATAGAAATTATTGATTGAAATTTTTAGAAACCTTCGTGTCACGTGACACGAAGGTTGCCAGATTACTATTCTCCAAAACAATCGTTGCCACATATATTTTTTCTGAATTCTGTAATCAACCATATCGTTCGGATACTTTTTTGAGCGACTGTACCAAATGTCAATAAATAGTTCTACTATGTAGATAATTCTTAAATTTTAATTCTAATATTATTACTGGTGGACTCTTGTCTTAATCTTTATACTGATGTTTATCTATAAATATATTTTATTTAGCAAGAAAATTATTCGTATTTATTATTAAATATAAAAATGTTAATTAATACAAATGAATTTTCTCCTAAATAAAATATATTTATAGATAAACATTACTATAAAGATTAGAACAGAATTCACCAATAATAATATTAAAATAAAAAATATAAGAAATGTCTATTTGGTAGGGCTACTTAAGCTGACCTTATAAATTTCGTCCTCTGGTTCTCTGTTATAGGAGGTGTTGTTTTGGGCCCACGTAAATGTGGTTTACCGAGTTGTCATTCACGAAAGAACAAAACATTTCAAGTCCCTTAAGTGGGTTGGGTTGTTTTACCTCTGAGCGGCACTTTTTTGCACACCATGGACTAAATGGCCAGGTCACATGGACCCCAAGGCTCAGAATTGGGTTGTGTTGTTTTACCTCTGAGCGGCACTTTTTTGCACACCATGGGCTAAATGGCCAGGTCACATGGACCCCAAAGGCTCAGAGTTGGGTTGTTTCACCTCTGAGCGGCACTTTTTTGCACACCATGGGCTAAATGGCCAGGTCACATGGACCCCAAAGGCTCAGAGTAGGGTTGGGTTGTTTTACCTCTGAGCGGCACTTTTTTGCACACCATGGACTAAATGGCCAGGTCACATGGACCCCAAAGGCTCAGAGTTGGGTTGGGTTGTTTTTCCTCTGAGCGGCACTTTTTTGCACACCATGGGCTAAATGGCCAGGTCTCTAGGACCCCGAAAGCTCAACGAAGGTTGGGGGATAGGACCCACTGAAACAGCTGTAAGGAGACAGATAGTAGCCTCTCGTCAAGGCCATCCAGCGTGTTCTTTAACGTGCACAGGGTATGGCTCTCCCGCACACGGGGCCACGGCTTAACGTCCCATCCGACGGACGGCGGCCTTTCCAAGCCCATCGGTCCAATCCCCTACTGACCGTGGGTAGGGCGGGGAATTTTGCGGAGATAAATCTCAACGCTGACCCAGCTGGGACTCGAACCTGGGAACTACAGATTACGAGCCCTTTAGTGGGTGAAGTAAGATGGTTGGCTAAACCCGAAACTCAGTTCTATTCCGTCACTATATCTGATATCCGGAATATTTCACAATAGCGCCATAACACTTTACCTTAGAAATTAATTAAAACTTGATTAATCAGTATTGTTTCAAACCATCCAATAAAAAAAAACAACGACATTTTAAAAGTTTGCGTACTGATCATTTCAATATTACACAATTATGAATGATATTTTAAAAAACAAGATATATATATATATAATGCATATTTGGTAAGTTATAGTGCTTTGAATTTCGATTCCGATTTAAATAACATGTCCACAAATAAACAAAATATTTGGGCTAAATGGCCAGGTCACAAGGACCCCGGGGTCTCGAAAAAGGTTGGAGGAAGGGGACTCACTGGATAGCAGTTAGGAGATAGATGTTAGCCTCCCTTCAAGGTTATACAGTGTGTTCTTTAACGTGCACTGAGTTGGCTCTCCCGTACACGGACCCACGACTTAACGTGTCCTATCCGACGGACGGAGGCCTTTTGAAGCTCATCGATGGCTTCTGCTGGGGCAGGGCGAAAGCTTTGTGAAGATAAATCTTAACGGTAACCAAACTGGGAGTCGAACCTGGGAACTGCAACTCTACAATTCCCAGGTTCGACTCCCAGTTTGGCTACCGTTGAGATTTATCTTCGCGCCTGGAGCGCTACCGATTGAGCCACCCCCGCCCCTGCAGAAAAGACATCACGTTGAATATTGTATCTGTACATTTTCACCGGTGGCCACGTGATAATTTCATTAGTACCTTTAGTATTTAGTTTCACTGGTACAGTCGCTCAAAAAAGTATCCGAACACTATGGTTGATTACAGAATTCATAAAAAATATCTGGCAACGATTATTTTAGCAATTAGTGATCTGGCACACCTTCGTGTCACGTGATTACAGAATTCAGGAAAAATATCTGGAGCGTGTACAGCAACTGTACACGCTCCAGTTACCGTTCACAGCAAACTGGAACGTGTGCAGTTACTGCACACGCTCCAGTTTGCTGTGAACGGTAACTGGACACGCTCAATATTTCCCTGAGTGATCCCACACGATCTAGTATCAAAATAATATGACCACCTACATTCGCTCAAAAAAGTATCCGAACACTATGGTTGATTACAGAATTCAGAAAACATATCTGGCAACGATTTTTTTTAGAAATTAGTGATCTGGCACACCTTCGTGTCACGTGATAATCACGTGACACGAAGGTGTGCCAGATCACTAATTTCTAAAAAAAAAATCGTTGCCAGATATGTTTTCTGAATTCTGTAATCAACCATAGTGTTCGGATACTTTTTTGAGCGACTGTACTATTAACACGAAATATGCAACGTTTCCTGATATTGGATTATCTGGAGTTGCCTAATTCTGTGGCCACCAAGGCGACCTGATTTGACAACCTTTAATATTTTATTGTGGGCTTTTGCAAAGAGTTATGTTTACATGGACAATCACTTGAAAGCCAGAATAAGAGAAACAACTGAGCAAGTAACAAGAGATATGCTGTAGCGTAGGGGCGGGGATGGCTCAGTCGGTAGCGTGCCAGGCTCGTAATCTGTAGTTCCCAGGTTCGAGTCCCAGCTGGGTCAGCTTTGAGATTTATCTCCGCAAAATTTCCCGCCTTGCCCACGGTCAGTAGGGGACACCGATGGACTTGGTAAAGGCCGCCGTCCGACGGATGGGACGTTAAGCCGTGGCCCCGTGTGAGGGAGAGCCATACCCTGTGCACGTTAAAGAACACACTGGATGGCCTTGACGGGAGGCTACCATCTGTCTCCCAACAGCTGTTCCAGTTATTAGTCCTTCAAATGAAGGAAAAAAAAAGATTTTTAAAATTTAAAATTTTCATGAAAAGTGTAATAAATCAGACTGAAGTTAGAAGAATTATTAAATTAATAATTAAAATATATTTTTTAAATTCTCTTTCAGATGCTTGATTAAATGAAGAATATTTTTTCTTTTATTCAATTTATGAGGATTTAGAAGAATGGATGTGGTGAGTTCATTAATGTTGATTTTTTTTTCTTTCAGCGTTTTTTTACGACTTTTTTTTCACGACATTTACATACATCGAAATCTTTTTGCTTCTCTTATTAGCATTCTCAAAGAGACTCTCCTTGATCCTTCATCATCTTCATCCTCTCGTATCTTGGGAAGCTTCTGTCAATTCTACATTGCAAACGTCCACATATTTAAAGTTGGTACCACACACAGAGAGAAATGGGATAAGGTAGAGTCTGTAGAAATTCGGGAATAAAGTTATAATTTTTGTAGTTGTATGCGTTGTGATAGAGACAAAAGAAAAAACCGTCTTGGTATCTTCTCTTCCCTGGATGAGGTGACAGGTCTATATTCTATCAAAGTTCAGGGGAAAGTTCTATTCTAGTTGATCGTGCAGGTATGGTTGTTGTGTCGTAGCATCCTTTCTTGAATTTGTTGGCGGTTGGAGGTGGGCAATTCCATGGGGGTTCTGCAATCAGAGTTAGTGGATTCATGAGCTTTTGAAAGGTGCCAGTACTTGCAAGAAAACCTGCTGTTTTCTTTCCGCCCCGTGGTCGAGTGGTTAGCACGCTTGTCTACTGATCTAAGAGACCTGGATTAGAGCCCCGGGTAAGGCATGGATGTGTGTGTTTTTCTGCTGAGGTCCTGCCATCCTCTCAGACCTACTATGGCATATAAACTGACAGGCTCCTGTCAGACCTCTGTGGCAAGCAGCTGCTTGAGGTTGTATAACGTGGTGTCTTTTAGAAACTTGATGATTAGAAGGTATATTTTATTTTTGTGGCTCTTAGGGGAAAGATTACTTTCAAGTGAGAATTCATGCACTCCCAATTTTCTCATTTCATCAAAGAGAATATTTCTATGTCGAGAGTAGGCCGTATAGTTGAGGATAACATGTGGCACGGTTTCATTTACATCATAATTTTGGCCTTTGCCGGTCTCCGATTTTTTCATTATATGCATTTTATCATTTAAACGTGTATGGCCTGTTCTTAACCGAGTGATTTTGACTTGGTCTTTTATGTTTTTGAGGCAAGAGCATGTTTTCGAGATATTTTTGGACATTAGTCTTCTGTGATTGGGCGCCAATGAAGTTTGTTCTGAGAAAATGTTTTGAAGGCTTTCCAATGGTTGTGAATTGATGATTGCCTTGAGTTTGTTGATACTGTGGGAGTTTTGGATCAGGGAGTAACACTGTTGATTTCTTTAGTTAGTTTGTCAGCAATCTCGTTTCCAGTGAGTCCTATGTGGTTAGGCACCCACTGGAAAAATATTTCATTATTATTATTATTATTATTGACATTTGTAGAGTTGTAGGATTCTTGTACTATATTCTGGTGGCAGCATTTGTAGGGTTCTTTTTTTATGGAAAGAAGTGTTACTTTACTGTCTGTGATAAACACAATTTTTTTCTTTCCTTTTCTTTCCATTTTAAGGCTTCTTTAAGTGCCACGAGATCTGTCTTTTGGGCTGGTACATGTTGTCATCAGATTGAAACTAAATCTAGAATTGTTTTCTTTGTCGTAGAATGCCCCTAATGCAAAGTTAGTTTCTTTGTTTGAAACTCCATCTGTAAATTTTTTTGTATGTGAGAAGTAAAGCTCCAGGTGTCTTTCTCTTTTCTCTAGGATATCTTCTTGAATGTAATAGAGTTTGCAGTTTGTGATTCCTGGAATATCTGTTATTATTTCTGGAATGTCGAGGGTCCAGAATAGCAAATCTGAGAGCCATTTTAATTTTGTTTTCATCTATTTTATATCTTCATAGATGGGATCTTGTTTTAAATATTATAAGATTTTTCCTGTGGGTACAATGTTTGTAATTTAAATAAACAGATGATGGTTTTGATGCCTGGTGTCCACTCTTACGAATTTCTTTTCAACTGTTCCTATAATATGATTTTAATGGGAGGCATGGGAGTCTCTGCCAGAATAGAAATATTGGGACATGATGGAAGTTGTCTTGTGCAAAAGTTTAGGATTTTATGTTGAGATATCTCAATTTTTGGTTTTAGTGTTTCCGTTGCATTGACTGTTAGGTAGAGACCATATTCAATTTTGGACCTGGCTTGCTGAGTAAAGATTTATTAGGCATTTTGGTTTGCATCCCCGGGTTGTACTTGCCATGCATCTGAAAAGTTGTAGGTGCTTTTTAATGGCCAAAGGGAGGCTATCATAGTGCTCATTCCAGGACATTTTGTTGTTGAAAGTAAAGCCTAAACATTTTTGTTGCCTGTTTGCCACCTGTTTGTCACCTGTTGCCTGTTTGCCACCTGTTTGATATTTCATTTATTACATACCAAGGTGCAGCAACTGCTGTTCTGAGAAACTTGTTTTGTAGCACTTGAAGTTTTCTGAATTGATACTCATTAGCATAACCCCAAGTAGGTAAAGCATACATGAAAATAGGACGGATGATTGTTCTATATAATAGCAGCTTATTTTTAAGAGAAAGTTCAGAACCTTTCCTCAAAAGTGAATTAAGTTTGAACCTTACTCCTTGAGCTTTATTGGCAACATTTGTAGCGTGGTCTCTCCAATTGAGTTTGTGATGTATATTGACTCCAAGGTATTGGACATTTTCTCTCCATTCTATCACATTGTTAAACAATTTGACAGTGGGAATATAGGCTAATCTTTTTTGCGTGAAAGAAGTGCTGCACTTTTGCTGGTGTTAATTTTGACTCGCCAATTAACGCACCAATTTTCAATCATTTTTAGCTGTGCCTGAGGTCTTTCAATTGCTATTCCGTAACTTAAAGATGACGCCATGATAGCTGTATCATCTGCATACAAAGCTAACTGAACTCTGTCCAACTTAGGAATGTCACTAACATAGATGTTAAAAAGAATGGACCAAGCACAGAACCTTGAGGAACTCCAGCAGAAAGTAGTCTGGTGATTGAGACACAGTTTCTAATTTTCACTCTAAATGATCTATGAGAGGTAATCGTATATGATATGAATGATCGAATCAGGAAAGCCAAATTCAAATAATTTAAAAATGAGTCCGTATATCCATACTTTATCGAAAGCCTTGGCGATATCAAGAAAAGCGGTTGCTGTAGATTCTTTCTTATTAAAAGCTTCAGAAATATGTTCAACAACTCGTAAAACTTGATGAACAGTCGAGTGTTGTTTTTGGAATCCAAATTGCTCAGGTTGGATAATTTTTTTGTCAGTAACGAACTTTTCTATTCTGTTCAGTATGACACGTTCATAGAGTTTACCTAAGCATGAAAGAAGACTGATTGGCAGATAATTTTGATGAAAAGTTCTATCTTGCCCAGCTTTAGGTATAACGGAGACTGAAACAAGCTGCCACTGATTTGGGAAGATATTTGATCTTATAGTAATCTATGGAATATGTTAACAATTCCTATTTTCGCTTTCTTTGGCAAATTTTTTATAATAGCATTAGAAATACTGAAGCTCTGAAAGACCCAGTTATAGCCAAAGCTTACCATGATAGGTTACTTAGTCATTATGACAGTCATGGTATGCTTACTACTGAAGTTGAGGAAGAATGGGATCATTTTGAACAGGCTTTTTTCGACACTAACAGTACTCTTTTAGGAAAAAAGGAGCAGAGGAGACAGAATTATCTGAGTGATAAGGCACTTGAGCTTATTTCGGAAAGAAAGAACTGCAGGAATGCCCTTAATCAATACCCTACTAGTCCTAATAGAAAGCATTACAGAGAACGTAATAAACGTGTAAAGGATCAGTTAGCTGCTGATAAGAATCTTTGGCTTGATGGCTTGGCTGAAAAAGCCGAGGAGGCAGTTAGACAGCACAACAGCAGAGAACTGTACCAGATAGTTAATGTTTAGTGTGGTAGAAAACGAACAGGTGTACAGGTATTGAAGGATAAACAAGGTAAGGTTATAGAAGGTGAGGATTCTGTTATGGCTAGGTGGGCTCAGCATTTCAGTGATATTCTAAACAATGCGGTTAGTTCTATTCCCATAGTAGTTCTCATCATGGTTAGAATGTGCGACATGAGATTAACAGACGAATACGGATTGCTGCCGGGACTTTTAAGAATCTATGGAGATTGTGGAGAAATAGGCGTATACACCTAAAGACTAAAATTAGACTGTATAATAGTTTGGTTCTTTCTAGGGTTAGTTATGGTAGTGAAACGTGGACACTTTGTAAACAAGATAACAGGAAACTAGATGCTTTTGATTCTAAATGCTTACGCAGTATCTTGGGCATTAAGTGGTTCAACTTTGTAACTAATGATGAGATTAGGCAAAGGAGTTTGCAACCCTCCTTCAAGCAGCATATTGTGCAGAGAGAGACTCCGTTGGTTTGGCCATGTTGCCCATATGGATAATTATAGATTATTGAATAGGGTTATGAACAGTGTGCCTAAAGGCCTCAGAAAGAGGGGGAGACCTAGGATGCGGAAGGCAGACAATGTCAATCAGGACCTTGTTAGAATTGATGTGCAGTGGGCAGATGCTGTATATGTAGCTCAGGACAGACGTGCTTGGAGAACTAAATTGCACGGTCTGGTTGGACCTCCGTAGCCCATGGCTGCTTGAAAATGATGATGATGATGTTCAATTCTGATTCCTTTAAAAACGTCTTACAATGCATCAACTGCTTCGGGTTTTTGAACTAATTGCTGAAAGTTTTAATAAAAAGGAATCGAATGCGACATCATTCGAAGATGTCGAAAAAAGTCTTTTCATTTCTAAACTTATTACGGCCAACTTTCCAAAAGCAATTATCTGGATCATCAAACCATATCTCACTGATCGGAAATTTTTAATTAAAATCAATGGCACCGTCTCGACTACTCGACACATTGAAGATGGCGTTCCACAAGGCAACCTTCTATAGCCTATCCTATTTAATATTTAATATTAATCTCCACGAAATTTCTTCACTGGGAAAAGTCAAAACTGCATCATATGCTGATGACTTAACGCTACTGTCGCCATCTCTCATCCCATATCTGTGGGTCCAAATATTGCAAGAGGTACTGGACATAAAGCAGAAATGGGTTACAAGATGGTACTAAAATGAATCCGGACATAGGTCAAATACACACACTTAAAGCAGGAAGGGAACATCAGAACATTCGCATTTTCAATACAGATATCCCATGGAAATATTCAGTGGAGTAAAGTCGCTCAAAAAAGTATCCGAACACTATGGTTGATTGCAGAATTCAGAAAAAATATCTGGCAACGATTTTTTCAGAAATTAGTGATCTGGCACACCTTCGTGTCACGTGATTACAGAATTCAGGAAAATATCTGGAGCGTGTACAGCAACTGTACACGTTCCAGTTACCGTTCACAGCAAACTGGAGCGTGTGCAGTTACTGCACACGCTCCAGTTTGCTGTGAACGGTAACTGCACACGCTCAATATTTCCGTGAGTGAGCCCACACGATCTAGTAGCAAAATAATATGACCACCTACGTACCAAATGTCAATAAATAGTCCTACTATGTAGATAATTCTTAAATTTTAATTCTAATATTATTACTGGTGGACTCTTGTGTTAATCTTTATACTGATGTTTATCTATAAATATATTTTATTTAGCAAGAAATTTATTCGTATTTATTATTAAATATAAAAATGTTAATTAATACAAATGAATTTTCTCCTACATAAAATATATTTATAGATAAACATTACTATAAAGATTAGAACAGAATTCACCAATAATAATATTAAAATAAAAAATATAAGAAATGTCTATATGGTAGGGCTACTTAAGCTGATTTTATAAATTTGGCCCTCTGGTTCTCTGTTATAGGAGGTGTTTGTTTGGGCCCACGTAAATATGGTTTACCGAGTTGTCATTCACGAAAGAACAAAACATTTCAAGTCCCTTAAGTGGGTTGGGTTGGGTTGTTTTAACTCCGAGCGGCACTTTTTTGCACACCATGGGCTAAATGGCCAGGTCACATGGACCCCGAAGGCTCAGAGAAGGTTGGGGGAGGGGACCCACTGAAACAGCTGTTGGGAGACAGATGGTAGCCCCCCCGTCAAGGCCATCCAGCGTGTTCTTTAACGTGCACAGGTGTCCCCTACTGAGCGTGGGCAGGGCGGGGTGAAGATCTGGGAATATTTATTTGAAATGATTCTATGAAACAAGAAAGTGAAAGGATCATCTTCTCCATCCAAGTGAAACGAACAATTTGGCTACATTATTTATTGGGTGCTAATTTTCGAAATCTTGAGAATCCATCGCTTCGGACAATTGACCTTGATTATTATAGCGCTTCATTTGCAACTGTATTTCTCGTTTCAGATAATGTCATCAATAAACCTAAAATGAAAAGTTGTTATTGCATTTCTGAGGTGAAATAACTGACGGCAATGTGATGTAAAATGCAATGCTATTCAAATAGCTGTGAAAGAAATTCTATGCTCTGAGAATATTAGGAAAACAAAATAAATTGTTTGTCAACAACAATGTTTCCGAAGCTTTGTGGGGCGGGGGAGGCTCAGTCGGTAGTGCGCCAGGCTCGAAATCTGTAGTTCCCAGGTTCGAGTCCCAGCTGGGTCAGCGTTGAGATTTATCTCCGCGAAATTTCCCGCCCTGCCCACGGTCCGTAGGGGACACCGATGGGCTTGGAAAGGCCGCCGTCCGTCGGATGGGACGTTAAGCCGTGGCTCCGTGTGCGGGAGAGCCATACTCTGTGCACGTTAAAGAACACGCTGGATGGCCTTGACGGGAGGCTACCATCTGTCTCCCAACAGCTGTTCCAGTAGGTCCCCTCCCCCAACCTTCTCTGAGCCTTCGGGGTCCATGTGACCTGGCCATTTAGCACATGGTGTGCAAAAAAGTGCCGCTCAGAGGTAAAACAACCAAACCCAACCAGAAGCTTTGTTGTTGAAGGACATTCCGTCCATCATTATCTCAAGTTCGAAAAAAAAACTGTAAAATTAAAAAATCTGCAAAAGGTAGAAATATCATAAAGTTGTTCTTATAAATAGAAAGAGAGATCTTATGGTAGGTTAAAATTAGATAAATGTCGGTTTACAGTTAAAAAGTCAAAACCCGAAGAACTTTATAGCTCGACCTTAATTTTAATATTCTTAATATTCAGATTACGTAGTCCGAAAAGAATTGTTTGCTTAAGAATTTAGGCCTCACGTGGATTACTATTCAGTAACTTTTCAGTGAAGATGGAATGTCCACAATACCGATCTTGAGACTAGGCTGTAGTAGGTGGTCATATTATTTTGATACTAGATTGTGTGGGCTCACTCACGGAAATATTGAGCGTGTGCAGTTACCGTTCACAGCAAACTGGAGCGTGTGCAGTAACTGCACACGCTCCAGTTTGCTGTGAACGGTAACTGGAGCGTGTACAGTTGCTGCACACGCTCCAGATATTTTTCCTGAATTCTGTAATCACGTGACACGAAGGTTGCCAGATCACTAATTCCTAAAAAAAACGCTGCCAAATATTTTTTCTGAATTCTGTAATCAACCATAGTGTTCGGATACTTTTTTGAGCGAGTGTAGGTGATCATATTATTTTGATACTAGATCGTGTGGGCTCACTCACGGAAATATTGAGCGTGTGCAGTTACCGTTCACAGCAAACTGGAGTGTGTGCAGTAACTGCACACGCTCCAGTTTGCTGTGAACGGTAACTGGAGCATGTACAGTTGCTGTACACACTCCAGATATTTTTCCTGAATTCTGTAATCACGTGACACGAAGGTTGCCAGATCACTAATTTCTAAAAAAATCGCTGCCAGATATTTTTTCTGAATTCTGTAATCAACCATAGTGTTCGGATACTTTTTTGAGCGACTGTACAGTGTGGAAGAACTGTGTGCTTGTCTCATTAACAGGCCAAGCCCTTAGAAAGAAACGGGTGTTCTTCCTGCATGACACCTTTGTTCTGCAGCGATGCTCGATGTACAGGCGCAAGGAAATAAATGTCTCAAATGTGTGCAAAATAAAATCTTCCCAACTGATAAATAATGCAATTATGTAAACATTTACATTTGGCGAAATTTAATGATTTACTAGGACTTTAAAATTAGCCTAATTTTGCAACATATTAAAAGGATATAAATTTTAAAGCATGCTAATTATAATCGCAGATAGAAAATTAATTATTTAAAATTTCCATCTCCACTGTACTCATTACATTGAAAGCAATTCTGATTTCTAAAGGTTAAACGGGTCTGCTTTTAAAACGACACTTTCCAAAATATTTCTGTTCATGTGCAGTGGATACCATCTGTCGGATGCGTCCGTATACATCTCGGGCAGAGTCAATTTCTGAAATGATGAGGCTGTCTCACGTGCACAGAATAATTGGGGAGGCTCGGCTGGTAGCGTGCCGGGCTCCATAATCTGCAATTCTCAGGTTCGGGTTCCAGCTGGGAAAGTGTAGAGATTTTTCTCTGCCAAATTCCCTGCCCTGCCCACAGTGAATAGTCACTGTCGGGCTTGAAAAGACCGCCGTCCGTCGGATGGGACGTTAAGCCGTGGTTCCGTGTGTGAGAGCCACACCCCACGCACTTTAAAGAACACACTGGATGGCCTTGTCGGGAAACAGACACTCTTTTCCCACAACAGCTGTCCAGTGGGTTCCCTCACCTAACCCTCCACGAAATCACGAGAGCTTCGAACTTGGACTTTTGTCCCAAATATCTGATATTTAAATAACGAATATCATGTTTTTAAAACAGCTCGAATTTACCCCTTAGAAATGGAAGACTTTTGACATAATTAATGTACAGAGTTGCAAGGAAAAATAAGACCATAATGCTACCTAACCACATGGGTAACAAATCCTTGGCACTGTTCTTCAAAATTCGAAAGTTCCAATATTACAGATAAGAATGAACTGACAGATTTAGGTAATATTATAATAATGTAGAAGATAGGAATTTTCTCAGCTGCTTTGCAGCCTTAATGTCAATGTTCCGTTAGGCCTCAACCAGCACACGAAGGTGTCTTTTGGTGACATCCATAAGACGTAGTACTGTTCCGTATAGTGGAACGTCGGATGTCATCATTCAACCATACTCAAGCACACAATAACTCGCCCACTCATATGAGCGACTCAGTACCACTGCTTGCAGTACTACCTTTAGAATTCGTTATTAATTCTAATGTTCCCATTAACTTTCAAAGTGTGTGGACTTTGCAGTTTTGTATCTGACTAGTATTTGCCTTTTTATTGCTTTTTACAAAATATATCAAATAGAAATTTACTAATTAAGAATATATTAGAAAATCATAGAATAATCTAAAAATAACTGACTTTTATTTTAAAACATCTACCAGTAGAATTTTAAAATAAAGTTTTATATTAAATTTGAAACAGATATTTAACCTACCGCTTGGTAAGAGCGCTAGCTAGCATCGCTTTTGTGTTCCAATGTGACTATCTGGAAGTCGTCTATCTGTGCTCACATACAGTCGTATTAAAAAATATCCGAACACTATGATTGATTACAAAATTCAGATAAAATATCTGGCAACGGTTTTTTTAGAAATTAGTGATCTGGCAACCTTCGTGTCACGTGAAGGTTCCCAGATCACTAATTTCTAAAAAAACCGTTGCCAGATATTTTTTCTGAATTTTGTAATCAACCATAGTGTTCGAATATTTTTTAAAGCGATTTTACGACTACACGTAACAATATTTTAGTAGGGAAGTTGAATTTGCAAATAAACTAATGACTATAGATGCAGTACGACCTATTTTACAACTTGATCTTCAATTACTTTTAAATGATTTCTACTTGAAGACAAAATCCGAAATACTCAGAGCTTGTAAACAAAGTCTGAAGTCTATTAAATAAAGACAATTGTACCTACCCTTTAATATCTTGAGATATTTCTTTCAAAAGTGAAACTATTTATAATCTCCGAATGTTTTGTTTAACGTATCCACGGCTGAAACTTTTTTCTTTTCAGAGTCCATCATCGTCATTTTCCGTAATGCAATGATGAAAAAAGAGGCAAAAAAACAACAAATAGAACACCTCCAACTGAATGGAAATTCCTCCCGCAAACAGCTGTCATCTCTTGGCTGATCTTCCCAAGTGGGAGTATGCGTGTTAATCAGTCACCTCACGAGAAATTCGTTTCCCCACTGAGCCATCCACGTTCTCTGAATGAGGTCATCCAGCCGAAACGGGTCGCAGCACCACAACTGCAATTACCCTCTAATCGCTCCTCCTGACTCCACACTTCCGGTACCCAGAGTGCCCGTCCCTCCCGGCCACTGGTCAGTTGTATCGGCCGCAGCACCTGCGCCTTCCATTGGCAGGCGCCGTCACGTGTGGCTCAGCTCCCGTCCGCCGACGCACTTTGCTCGTCGCCGCCACAGCTGGCGCACCTGAGCTGCGGTAGCGAGTGTCACGTGTGCCATGGCGGCCCGGCCGAGCGCCGAATTTGGGCCGCGAGCGTCAGATGTGCCTTTGTACCCGAACTGCGTGCGCCACCAGCATCACACGTGTCTCTACAACAGAACTGAGAACGGGGGCCAACAGGCCTACCCGGCATCGGACGGACATCAAGGCTTGCTCGTGCTGAAAGTCGTGAATCCAACGATGGCTGAACAAGCGGCGGACAAACGGATCAAGTACGAGATTGTCAGTGTGACGGAGAGACACGGCCGGTTCCGTAAGGCCGTGCCCTGCATGCCTCTGGCCCTGTCGGTGCTCCTCTGCCTCGTCAACATGTTGGTTCCCGGCGTCGGTAAGTACCTTTCTCTTGCTCGTGCCACGCCCGGCCCGCACCCGCATTACCGAGGGCGGAGGCTTTGCCGTACACACACGCAAGCATGCAGCGCGCACACACAGAAGGTTACTACGGCTTGTTGTCATTGTTGGTGGTCGACTGCTAACCCGTTACACAATGTACGAAAGTGATATCCAACAGACGCGCTCTGTAAAAGGCGTCGGGCACTCATTTTCATTCAGCTCTAGGCTTCAGGGAATTGCAGCTTCGTCTCGTGGATGCAGGCATTAATTTTTCACAGGATGTTTCTCTTGTGATTAACCCAAATTCTCGGAACAGAGGAAGTGTTGTTTACGCGAGGGGTTGTTCCCAAGACCAGATTTTTAATTAACGTTTCTTCTTGAAAAAATTGCCTCCTTAAAGTTGGGTTGTTTTACTTCTGAGCGGCACTTTTTTGTACATCATGGGCTAAATGGCCAGGTCACATGGACCCCGAAGGCTCAGAGAAGGTTGGGGAGGGGACCCACTGGAACAGCTGTTGGGAGACAGATGGTAGCCTCCCGTCAAGGCCATCCAGCGTGTTCTTTAAAGTGCACAGTGTGGCTCTTCCGCACACGGGACCATGGCTTAACGTACCATCCGACGGACGGAGGCCTTTCCAAGACCATCGGTGTCCCCTACTGACCGTGGGCAGGGCGGGGAATTTTGCGGAGATAAATCTCAACGCTGACCCAGCTGGGACTCGAACCTGGGAACTACAGATTACGAGTTTGGCGCGCTACCGACTGAGCCACCCCCACCCCACTCCTCCTTAAAGAGAGTTGAAATAGCTCAAGAATATTTTATTTTGGTAACAGCTTCCAGTTTTTAAAATAAAAATGAGTAATGGGCTTAAATTTCTATTGTTATGCATGGTCAGGGCCTGGTCTAGGGGGAGGGGCCAGACGGCCACTTTAATTTTTGATGCAGCATAACTTCAAGGTACAGTCGCTGAAAAAAATATCCGAACACTATGGTTGATTACAGAATTCAGAAAAAATATCTGGCAACGATTTTTTAGAAATTAGTGATCTGGCAACCTTCGTGTCACGTGACACGAAAGTTGCAAGAGTCTATACACAGTCGTATCAGAAAAACTAACGGTCTACAAATTACCGTTAATGTTAAGTTTAAGATAGATCTACTTTTATACTCTTAACTTTTTAAAAGCTAATTTTTGGTCTCAGATTTAAGTTTTGGTAACGTAAGAATGGATAACAGTTCTCTAGCAAAAGAATTAAAAAGAAGTGGCCTGTATAGGTTCAAGGTTGTTAGATCATGGTGAAATTAGCCTCCAATGAGGGGCTTCCTACACCAGTGTAGTTTCGGACGCATTTACCGTAGTTATTGCTAAAATTGGGATTGTTAATAATAGTTGCTGCGTAACCGGTGTTGATCGCATGATCTAAATTCATTTTGTAATCACTTTAAAAATTTTTTTAAGAATTATAGCATATCTATACATATCTTCCACAGGAAACGGGGCGGGGGTGGCTCAGTCGGTAGCGCGCCAGGCTCGTAATCTGTAATTCCCAGGTTCGAGTCCCAGCTGGGTCAGCGTTGAGATTTACCTCCGCAAAATTCCCCGCCCTGCCCACGGTCAGTAGGGGACACCGATGGGCTTGGTAAAGGCCGCCATCTGTTGGATGGGACGTTAAGCCGTGGCCCCGTGTGCGGGAGAGACATACCCTGTGCACGTTAAAGAACACGCTGGATGGCCTTGACGGGAGGCTACCATCTGTCTCCCAACAGCTATTCCAGTGGGTCCCCTCTCCCAACCTTCTCTGAGCCTTCGGGGTCCTTGTAGCCTGGCCATTTAGCCCATGGTGTGCAAAAAAGTGCCGCTCAGAGGTAAAACAACCCAACCCACAGGAAACACATTGTGGTGTACAAATCTGTTTTTATTAGAAGACACAGTGGTTCTTTCAACTGTAGGCGGGGGCGGGGGTGGCTCAGTCGGTAGCGCTCCAAACTCGTAATCTGTAGTTCCCAGGTTCGAGTCCCAGCTGGGTCAGCGTTGAGATTTATCTCCGCAAAATTTCCCGCCCTGCCCACGGTCAGTAGGGGACACCGATGGGCTTGGAAAGGCCACCGTCCATCGGATGGGACGTTAAGCCGTGGCCCCGTGTGCGGGGGAGCCATACCCTGTGCACGTTAAAGAACACGTTGGATGGCCTTGACGGGAGGCTACCATCTGTCTCCCAACAGCTGTTCCAGTGGTCCCCTCCCCCAACCTTCTCTGAGCCTTCGGGGTCCATGTGACCTGGCCATTTAGCCCATGGTGTGCACAAAAGTGCCGCTCAGAGGTAAAACAACCCAACCCAACCCACAGGAAACACATTGTGGTGTACAAATCTGTTTTTATTAGAAGACACAGTGGTTCTTTCAACTGTAGGAGAAATTGATCTTAGTATTGAATTTTGCAAGTTGCTGATTTTTCTTAAATGTGTTTTGAAAGTATTGCCAAATACAGTAATCTCTTACCTTATGATAGATTCATAAATTGTTTTATATATCAATATGTTGATATTGTACGTTTTCGTTGTTCAAATTCTTATTCGATCACATAACTTAGAAATGTGTGTTGTCAATTTGAAATTCGATTAGGCCTAAACGTTTATATTGCTCAACGATTTCAAAAGAAACACACGTGCATCCAGAGTGATCAGAGACCGCTTGGTTCAAATACTGAATCGTTTGGGTTTTGATTTCAGATAGAATTCGATTATTAATTCCTGTATAGTGAATTTACATTAATTATTTTAGGTATTTTGTAGTCCCTGTTACTATTTACAAGAACACTATCATCAGCATATAGATATTTACTGATATTTGTTACAACGTTTGCTAAAACGTTTAAAATAGGGTAGGCCCACCTTGGGGTACGACATATGTTATTTTTTGAGTCGCTCTCAATGTTATTTACTAGAGTTAAACACGTGTATTGTTTTTCTGCTGAGGTTCTGCCATCCTCACAGATCTTCTACTATGGTATATAAACTGACAGGCTCCTGTCAGACCTCTGTGACAAGCAGCTGCTTGAGGGGGTATTTATTTTTTTATTTACCTCTTCGGCGGGAAGTTTGAACCATAGAATTAGGTTTGAACAGCGCTTAGGAGCTAAGAGCCTTTTTTTCGGAAAGTGTTGCCATCGATAGGTACAGTCGCTCAAAAAAGTATCCGAACACTATGGTTGATCACAGAATTCAGAAAAAATATCTGGCAACGATTTTTTTTAGAAATTATTGATCTGGCAACCTTCGTGTCACGTGATTACAGAATTCAGGAAAAATATCTGGAGCGTGTACAGCAACTGTACACGCTCCAGATATTTTCACACGCTCCAGTTTGCTGTGAACGGTAATTGGAGCGTGTACAGTTGCTGTACACGCTCCAGATATTTTTCCTGAATTCTGTAATCACGTGACACGAAGGTTGCCAGATCAATAATTTCTAAAAAAATCGTTGCCAGATATTTTTTTCTGAATTCTGTGATCAACCATAGTGTTCGGATACTTTTTTGAGCGACTGTACATTTTTGTGGTTCATGCCTTCCAGCCATATGTTTAATGCTTTATCAGTCTTCACTAAAGTCTTATCATGCACTTGGCTCGTCACCTTAGCAATTATTGGAGCACCTGATGCCACAGCTTGACGAATTCTTCCCTCTCGAATCTTGATGGCGCAGACGCCAGAGTCATTGGGCCATAGTTACGCGCCACGTTGGGGACCGACATCCCATCTCTTAAAAAGTCCAAGACAACTAGTTTTCCCTCCATCGTTGGAAGAGATCTCTATTTCTTCGGTTGAACACCAGATGAAGTAGTTGGCTTTAGTCTTTAGGGGCCATGTTGTACGAAAATAAATATCTTTAAACACCAGAATCAAATTTAGCCCGGCGTGATGCTCACAATATGAGAGGCACGAGGGAACTGAGATCGGCTGTGGGAACAATAGATTCATATCTCGAATCTCCTGCTCACTCCGGAACCGCTGATGGAGAGGAATGGCGGGCTGAATCGCTCGCATTACTTAAATTGATATTTTTCTCTTTTCTGCCGAGCGCGTATAGTTGAGTTCGCGTAAGTTAAATGCGCGTATGATGCGACTCCACTGTACTCTGTTCAAAGATAAACAACTTCTACATGTGTTCATTACAATACAAAAACATTAATGCTCTTGCAGAGCAACAGCTTAACAAAATTTGTTATAAATCATATCAAAGATTTTATTTTAACTTTCTACAGGTGAGTGTCATTTTAAAAAAACTTCAGTGACACTTGCTATAATTCTATGCAGGATTCTTTCCTTTAATGCACTAATTTAAGAAGTTTTTTTGTAATAAACGATGTTTTTAATTTATCCCCCAAAAAAGAACTTTAAGGGTGTCAAATTGAATGGGGCCCCCAAGATTAGTCCATTTATACCAATCCAAAGATTTGGAAATTTTCACTTAAGACATTAAATGTGATACTAATTCCACGCAGTCATCATAAGGCAACTTCTTTGAGAGTTCCATAACATTTCCAATACATAATTACCTTTCTTACTTAATTATTTAATAAAATATAAGATTTTAAAATATGGATGTTCGTGTTAATATATATATATAAAATTATATTTTTTCAATGTAAAATAACTGTATAGATCATACTTCGGATATAAATTTGAATTGAATTAAACCCATTAGAATATTTTCATCATTGTTAAATATTAGCATATATCATTATCTCATATTACATACATATATACATACAATCGCTCAAAAAAGTATCCGAATGCTATGGTTGATTACAGAATTCAGAAAAAATATCTAGCCACAATTTTTTTAGAAATTAGTGATATGGCAACCTTCGTTTCACGTGACACGAAGGTTGCCAGATCACTAATTTAAAAAAAAATCGTTGCCAGATATTTTTCCTGAATTCTGTAATCAACCATAGCGTTCGGATACTTTTTGAGCGACTGTACGTACAAAATCCTCATGCAGCCACGGGCTATGGTGGTTCTACTAGACTGTGCAATTTTCCTCTCCAGACATGTCTGTTCTGAGCTGCAGCGGCTGCATTTGTCTACTGTAGGCCAAATCTAACAAGGTCCTGTTTGACATTATCCATCATATCCTAGGTCTCCCTTTCTTTCTAACGCCTTCAGGTACACTCTTCATAACCCTGTTCGCCAATCTACAGATATTTTGCCACAGGCAACATTGTCTTAATACGGGCAACATGGCCAAACCAACCATTTAGCCCATTATGTGTACAAAAGTACCACACAGAGGTAAAACAGCCCAGAGCCAACTACGGAGGACACGTACTCAAAGCTCGTTAGGGGAGAGGGAATTAAAAAGAAAAACAAGCAAACAAAAAAAAAGAAACCGAGCTCATATTTTTACATTATCGTTTGTTGTCCGTCTGTAAACTTTCAATTTTTTTGGTTTTTAGAGGTAAAATTTACTTTGGTTCGGATATGAATTCTTGAAAATAGCAATAGCTTTAATTAGCGCCCTCTAACATTGGAAAAAGGAAGTTGCCAATATTTTGGCAACGATATATTTATGCTAGAAATTTGATATTTGTGTTGTGAAGTGGGTCAGTCAAGAGATAGATAATTTATTCTCAGAATATGCAATACTTTACATTTACATGTTTTTTACCTTAGAACTGAAGTTATAATGAAATATATATAATGTTGTATTTCTCAGATACACAATTTTAAAATATTACATTTTGCAATATATATTCTTCTTTATACATAGTTTGTCCAATAAAAATCATATATCTATTCATACCATATATATATATATGGAAAATTTTAATATTATATTTCATTAGTGTTTTATAATTTTACCTACATTTTTCACTACAAGTCTGTGAAAAAATGTTGAGTCTTCCACGAGAGTAAAAACTCGCTTGTGGAAGAAATTTAACAGTTATGTTGTAATAAAATGAAAAGGCAACATGCTTCAGTTTCACATTTCCTCACATTTTGCTAGCTTGATCAAAAAATCTAAGTAAATATTTAACTATTTTATAAGTTTGAAAATTATCACTAAGAATAAATGAAATTAAAAAAATGAAAAAAAGACTTTACTGGGTAGAAAAGCAGAAAAAAATATAAAAGTCTGTATTGAACTGTGCGTTAGTAAGTGGTTCAGTTGAGCACCTTAAGGGCAACTCAGCATCAAATGAAATTTTATTACATTTAAATCTCTTTTATTTCTAAAACATAGTCTCAATATTTACCACATTCAAAATCCATTTTCTTAATTCCTTATAGAAAAAGTATCATTTCTTATTCCTTTGATGTACTCTGGTAAGCAGTTAAAAAACTTTGGCGCCAAATAAACATAATGTAATAATGTTTTTCAACAATAGTTTTGTTCGCTTTTAAATCAAGTAAGAAAAGGTTTTTTGACAGTCGAGTATTCTTTTCAAATGTCTGTAAGGTTTGAACATTAAAATTCATCCTTATGTATTTCAGTGCCTTAAATACATATAATTTCCTTATTTGTAAAATACCTAATTCATTGTATATATTTGCAACGCTTTCAAATTTTCTTAGTTTCATCATGCATCTAATTATGTGATTCTGCACATAGTGTAACGGTTTGATTGCTGTCAAATAAACTCCACCCCACGATAATAAACCATAGAGCAAATAAGATTTAATCCAAGAAAAGTAAATAATTTTCAATAAAGATAAATTTACGAATTTCAGGATATAAAAAAATTTTAGATATAATGCAGTTAATCTTTTTAACAACATCATATATTTGTATTTTCCAGGACATGTTTCTGTCAATAAAAGTACCCAAATATTTATAGCATTCAACCCCCTCAATTTTGTCACAATTACAATTTTTTCCAGCACAAACTTCAGAGTGGAAAATGATCCTGTCACGAAAAAAATCAATCTCATTTTCTCTTGGTCTAATAAAAATAGATTTCGTCTTCTTTGTATTTAAAAAGAGTTTATTAAATTTTAGCCACGTTCTTATTTCTATCCAGTCGCTATTTATATTCTCTAAAATTTGCTTTTCCTCTCCAGAATATATTAGTGCAGCATCATCTGCAAATGAAATTATTTTACCATTCAAATCCAATGTACAGAAGTCATTTATATAAAGTAAAAAAATAAAGGTCCCAAAACAGAACCCTGAGGGACACCAACTTGAACATTTGTTTCTTCACTAAAATATTTTTCAATTTTTACTTTTTGCTTCCTATTCATTAAATAGCTCCTAATCCATGAAAGCAAATTTCCCCTAACACCACTGGTTTTTAACTTTTCTAATAATATATCTTGATTCACTGAATCAAAAGCTTTTTTCAAATCCAAAAAAATAACAACTGTTTTAACATTTTGATTTATATTTCTGTAAATTTGCGTAGTCATTTCTAAAATCGCAGTTTGAGTATTCAAACCTCTTCGAAATCCAAATTGGTTTGGGGCAAATAAATTGTGCATACCCCAGAAGTTAACAATTTTTTTTTAACAATTTTTTCAAGAATCTTAGAAAAGGTTGATAGAAGCGAAATCGGTCTGTAATTTTCAATTGCCTTAGTATCACCATTTTTAAACAATGGAATAATTAAGGCAGTTTTTAAAATTTCAGGGAAGACACCTTCTACAAAAGAAAAGTTTACAAGTTTACAAAATATAGTTCTAATTTCCGGAAAAATATTTTTAATAGTGGTAACTGTAATTTCGTCCAAACCAGGTGATTTTCCCTCCTTTAGTTCCTTGATAGTATCAAAAATTTCTTGTACTGGTATATAAGGGAAAAAATTAGAATTAGGCATTTTACATTTTAAATAACTTATTATCTCTTATATTTTGGTTTCATTATGTAGATTTTGTTTACATAATGAAGAAATTACCCCATCAAAATAATTGTTAAATTTATTAACATATTCCTGCGGCTTTTCATCAAACCGAAGTAAATGATTTCTATCCGTGATAATTTGAGGAGAATTGCCCTTTACTTTTCTTCCGTTACACATTTCATTGATAGTTTCCCAATTTTTTGTAGCATTATTTCCATTTTTTATAAAAATATTTTTATAATAATCATTTTTAGCTTCCCTAATAACATTAGTTAACATATTTTTATATCTTTTATAGTAGTCATTTTCATCCAAATTTTTTGGATTTAGATCTTTTATATAAATTTCTTTTAAAATTGATTGAATTAACAATAGCTTCTGTTATCCATGGTTTGAGCTTTTTAATTTTCTTTTTCGAGTACTTAATCTGCACATCTTTGATTAATAGTTAATTCCCTTAGAAATGCATCAAATGCTAAAAAAAGTTTATTTTGTGTGGATCATCAGATAATAAATCCAAATTAAAATCTCCTGTCATTATCATACTATTTCGCTTAACACAGTTAAGCCATGTTGCGAATTCATCAATAAATTCTAATTTATTGAATTCATGCGCTCTATAGATTGCAACAAGGCCAAGTTCGCAATTGAATGCTTTTATATGCAATTCCACTAAGTCAGCTGTTTCGAAACCAGAAAAAATCTGGTTCACTTCCCATCCTTCTTTAATGTAAACAATTACTCCTCCTGACCTTTTTTTCACCTTACATTTACAGTATTCTTTATATCCATCTATTTTATATAAGGCTATTTCCTCTTCTCTTACCCAAATCTTAGTAAGTATAATTTCTGGTTTTAATTCAATTAAATTTAAGAATACCACAAAATGATCAAAATTTTTTCTCAGACTTCTTATATTTCCCTGTATAATATTTATTCCAAAGCCCCAACAAAAATAATTTTTATCATAAATATTTTTTTATCAATTTCAATAACATTGGGATAATAATCATTTATCATATACAATTCTTTAATTTCATCATCATATGTAATACTCCGAACCAAAATCAGAAGCAGTAACATCATTTCTGCATGTTATACGACAAAAAAGCAGCCATTTTACATGGCCATTTCCCAATAATTAAATATTTCACTCATAGAAACTTAACTATCTCAGTTTATCTAGATCCTGAAAGTTCATGATTCTAACCGAACCGGAACCTTTTTCTTTTCGCATAAAGTCTCTGACCCAAACGTACTTGTAGTCCAACTCTCGCTGTTTTTCTTTGCCTCAAATAATAGCTGTTTGTTTTCTTGTGTCAAGCAACTTTTTATTTAAAGGAATAAATGAGGAAATATTTTGTGTTGTGTAGGTACGTACTAATAAAATATTCTTATTTCATTTTATCAATCATTCATTTGTTCGAATTACCACTGTTAATTTGGGTTGGGGTGTTTTACTTCTGAGCAGCACTTTTTTGCACGCCGTGGGCTAAATGATCAGGTCACAAGGACCCCGAAGGCTCAGAGAGGGTTGGGGGAGGGGACTCACTGGAACAGCTGTTGGGAGACAGATGGTAGCCTCCTGTCAAGGCCATCCAGCGTGTTCTTTAACGTACACAGGGTATGGCTCTCCCGCACACGGGGCCACGGCTTACGTCCCATCCGACGGACGGCGGCCTTTCCAAACCATCGGTGTCCCCTACTGACTGTGAGCAGGGCGGGGAATTTTGCGGAGATAAATCTCAACGCTGACCCAGCTGGGACTCGAACCTGGGAACTACAGATTACGAGCCTGGCGCGCTACCGACTGAGCCACCCCCTGTTAAAGGATGCAAAAGAAAGAAAAGGAAAAAAACTCCATTTTCTTTTAAATTGCTCATCCGATATTTGCCAGAGGCGATATTTGTCCTATTTGTGACTTTGTGACCTGTCAATTCGCCTAATTTTTTTTGACTTGTCTTAATAATGACATTGAAGCAAAAGAATCCCACAGTCGCTCCATCGTCCTACCTTATAACGATGACGTAAACAATTCTTATATTATTTAAAGATTAAACGTGATATTAATTATTTGAAAAGATATCAATAATAAAGTCAACCAAAATAACTAAACGCCTCATCTGTAAATTCACTCTACTCAACTTCTGTAACAGTTGTTTCGCTACGTTTCTAGATTACCAACCGGATATGGGAATCGGAAAAATGCCATTCAAAGACCGCAAACTGATATGCTGTAAGACATAATGTTAGTATGACGTCATATCCTGGTTTGCATCCGGAACCGAATAAGACACCTGGAGGTTGCCACACAGCTCTGCGTAATAGAATTAAGAGATTAAAAGGGAAAAAAATAAATAGTTCTAAGCAGAAACTAAAAAAAAATGTAAAGTTTTAATCAGGAATTAATAAGAAAAAATTAATTAGCCTTAATCATAAACTATTAACAAACAACATTGATATATTTAAATTTATAAATTTTGTTTAAAAAAAGGTACTTTTCGTACTTCAAGAATGGAGATAACCAAGAATCTCTAATGGGCTTGTCTTGACTAAGGGGTAAGGGTCAAACCACAATGATTTGACCCTTACCCATAGGGGGAGGGAGATAGAGGTTTCATTTTAAACTATAAAGGAGAAATCAGAAAAAATTAAATAACTCTGTCAGGAAGTAAAAAGAAAAATCAGCAGTTTCATTCAGGAAATAAATTCAGGAGAAAAAAATAGGATTCATTGGGAATTAAAAAATAAACTTTAAACGCAAACCAGCAAAAAAAATAAATAGTTTTAATGAGAAAGAAATAATCTATTTAATAACGAATTAATAGAAAAAATATTTTAAATAGGAACTATAATAAAAAGAATTAATATGAACTAAGAAAAAAAAATAGTCTTAAACAGGAAATAGTAGAAAAAAATAATAGCATTAGTAAGAAAGCAATAATGCAAAAATAGGTTTTTTGAACTAATGGGAAAAAAGGCTTTAAAGAGGAACTAATTAAAACAAAAAGTAAGAATGAATTAGGAAGGAAAATGTGGAGCTTTAATGATGAACTAATGGCAAAAGAAAAAGAAAGTTTTAAACAGAAACTAATAGAAAAAAAAATAGTTAACTTTAAGCAGTAACTAGTAAGAAAAAGTGTTTTTATTGAAAATTAACATGAAAAAATATTGGCTTTATTGAAGAAAGAATAGAAAAAGGAGAGTTTTAATCAGTTAAAGAAATTTTCAATCATGAAAAAAAATTATTTTTATCAATTTTCTGTCTGTTTTTTAAAATTTTTTGCTATAAAGAGAAGTTACTCCCTTACACAAAAATGGAGATAACCTGAAAGCTCTGTTGGGTTCGTCGTAATTTCTCATCCAACGAGATATGCCTTCTGGCTTTATAATCAGGTATGATGAACTCTACTAGGCCAGGTTGGGTTGTTTTACCTCTGAGCGGCACTTTTTTGCACACCATGTGCTAAATGGCCAGGTCACAAAGAACCCAGAAGGCTCAGAGAAGGTTGGGTGAGGGGACCCACTGGAACAGCTGTTGGGTGACAGATGGTAGCCTCCTGTCAAGGCAATCCAGTGTGTTCTTTAACGTGCACAGGGTATGGATCTTCCGCACACGGGGTCACGGCTTAACGTCCCATCCGACGGACGGCGGCCTTTCCAAGTCCATCGGTGTCCCCTACTGACCGTGGACAGGGCGGGGAATTTTGCGGAGATAAATCTGAACGCTGACCCAGCTGGGACTGGAACCTGGGAATTACAGATTACGAATCTGGCGCGTTACCGACTGAGCCACCCCCGCTCCAACTAGGCCAGGCGTGGACAATTTTGTGTATTGTAATGAATTTCGTTGTAGTGATATAAGGCTAAATATCGGATAACGTTAACAAATATTCAGCGTTGTGTTTTCGGGACATGCTGAAAGTAAATCATGTATGTAATGAATTCATATTTAAATGCATGATTTATCAATCATTATCTTAAGTATGATGACGTAGCTTGAGTTGCAACTGGCGAGATTATGAGACTGCGCAGATGAAGCTGCGCCTATATCATAGCTTGATTGACAGTTTATTAATAGACCATTGACATATGATTTATGAGAACTAGGCAAGTGTCAACTTCGCAGCCTCAAAGCCTCCCTAGTAGAAACTCAAGTTACGAAGCCTGAAGTTTCCAACTTTGGCTTCGTAGTCTGCCAGAGTCGTTTCGTTCGAATCTCCGCTAAATCCCAGTCCGCTCTCAATGAGGGGCGATGGTGGCTCAGTCGGTAGCGCGCCAGACTCGTAATCTGCAGTTCCTAGGTTCGAGTTCCAGCTGGGTCAGCGTTGTCAGCTGGGGTGTCAGCTGGGGTCAACGTTACTGATCTCATCGTAATCTGCAGTTCCTAGGTTCGAGTTCCAGCTGGGTCAGCGTTGAGATTTATCTCCGCAAAATTCCCCGCCCTGCCCACGGTCAGTAGGGGACACCGATGGGATTGGGAAGGCCGCCGTCCGTCGGATGGGACGTTAAGCCGTGACACCGTGTGTGGGAGAGTCATAACCTGTGCACGTTAAATAACACGCTGGATGGCCTTGACGGGAGGCTACCATCTGTCTCCCAACAGCTGTTCCAGTAGGTCACCACCTCCAACCTTCTCTGAACCTTCGGGGTCCATGTAACCTGGACATTTAGCCCATGGTGTGCAAAAAAGTGCCGCTCAGAGGTAAAACAACCCAACCCAATCCGCTCTCAATGAGAAAGGTAACATTCATCGGCTTGGAAAGGCTGTCATCCTTCGTATGGTACGTTAAGCCGTGGTCCGTGTAGAGGAGCGGTGACGCCCTTAGCTTTCGCGAGGCCTCGGTCAGGAAATAATTTCTGGGACCCATGTTACTCCTTTGAAATAAAAAACTCTAGGGAGGGATTTCCTTTCTTGTCACGCTGTTTTTTTTTTCTTTTTTCTGGGCGGTTTTGTTCAGAAAAGCCATACGTTGAATCAGTGATGCACGTTGAATCAGTGATTTAAATTATTCGAAAGAAATAAATGGCATAATTTTAATCACTTGTGATTAAAATTATTCTAATGAAATATTGGGTTGTTTACCTCTGAGCGGCACTTTTTTGCACCCCATGGGCTAAATGGCCAGGTCACAATGACCCCGAAGGTTCAGAGAAGGTTGGGGGTGTAGACCTACTGGAACAGCTGTTGGGAGACAGATGGTAGCCTCCCGTCAAGTGCATCCAGCGTGTTCTTTAACGTGCACAGGGTACGACTCTCCCACACACGGTGTCACGGCTTAACGTCCCATCCGACGGACGGCGGCCTTCCCAAGCCCATCGGTGTCCCATACTGACCGTGGGCAGGGCGGGGAATTTTGCGAAGATAAATCTCAACTCTGACCCAGCTGGAACTCGAACCTGGAACTGCAGATTACGAGCCTGACGCACTATCGACTGAGCCACCCCCGCCCCACTTCTAATGAAATGAATTACCTAATTTCGATCACACGGGATTTCTTACAATATGTGATTCTTTTTATCGTAACAATGAGTGTTAATAGTGGTTCTGGTTATTGAAATGTCTGAAACGCTAACCTTGAAAAAATCCAAATGTTTGCAAAAACATGGACACCAGGAATCGATATACCATCTGTCTCCCAACAGCTGTTCCAGTGGGTCCCCTACCCCAACCTTCTCTGAGCCTTCGGGGTCCATGTGACTTGGCCATTTAGCCCATGGTGTGCAAAAAAGTGCCGCTCAGAAGTAAAGCAACCCAACGTTAAAAAACACGCTGGATGGCCTTGACGGGAGGCTACCATCTGTCTCCCAACAGCTGTTCCAGTGGGTCCCCTCCCCCAACCTTCTCTGAGCCTTCGGGGTCCATATGACCTGGCCATTTAGCCCATGGTGTGCAAAAAAGTGCCGCTCAGAGGTAAACAATCCAACGTTAAAGAACACGCTGGATGGCCTTGACGGGAGGCTACCATCTGTCTCCCAATAGCTGTTCCAGTGGGTCCCCTCCCCCAACCTTCTCTGAGCCTTCGGGGTCCATGTGACCTGGCCATTTAGCCCATGGTGTGCAAAAAAGTGCCGCTCAGAGGTAAACAATCCAGCGTTAAAGAACACGCTGGATGGCCTTGACGGGAGGCTACCATCTGTCTCCCAACAGCTGTTCCAGTCGGTCCCTCCTCCAACCTTCTCTGAGCCGTCGGGGTCCATGTGACCTGGCCATTTAGCCCATGGTGTGCAAAAAAGTGCCGCTCAGAGGTAAACAATCCAACGTTAAAGAACACGCTGGATGGCCTTGACGGGAGGCTACCATCTGTCTCCCAACAGCTGTTCCAGTCGGTCCCCTCCTCCAACCTTCTCTGAGCCTGCGGGGTCCATGTGACCTGGCCATTTAGTCCATGGTGTGCAAAAAAGTGCCGCTCAGAGGTAAAACAACCCAACACAGGAATCGATAATCTGCAACTCCACTAAAGTTTCGCCGAATCGCTGCCACGTGCTCCTGAAATGCTCTTTTTCAGCGCGAACCTTTATGAAATGGCGTAAAACTTTAATAAGGGGTGCGCCATTCGTCAGCCAACTGATTTTCAGAAAGTAGCGCCACTGTCTTGAAAGAGACTGCCAATTCCTGCTGGAGACGATTCATGCTCGCCAGTAGAATATTATGACCAACTGGAGATATTTACAACCCGTCTTCTTGAAGCGCCTTGGCAAAGCTCCACTATCGCTTCGTATCTTGAAGACTTTTCCGTTTCACGACTCTGGAGACCGCAGCAATTTCAAACTTCTTAAAATTTCATTTTCAGAAGTAGCCCGCGCTTTTTCATCAGACGTTTTTTTTTTCCAGTTTCTCCTTCGGTGGTTTCAATTTTTGTCTCTCTATGTCTCTCTATAGCCCATGAGGACTATATTTAGCAAGATGCGGGAAATTTATATCTGAAGCCTGATGCTGGTCATAAAACTGCCCTCTTTCGATTAAGTGGGTTTGGGTTTTTACGTATAAAAGCAAAATACCACCAGAATAAAGATAAAAAGGAGGGAAATATTTTCCCAAGGAGATTTCATTGCTCGACTCTTACATCATAATCTGATTTTGCACGTTCTAGATAAGGGGAAAGTGGTTTCAAACAGGTCTGCTTTCGATAACGATTGTAAATATTTATTTTCAGAATTTTATTTGTGAAGCATTTAGACTTTGGAAGAAGTGAAATAAAATAACAAGCACATTGTTTTTAAATGATATGACAGAAATATAGGAAGTTAGGATAAGAGAAGTATGGAGACAGAAGTATGCGAAGGGAAATAAGAGGATAAAATTATGGGGACAGAAGCATCGAAAGGGAAGTATGGGGTTAAAACTATGGAGTTAAAAATATGGGGAAGAGAGAGTATGGGAAGGGAAGAGTTAAGGTAGAAAAGTGTGGGATAGAAGTTTGTGAAGAGGAATATGAGGGAAGGAGTATTGGGTTAGGTTGTTTTACCTCTGAGCGGCACTTTTTTGCACACCATGGGCTAAATGGCCAGGTCACACGGACCCCGAAGGCTCAGAGAAGGTTGGGGCAGGGGACCCACTGGAACAGCTGTTGGAAGACAGATGGTAGCCTCCCGTCAAGGCCATCCAGCGTGTTCTTTAACGTGCACAGGGTATGTCCCATCCGACGGACGGCGGCCTATTCCAAGCCCATCGGTGTCCCCTACTGACCGTGGGCAGGGCGGGGAATTTTGCGGAGAAGAAGTTTGTGTATTAAAATAGAAATTCATTATTATATGTCACAATTTGAGACATTGAGCTGTTCGTTACTGTAGGTCACAATCTGAGGCATTGAACTATTCATTACTATACGTCACTCTGATACATTAAGCAATTAATTATTATATGTTACAATTTGAGGCATTGAGCTATTCATTACTATGCTCACAGTCTGAGACATTGAGTTATTCATTATTCTACGCCCACAATTTGAGACATTGAGCTGTTCGTTACTGTAGATAACAATCTGAGATATTGAGCTATTCATTAGTATACGTCACATTCTGAGATATTGAGCTATTCCTTACTATACGTCACAGTCTGAGATATTGAGCTATTCCTTACTATACGTCCCAGTCTGACATTGAGCTATTCCTTACTATACGTCACAGTCTGAGATATTGAGCTATTCCTTACTAAACGTCACAGTCTGAGATATTGAGCTATTTCTTACTATACGTCACAGTCTGAGATATTGAGCTATTCCTTACTATACATCACAGAGATATTGAGCTATTCCTTACTATACATCACAGAGATATTGAGCTATTCCTTATTATACATCACAGAGATATTGAGCTATTCCTTATTATACATCACAGAGATATTGAGCTATTCTTTACTACAAGTCACATTTTAAGACATTTAGCTATTCATTACTGTACGTCACTGTCGGTTCCTGGTAGAATGTAATTGATCCACGGCGCCCACAGGTAAGGAAATAAGCTTTTGGTTCGTTCTGTATTTCCTTTTCGACGTTTGAGAATTGCAGAATGATAACCAACTCCAAGTTTAAAACAGTAACAAAGAGATTTATTTCGGAAGATATTTACAGAGTCTCCCCGAGCACTGACGTTGGCTACAAACAACCATGTGCGGATTTCTTATCAGGTTGCGACTCTACGCACCTAACAGAAGAAAACCTCTCACCTCGTGAATTATCTATTCACTGAGCAACCGCCGTCTACGTCTGCTCTAGCAAGTTAACTACTCAGACCTGACCTTCTCACAGGCCGTCTGTTGTTCGGCGTCCTGCGCCAAAATCCCCGTCCCTAAGGACAGTCATTTGGCCTGCGCTCCTTGATCAATGGAGCTAGGCCGGAAAGGGGACCGATCACTGATGATCAGGTACAGTCGCTCAAAAAAATATCCGAACACTACAGTTGATTACAAAATTCAGAAAAAATATCTGGCAACGATTTTTTTAGAAATTAGTGATCTGGCAACCTTCGTGTCACGTGATTACAGAATTCAGGAAAAATATCTGGAGCGTGTACAGCAACTGTACACGCTCCAGTTACCGTTCACAGCAAACTGGAGCGTGTGCAGTTACTGCACACGCTCCAGTTTGCTGTTAACGGTAACTGCACACGCTCAATATTTCTGTGAGTGAGCCCACACGATCTAGTATCAAAATAATATGACCACCTACAGCGCTCAAAAAAGTATCCGAACACTATGGTTGATTACAGAATTCAGAAAAAATATCTGGCAACGATTTTTTTTAGAAAATAGTGATCTGGCAACCTTCGTGTCACGTGACACGAAAGTTGCCAGAACACTAATTTCTAAAAAAATCGGTGCCAGATATTTTTTCTGAATTCTGTAATCGACCATAGTGTTCGGATACTTTTTTGAGCGACTGTACTATTTATGAACTCAAGCTAAGCTTTCATCTCTTTGAATACATAACAATATTCATTCCTTGCCAAGCACACTAACCACTAGGCCACCAGGGGTTGCCATCAAATAAATATTTACCCACAGAGATCCGAACTATCTGAAAATCACCAAATCTAAGTTTCAGTATTTATAAATACACTGACGTACTGAAATATTAAATAAACGTTCATGCTATATCAATGGGAATCTTACTTCGAAATACCAAGACTTAAAAAAAATGCATTTATGGAAAATGTGACTGAAGATAAATTAAAGGTTATAATCAAATTTATTTAAAACTCGATTTTGAACAATATTCGTTCAGTATTTAAAGCGTTTTGGATCTGGAATAACTTAACGATAAATTGAATAATATAAAATATATATAAATAAATAATATAAAAAATAATAAAAACGATAATACAGCAGAAATGCGTCATCAGATTCATCTCTGAAAGTGATTAAGCAATAAGTATCGTTTCAAATCATTTGATAAAATAAAAATACATTTTAGAAGTTTGCATAATGGCCATTTCAATATTGCACAATTATGAATGTTTTTTTTATAAACCAAGACAATTTATTATTAAACATTCCAGATTACCTAACTTTCAATACTGAATGAATATTGTTGAAAATCAAGATTTAAATGGGTTTGATTATGATCTTTTTATCAGGTTATATTTTTACATCAAGTGCATATTTTAGAAGTTATAAAGCTTCGAAATTAGATTCCCATTTAACACAAATTGGAACTTCTCTAATATTTTGGAGGGGAGGGGGGCTCAGTTGGTGGCGTACCACGCTCGTAATCTGCAGTTCCCAATTTCCAAACGACATTCTTAGGAGTAAACAACATGACTTTCTTCCCTTAACACTTCCTAGGTTTAAATGGTTTCGAGTCTCACCATTTGTCCTAGCATTGAGATTTATTTCCGCTGTTATTGTAGTTGTTCTACGTTACAAAAAAGAATGGGATGTCCTTATTCAGGCTTTCCCAATAAAATTTTATGATTTATTTCCGCTAAAAATTTTATATAAATATATAAAATATTATTTATATAAAAATAGTGGGTCCCCTCCCCCAATGCATGGTGTGTAAAAATTTTATATAATTATATAAAATTAATAATAAAAAATTTGTCCGGCCTTGAGATTTAATTCTACCATCGGTCAGAAAGGGGGACCCCAGTGGGTTTGAAAAGGTCACCGTCCGTAGGATGGGACGTTAAGCCGTAACCCCGTGGGCGGGATAGCCATACCCTGTGCACATTAAACAACACGCTGGATGGTCTTAAAGGGAGGCTACCATTTGTCTCCTAATAGCATTCCAATGGAAACCCCTCCTCCAACCTTATCTGAGCCTTGGGGTTTCTTGTGACCTGGCTATTTAGTCGGTAGCGCGCCAGGCTCGTAATCTGCAGTTCCCAGGTTCGAGTCCCAGCTGGGTCAGCGTTGAGATTTATCTCCGGAAAACTCCCCGCCCTGCCCACGGTCAGTACGGGTCACCGATGGGCTTGGAAAGACCGCCGTCCGTCGGATGGGACGTTAAGCCGTGTCCCCGTGTGTGGGAGAGCCATACCCTGTGCACGTTAAAGAACACACTGGATTGCCTTGACGGGAGGCTACCATCTGTCTCCCAACAGTTGTTGCAGTGGTTCCCCTCCCCCAACCTTCTCTGAGCCTTCAGGGTCCTTGTGACCTGGCTATTCAGTCCATGGTGTGCAAAAAAGTGCCGCTCAGAGGTAAAACTATCCAACCTGACTCTTTAGCCCATGGTGTGCAAAATAAGTGCCGCTCAGAGGTAAAACAACCCAACCTGGCTATTTAGCCCATGGTGTGCAAAAAAGTGCCTCTCAGAGGTAAAACAACCCAACCTGGCTATTTAGCCCATGGTGTGCAAAAACGTGCCGCTCAGAGGTAAAACAACCCAACCTGGCTATTTAGCCCTGGTGTGCAAAAAAGTGCCGCTCAGAGGTAAAACAACCCAACCTGGCTATTTAGCCCATGGTGTGCAAAAAAGTGCCGCTCAGAGATAAAACAACCCAACCTGGCTATTTAGCCCATGGTGTGCAAAAAAGTGCCTTTCAGAGGTAAAACAACCCAACCTGGCTATTTAGCCCATGGTGTGCAAAAACGTGCCGCTCAGAGGTAAAACAACCCAACCTGGCTATTTAGCCCTGGTGTGCAAAAAAGTGCCGCTCAGAGGTAAAACAACTCAACCCAACTCTAATTTTGTTAAGGCAGTATATTGAGATTCAGACTTAAAACATCAAACGGATGTTTCTAATTTTGACTTTTTAACGAAGCTTTAATGTTAGTTTCAGTTGGCGAGGCACATTGAGCCACGTCGCATAATCGTTAACGCAAGGAAAAGGAAAGTCCGCTCTTAACAGAAGAGACCATTTCATATTTCGCAGGCGTAACAAAGTTAAAAACGGATGTCGCAAAGTTGGGAGTGGATGTGGGTGGGTTACAGATTACGGGCGTGACGAATGCCACTCGATAGGTTGCTGATGCGATACCAATTCCGATGCAAACGGAATCGTTGCCAGTCGACCATTTTTGCCGCTGCATGCCACGGGGTGCGAGGCGATCCGTTGCCGGGAGGTTACCCGGAGGCTCAGCGGGAAAATGAACACACACGCGAGCCATGGACAATTGCACCTAACACTCGCAACTCATCAGCGCACGTCAAATCTCGCGGCGTAATAACAGCGCGAGAGACAACGCTTCATTCAAATTCCGGTCTCGTGCGGACTCTCTGAGAGAGCCTCGGCCCCTTCAGAGACTCTCGTTAGTAACTTTTAAATGGTAAGAGGATTCCCGCCCAGTTCGCTACTCTTTCATTTTTTTTTTGATAAGCTTTATTTTTATCATTTAATACGTTGGTTGTTGTGGACCTTGACGGGAGGCTACCATCTGTCTCCCAACAGCTGTTCCAGTGGGTCCACTCCCCCAACCTTCTCTGAGCCTTCGGGGTCCATGTGACCTGGCCATTTAGCCCATGGTGTGCAAAAAAGTGCCGTTCAGAGGTAAAACAACCCAACCCTTTTTGCCCAAGAACATGGATGTGCAGGTTAGAAAGAGAAAAAGAGAGAGTTCTCGTAAATGGGAAGGAATCATCGATCTCAATACGCACAAAACGCATAATGTGCATTTAACCTCGGATATCGAAATTCCTTCTGATATCGCTGAAAAATGTTTAGAAACCTTGAACATTTAAATTGCAAATCCAGGTTTCCATTTTTTTGTTAAGAACTACCCAATGGGGTTATGTTATTCAATCTGTAATTAATTCAATAAAAAAAAGAAAATAATTATTGGGAATGTAGCCTTTGTTTAGTTAAAACAAGAAAACGAAAAAACCATTTCAGTGAAATTTTATATTCATTAGCAAAAAGCATGCTTTACAATTAGAGGAGCGAATTAATAGTTCTGTAAATATTTCAGTGAAATTAAGAACCCGATAGAAATATACAAGGAACAGCAAAACAACAAGAATATAAATGAAATCTGTTTCTTAATCCATGGCTGGTTGTCGTTCGATTGTTGCAACCATTTATGTTCTAAGCTGAAGGGAATTTGTCGCTCTTTGAATCAGAAACACTTTCAAGCGGAAGAACACACAGAGAAGAAAGCATTTGTGGGGCGGGGGTGGCTCAGTCGGTAGCACGCCAGGCTCGTAATCTGTAGTTCCCAGGTTCGAGTCCCAGCTGGGTCAGCGTTGAGATTTATCTCCGCAAAATTCCCCGCCCTGCCCACGGTCAGTAGGGGACACCGATGGGCTTGGAAAGGGCGCCGCCCGTCGGCTGGGACGTTAAGCCGTGGTCCCGTGTGCGGGAGAGCCATACCCTGTACACGTTAAAGAACACACTGGATGGCCTTGACGGGAGGCTACCATCTGTCTCCCAACAGCTGTTCCTGTGGGTCCCCTCCCCCAACCTTCTCTGAGACTTCGGGGTTCATGTGACCTGGCCATTTAGCGCATGGTGTGCAAAAAAAGTGCCGCTCAGAGGTAAAACAACCCAACCCGAAAGCATTTGCTAAAAATGAATCTTTTTTATGCAACCCTTTTCCAGAGTTATTGAGAAAACAAACCAACAGGAGCCAAATAAAATCGTAACAAGTTCGACATTCTTTGGAAGGGACGTTAAGCGATAGATTCGTGTGCAGGATAGAGAGCCAGATCATCTGCACATTAAAGCGAAGGATTCGTGTGCAGAAGACAGAGCCAGATCCTCTGCACATTAAAGCGACGGATTCGTGTGCAGGAGAGAGAACCGGAACCTCTGCACATTAAAGCGAAGGATTCGTGTGCTGTAGAGAGAGCCGGATCCTTTGCACATCCGGTTGATTCGTGTGCATTAGAGAGAGCCAGATTCTCTGCACATTAAAGCGATGGATTCGGGTGCATTAGAGAGAGCCAGATTCTCTGCACATTAAAGCGATGGATTCGTGTGCATTACAGAGAGCCAGATTATCTGCACATTAAAGCGATGGATTCGTGTGCATTAGAGAGAGCCAGATTCTCTGCACATTAAAGCGATGGATTCGTGTGCATTAGAGAGAGCCAGATTTTCTGCACATTAAAGCGATGGATTCGTGTGCATTAGAGAGAGCCAGATTTTCTGCACATTAAAGCGATGGATTCGTGTGCATTAGAGAGAGCCAGATTCTCTGCGCATTAAAGCGATGGATTCGTGTGCATTAGAGAGAGCCAGATTCTCTACACATTAAAGCGATGGATTCGTGTGTATTAGAGAGAGCCAGATTCTCTGCACATTAAAGCGATGGATTCGTGTGCATTAGAGAGAGCCAGATTCTCTGCACATTAAAGCGATGGATTCGTGTGCATTAGAGAGAGCCAGATTCTTTGCACATTAAAGCGATGGTTCGTGTGCATTAGAGAGAGCCAGATTCTCTGCACATTAAAGCGATGGATTCCTATGCATTAGAGAGAGCCAGATTATCAGCACATTAAAGCGATGGATTCGTGTGCATTAGAGTGAGCCAGATTCTCTGCACATTAAAGTGATGGATTCATGTGCATTAGAGAGAGCCAGATTCTCTGCACATTAAAGCGATGGATTCGTGTGCATTAGAGAGAGCCAGATTATCTGCACATTAAAGTGATGGATTCGTATGCATTAGAGAGAGCCAGATTATCTGCACATTAAAGCGATGGATTCGTATGCATTAGAGAGAGCCAGATTCTCTGCACATTAAAGCGATGGATTCGTGTGCATTAGAGAGAGCCAGATTCTCTGCATATTAAAGCGATGGATTCGTGTGCATTAGAGAGAGCCAGATTCTCTGCACATTAAAACGATGGATTCGTGTGCATTAGAGAGAGCCAGATTCTCTGCACATTAAACCGATGGATTCGTGTGCATTAGAGAGAGCCAGATTATCTGCACATTAAAGCGATGGATTCGTGTGCATTAGAGAGAGCCAGATTCTCTGCACATTAAAGCGATGGATTTGTGTGCATTAGAGAGAGCCAGATTATCTGCACATTAAAGCGATGGATTCGTGTGCATTAGAGAGAGCCAGATTATCTGCACATTAAAGCGATGGATTCGTGTGCATTAGAGAGAGCCAGATTATCTGCACATTAAAGCGATGGATTCGTATGCATTAGAGAGAGCCAGATTCTCTGCACATTAAAGCGATGGATTCGTGTGCATTAGAAAGAGCCAGATTCTCTGCACATTAAAGCGATGGATTCGTGTGCATTAGAAAGAGCCAGATTCTGTGCATATTAAAGCGATGGATACGGGTGCATTAGAGAGAGCCAGATTCTCTGCACATTAAAGCGATGGATTCGTGTGCATTAGAAAGAGCCAGATTCTCTGCACATTAAAGCGATGGATTCGTATGCATTAGAGAGAGCCAGATTATCTGCACATTAAAGCGATGGATTCGTGTGCATTAGAGAGAGCCAGATTCTCTGCACATTAAAGCGATGGATTCGTGTGCATTAGAGAGAGCCAGATTCTCTGCACATTAAAGCGATGGATTCGTGTGCATTAGAGAGAGCCAGATTCTCTGCACATTAAAGCGATGGATTCGTGTGCATTAGAAAGAGCCAGATTCTCTGCACATTAAAGCGATGGATTCGTGTGCATTAGAGAGAGCCAGATTCTCTGCTCATTAAAGCGATGGATTCGTGTGCATTAGAGAGAGCTAGATTCTCTTCACATTAAAGCTATGCTTTCCATCTGGTGTACCGTGAAAGAGCTTTAGGTGGAAGAGAATATGGTGATGATGATTACGATTATACAAAATTGTCATCACCATATTCTCCTTACTGTAAATTTTTTTTGATATCTAAAAAGTCAAAAATAGAACATCTTCTTCTTTTATATTATTGAGACAGAGTAAAAGTCCTTTGTGAGAAAAATATGTATTATGGCACGAGGGAACTGCGTATTATTTAATTCTTGGACAAATTTTATTGAAATTTGAAAAAATACATGAATTAAAAATTTTGCTTTGTCGTCATCAGAGCATTGAATTATTACTGGTAGGCCTTCTCAAGTATAAATATAAAATGGATTAAAAAATTGATTGTAAATAAGAAACAATTATATTAACTAATAAAAATGATTATTAAAATAATAACTAGGCATGTTATTTTTCTGATGTGCAGCGACAATTTAGAAAAACTCAGGAAAAATAGTGCGTGCGACAATTAGGATTCACAGAAGTGAGCGCGACAATTTAGGACTCTCGAAAATATACCGCGTCAATTTGGTATTCTCAAAAGTATGCCGCGACAATTTAGGATTCTCAAAAGTATGCCACGTCAATTTAGTATTCAGAAAAGTGAACGAGACAATTTAGGATTCTTAAAAGTATGTCGCGTCAATTTAGAATTCACAAAAGTGAGCGCGACAATTTAGGATTTTCAAAAGTGAGCGCGACAATTTAGGATTCTGAAAAGTATGCCGCGTCAATTTAGGATTCTCAAAAGTATGCCGCGTCAATTTTGTATTCTGAAATGCTTGCCATCGACTCATAAGGATTGGGAAGCAGAGCGGTAAAAGGCAGGAAGGATGGACTTGACGATATGTCACCTAACAGCAGTCCAGTGACTCCGCTTCCTTTACTCTGGGTCCTTGTGAACTTGTGACTTTGGAGCTTCTTTTTCTGCACAAAAGCTCCGCTTCGAGATAAAATAACCCAACACAATCTAATACCAATAAAAAGGGATCCAGTAGAATCACAGACCATTTCGTCTTGTGTGGATTTAGAGCCACCATTTTGGAGCCAATACTTCCCACAATTCATTCGCCTCATATCTTTTGACATGCGAATGTGACATGCGAAGGTTGGGTTGGGTTGTTTTACCTCTGAGCGGCACTTTTTTGCACACCATGGGCTAAATGGCCAGGTCACATGGACCCCGAAGGCTCAGAGAAGGTTGGGGGAGGGGACCCACTGGAACAGCTGTTGGGAGACAGATGGTAGCCTCCCGTCAAGGCCATCCACGTGTTCTTTAACGTGCACAGGGTATGGCTCTCCCGCACGCGGGGCCACGGCTTAACGTCCTATACGACGGACGGCGGCCTTTCCAAGCCCATCGGTGCAGTGGGGGGGATTAAGATAGGAAGTAAACACTAATCCTGGAAAAATTGATCGAGAAATCGATTTATGTTAAAAAATATCAGGTATATATACGTTTTTCTTAACGAAATATGATCTCTTTATTTTTTTTTATTTTTTTCCCCGGAAGCATATTATTAAATTTCATTTAATTTTATTTAATAATATGAAAAGAAAAAAAAACTTTCTTTTACATGCATTTTCAATAATAAATTTTCCCTTTTTCCATTTTGTTTTCGGTCATCCTGAGTTGTATTATGATATGATATATCCATGATTACTCTCTTGTATATTCATCATTGCAGTCGACCTAAACATTTCTATCTTGAAACATTAATTTGTTTCTGCCACCCCCATCCCGAAAAGAATTTACACTTCCCTGATACCCTGATACGAATTTGCTCTTCGCTGAAGCATTTTCATTGTGTTATAATTATAAGATAAAATAAGTTAACGGATAAAAAATATAATACTAATAGATAATACGAGAATAGAGTCAATCTAGCTATCTTTCGCTGCCCTTCCTATCTGAAAAAATTTGTCCCCTCTTCCTCGCTGAAAATTCCCACCCCCTCTTCCGCCCACCCCCCGGGGAAATTCCTACCGATGGCCATGTCTGTAGGTACATATATCCCGATTAAGATATGTTTCTTTGTTTAAAAGCGTGTCTTTCGACGACCTCACATTGCTGTACAGTCGCTCCAAAAAGTATCCGAACACTATGGTTGATTGCAGAATTAAAAAAAAATATCTGGCAGCGATATTTTTAGAAATTGGTGATCTGGCAACCTTCGTGTCACGTGACACGAAGGTTGCCAGATCACTAATTTCTAAAAAAAACTTTGCCAGATATTTTTTTTTTGAATTCTGCAATCAACCATAGTGTTCGGATACTTTATTATTTTGATACTAGATGGTGTGGGCTCACTTACGGAAATATTGAGCGTGTGCAGTTACCGTTTACAGCAAACTGGAGCGTGTGCAGTGAACGGTAACTGGAGCGTGTACAGTTGCTGTACACGCTCCAGATATTTTTCCTGAATTCTGCAATCACGTGACACGAAGGTGTGCCAGATCACTAATTTCTAAAAAAATCGTTGCCAGATATTTTTTCTGAATTCTTCAATCAACCATAGTGTTCGGATACTTTTTTGAGCGACTGTGCAAATTGTAAAATCCGGAAGAAGACAACGAAAAGTGTACACGGAGGCATTCACAATCTCAACCAAAGCCAAGAAGGATACTACTATTAAGGGTTGGGTTGTTTTACCTCTGAGCGGCACTTTTTTGCACACCATAGGCTAAATGGCCAGGTCACCAGGACCCCGAAGGCTCAGAGAAGGTTGGGGGAGGGGACCCACTGGAACAGCTGTTGGGAGACAGATGGTAGCCTCCCGTCAAGGCCATCCAGCGTGTTCTTTAACGTGCACAGGGTATGGCTCTCCCACACACGGAACCACGGCTTAACACCCCATCCGACGGGCGGCAGCCTTTCCAAGCCCATCGGTGTCAGGGCAGGGAATTTTTCGGAGATAAATCTCAACGCTGATCCAGCTGGGACTCAAACCTGGGAACTGCAGATTACGAGCCTGGCGTGCTACCGACTGAGCCACCCCCGCCCCACTGCTATTAAGAGTGTTTGCATAAACTGTTCGCAGAATCTACCCCTTCTTGAATAGGATAGACTCGCCTGCTTCGATAGCATTGCAGTGCTGACGTACGACACAAATATGAAAGAGAAAACAGGAAACGATATCGGTGTTTAGATTTCTTCTGAGGCATCCGACACTTGTGTAGCGAGGGGAGACGCATGTCGGTTGCAAAAGACCGCCAGTGGGGTCAGTGGCCTGGCGGAATCGTAGTAGTGGATGGATGCAAAGGAATCTGCTTCTGCATCTTCTCTTGGCACCTCTTCTCATCTGGCAGCAGTGCAAAGCTTTACATAGAGAGTGAAAGCGGAACACGTGAAGTCGAGAGAAGGGCCAGGCATACACAACCCATCGTTTGTGGAGCTGTTAAAAGCGCTCCATCGATGAACACTTTATTAGCACGAGAGTTGTTTTACCTCTGAGTGGCACTTTTGTTCACACAATGGACAGGTCACAAGGATTCCAAGGGCTCGGAGAAAATTGAAGCAAGCTGACCCACTGAACAGCTGTTAGGATGAAAGATAGAGAGTAGCGTGTTCTTTAATGTGCACAGGGTACAGTCGCTCAAAAAAGTATCCGAACACTATGGTTGATTGCAAAATTCAGAAAAAATATCTGGCATTGATTTTTTTAGAAATTAGTCATCTGGCAACCTTCGTGTCACGTGACGCGAAAGTGTGCCAGATCACTAATTTCTAAAAAATCGTTGCCAGATATTTTTTTCTGAATTCTGTAATCAACCATAGTGTTCGGGAAATTTTTTGAGCGATTGTAGGTGGTCATATTATTTTGATACTAGATCGTGTGGGCTCACTCACGGAATATTGAGCGTGTGCAGTTACCGTTCACAGCAAACTGGAGCGTGTGCACGCTCCAGATATTTTTCCTGAATTCTGTAATCACGTGACACGAAGGTTGCCAGATCACTAATTTCTAAAAAAAATCGTTGCCAGGTATTTTTTCTGAATTTTGCAATCAACCATAGTGTTCGGATTCTTTTTTGAGCGACTGTACGACTCTCAAGTAAACGGGGGCAAGCATCTTGTACCTCAGAAGTCAATTATAATCCTTCGGACGATGGTCTTTCCAAGTCCATTGGTGTCTCTTTTCTAACTAAGGCTGGGGTAGCGACGATAATGCTATCACAGTTTGGAACTCCAACTGGGAAACTATAAGACTGTCCTCTAAAATAGTGACTCTAGATTATCACGCTGGCGCGCTACCGACTGAGTCACCCTTACCGTGAGAGTTTTCTAAATAAGTAGCTTCTTATTCACTGATGCTGAAGAATTTCTGGATATTAACGTGTACAGTCGCTCAAAAAATATCCGAACACTATGGTTGATTACAGAATTCAGAAAAAATATCTGGCAACGATTTTTTTAGAAATTAGTGATCTGGCACACCTTCGTGACACGTGATTACCGAATTCAGGAATAATATCTGGAGCGTGTACAGCAACTGTACACGCTCCAGTTACCGTCCACAGCAAACTGGAGCGTGTGCAGTTACTGCACACGCTCCAGTTTGCTGTGAACGGTAACTGGAGCGTTCAATATTTCTGTGAGTGAGCCACACGATCCAGGTCTTTGTGAGCTCACACGATCCAATGTGCTGTGAACAGTAACCGCAACCGCTCCAGTTTGCTGTGAACGGTAACTGCACACGCTCCATATTCATTGCATTATATATTCATACGCATTATATATATTAAAAAATATCCGAACACTATGGTTGATTAGAGAATTCAGAAAAAATATCTGGCAACGATTTTTTTTAGAAATTAGTGATCTGGCAACCTTCGTGTCACGTGATTACAGAATTCAGGAAAAATATCTGGAGAGTGTACAGCAACTGTACACGCTCTTGAAAAATCTATGACCCGCAACAGAGACAGGGAACCTTTCATCACTGTTTTCAAAAGTAGAATTAACAGGCAGGCCTTTTTTCAATAAGGGAGACAACTCGCAGTGCGGAACAATGTTGCCGATCAAGAAATACGAAAATTTTCAAATAACAACACAGCTTCATTTTTTTAAACGTGGATATCATGAACCATGAGGGTTGGTTTTTTTCCTTCTGAGTGACAATTTTATGCACGCAATGGACTAAATGGTTAGGTTAGAACAGGCATGTCAAACTCGTTAACCACCGAGGGCCATATTAATTATTATATATTAAATCGCGGGCCGCAAAGCAAAAAAAAAACAAATGGAAATAAAGATGACGTATAGCTTTTATTATAAACAAATCAATACATACAAAATAATAATACACAGAATATAAACATATTAAAAAATACATATGTATGTAGGAAAGTTTCTTTTTTTCAATTTAACATTATTTAAATAAAATAATATCATCTTTTTTTTAAAAGAAACTTGGCAACGTTTTTCATTAACCAAATCTTCAAAATTTGGTTGAATTTGTTGAGCTGTAGTTATTTTTAAAATTGCTTGCACATGCTTGTCTGTTAATCTTGATCTTTCCGCAGTTTTATTATTTTTTAAAGTGGAAAATAGTTGTTCGCACAAAATAGTTGTTCGCAATTCTACGATCGGGCTCCGACATATACATTTATGCGCAATAGTTTCCCTTATATATAAATGGAAATGTTTTCTGAAATCCGTTTATTTAATTCATGTACCGTGTACGTACTTATAATTTTAATTAAAGAATCCAGTGTTGTCAAAAGTTAAATAATCGTATTGGTTACCAATCTTGGCGGGCCGCGTGTTTGACATACCTGGGTTAGAAGGACCCCTGGGTTTGAAAGAAGGGCCTCCGAAGGGCTTGAAAAGGCTGCATTCTGGCGGCCTTTTCAAGCCCATTGGTGTCTTCTTTCTCATCTAGGGCAGGGTGGGTTTTAGCGCGGTTGAAGCTATTGGGAATTTCGGAATATGCGAATCGTAATCAATACTATCCAACCCCCCAATTTTTTTTTTTTATTTATCTCTAAAAGCAAAGAAATGAATGTCTGCAGACAGACTGAAGGAAGAACGGGGAAACGACAAAATTAACACATTAACTTGTTTCTTTTTGGAAATAAGCTAAAATCCGCTGTACCGCTACAAAGAAAATGGTGTAGTAGGGTTTCTTGGGTCGAATCCTATCCTCCAGCTGCAGTTCCTAGGCTTATAAGATCAATGAGTAAAATCTGGTCTCTTTTTTAATCAGTTGTAATGTGTGGAGATGTCTGGCCCTCGAATTCGTTTCTCGTTGCCATCTACCTTGCACCTATCAGATGCTCCCATCGTGTTTTTTCCCGCCAGCTTCGCGGATGAGAGTCAAATGCCGTGACGTCATCTGCTGTGTCAGCCCCGAGTGTTTCAGCTGGCACCTAACGAGGCCCGTCTTGGCACGTGACCAGGCGCGGGCTCAGTTACCGAAACCTCTGTCTGCATCCGCACCTCGTGGCGCTGACGCAGATGCTCTGACTCTCTCTCCTGATGACGAGGCTGACCGAAACACGAAGACAACCTTAGGACGACATCACACGATTCAGAGAGAAGAGGCGCTTAGAACAAGGAAGCTGGCTAGGCTAAAACGATTCGTCATTCTTTTAACTTTCCCTTTCTGCTCGAGCAATGACGATGATTCATGAGTTCGAATACGTCATCTTTCAATTTTTGCAGATTTTGTTTAATGATAACTCTCAGAGGAACAAGAAACGGCACTTTAAGTGTCTCCGTCGTTTTACAACGAAATAGCAGAATGAAATGAAGGCTTCTTGGAATTTAAATGGGGAAAAAACAAATGGTGGTTGAGAATATGATAATTGAAAACATTGAAAAGAACTCTGCGTGCAAATGTGTTTTGAAAACAAAAATAAATTGTTGGATTGGATTGGATTGCTTTACCTCTGAGCGGCACTTTTTTGCACACCATGGGCTAAATGGCCAGGCCACAAGGACCCCGAAGGCTCAGAGAAGGTTGGGGGAGGGGACCCACTGGAACAGCTGTTGGGAGACAGATGGTAGCCTCCCGTCAAGGCCATCCAGCGTGTTCTTTAACGTGCACAGGGTATGGCTCTCCCGCACACGGGGCCACGGCTTAACGTCCCATCCGACGGACGGCGGCCTTTTCAAGCCCATCGGTGTCCCCTACTGACCGTGGGCAGGGCGGGGAAATTTTGCGGAGATAAATCTCAACGCTGACCCAGCTGGGACTCGAACCTGGGAACACAAAAGTAAATAAGTAGAATTTTGTGAAAAGAGCTCAGCGTTAAAAATATGTTTTGAAAAATAAATAAGTAAATAAATATAATTTACATTTCTTTTATTATTAATCATATATGTCCAAACGTTCATCAGAAAGAGTTGGAAAAAGTCTAAAATGTCGCAAGTTCAAAATGCAGAACGATTCAGCTACCAAAGATTGGAGTACAGTCGCTCAAAAAAGTATCCGAACACTATGGTTGATTACAAAATTCAGAAAAAATATCTGGCAACTTTTTTAGAAATTAGTGATCTGGCAACGGTTGCCAGATCACTAATTTCTAAAAAAAACCGTTGCCAGATATTTTTTTGAATTCTGTTATTAACATAACCTGTGCACGTTAAAAAGAACACGTTGGATGGCCTTGACGGGAGGCTACCATCTGTCTCCCAACAGCTGTTCCAGTGGGTCCTCTCCCCCAACCTTCTCTGAGTCTTCGTCGGGGTCCATGTGACCTGGCCATTTAGCCCATGGTGTGCAAAAAAGTACAGCTCAGAGGTAAAACATCCCAAGCCAACCAATCCCTCCTACCTTTATTTTTCCCTAGATCGGAACAGATGGAAGCCTCCCATTTAGGCCCTTACGGACTGTTCTTTAGCATGAACAGGATATGGCTTTCTACTGCACGTGGAGCCGCAGTTTAGCGTTCCATCCGACGGACGGCTGCCTTCCCAAGCCCAAAGATGGTTCCTTGCTCACCGAGAGCACAACGGGAGCTTGCGGAGAAAAGGTTCAACCCAGGCTCAGTTGGGACTCAAACCTGGGAAGATGTTTCACATTTTCTATAGAAATTAGTGTGCATAAACAGCAATAATATGCAATATATTTATAAACTGTACAGCTCGTTTAAATTGACGCTGACTAATGAGAATCTACAATCCTATTAATTTACCTTTTTTGTTAACTGGCAAAAAAAAATCAAAAAAATCACCGCATTTGTTTCAGTTTAAGATTTTTAATATTATGTTGCTGTTGTTTAAGTGATAAGAGGTTAAATTCTTTGTTCCAAACATCTCGTACGTATCCCTCGCGATACAACAAATATTTTAGATATTCGATATGAAAAACTACTACGATAGTATGTTTATCCTAGTTCTAGTTAATCTTCGTATGTCCGTAACGTGTCACGTGACACGAAGGTGTGCCAGATCACTAATTTCTAAAAAAAAAATCGTTGCCAGATATTTTTTCTGAATTCTGAAATCAACCATAGTGTTTGGATACTTTTTTGAGCGACTGTAGGTGGTCATATTATTTTGATACTAGATCGTGTGGGCTCACTCACGGAAATATTGAGCGTGTGCAGTTACCGTTCACAGCAAACTGGAGCGTGTGCAGTAACTGCACACGCTCCAGTTTGCTGTGAACGGAGCGTGTGCAGTAACTGGAGCACACGCTCCAGTTACAGTTCACACGCAAACTGGAGCATGTGCAGTAACTGCACACGCTCCAGTTTGCTGTGAACGGTAACTGGAGCGTGTACAGTTGCTGTACTCGCTTCAGATATTTTTTCTGAATTCTGTAATCATGTGACACGAAGGTTGCCAGATATTTTTCCTGAATTCTGTAATCAACCATAGTGTTCGGATACTTTTTTGAGCGACTGTACTAGAGATTGAGCCACCTCTCGAGCACAGAAAATCAAATATCTTCAGTCAGTGTAAACTCCTTGATCAGCATATTCCATCAACCAAATTTCAAATTTCTAGCAAAAATGAATCGTTTATAATGGTCGCTTAAATTTCAACCATTTTCGAGATTTCGCACATTCTAACACGGTAGAAATTAAACCAATCGGAAAATTTGAAAAATGCTAGTCCTAATATTTCATAAGGGCGTTATCGCTCTAAAACAGATAAACTAGTGATTAATTAATCTGTTTTAAATAGCTCCTAATTTCAAACTAATTCATTCCTATTATCCCAAAGGATCTGAGCGGACATGACAGAAACGGAAAAAGAATCCGGATTGTGTGAGTAGTGGATCCCTTTCATCATCAGCGAGAGTGTGTTCATCGTGGCTAACCGTTGCCATCGGATCAGGTGTACCTTTGAACACGGCAAATGCATCAGCCTGATTGAGGTTGCCATCGAGTCAATGCGATCAAGTGCTCACTGGCAATTAAACCTGACAAGCCATTTACTCGCAAGGCAAAAGATATTGATCTCTAAGTTGGAGGATGACTTAGTGCCATTTGGGTATTGGCACTTATCTTCATTTTCATTTCAAGATTGATCTGTTGTTTTACTCTGCTCAAAACTAAAATTATGGTTAAGGTGAATTATTATGTGCTCTGACCATCAGGGTCGGAATGTAGGGGGCTATGTCAACAACTTTTGTAACAGAAGGCCGTACAGTCGCTCAAAAAAGGGACACTAAGGAACACTAAGGTTGAGTACAGAATTCAGAAAAAATATCTAGCAACGATTTTTTTAGAAATTAGTGACTGGCACACCTTCGTGTCACGTGATTACAGAATTCAGGAAAAATATCTGGAGCGTGTACAGTTGCTGTACACGCTCCAGTTTGCTGTGAACGGTAACTGTGCAGTTACTGCACACGCTCCAGTTTGCTGTGAACGGTAACTGCACACGCTCAATATTTCCGTGAGTGGGCACACACGATCCAGGTTTTTGTGAGCTCACACGATTCAATGTGCTATGAACATTAACCGCAACCGCTCCAGTTTGCTGTGAACGGTAACTGCACACGCTCCATATTCATTGCATTATATATTCATACGCATTATATATATTAAAAAATATCCGAACACTATGGTTGATTAGAGAATTCAGAAAAAAATATCTGGCAACGATTTTTTTAGAAATTAGTGATCTGGCAACCTTCGTGTCACGTGGCACGAAGGTGTGCCAGATCACTAATTTCTAAAAAAATCGTTGCTAGATATTTTTTCTGAATTCTCTAATCAATCTTAGTGTTCGGATACTTTTTTGAGCGACTGTACAACTAAGCTATGACGTCAGCGTGAGTGTTACTAACAGGATAATGGGAGTAAGGAAAAATTGGCATCCACATTGGCTGCTCGTTATCCCAAAAATGACTGCTAGAATGGGATAGCAGGATTAACGGAAAAAATCGAAGTTGGAATCTTTTGATTCGCAGTCAGACACGTTATCCGTTGCGACACTGGTTCACCTTAAAATCCGTTGCGACACTAGTACACTTTAAAATCCGTCTTTATTACCAAGTATAAAGAGTTCATATAAAACAAAGCCTTCTTTACAAACACACAAAAGTGATTTATTGGAATATATTTGCAATGATTCTTAATATTTTGAATGCAATAAGGAAAGGGTCGGGTTGTTTTACCTCTGAGCGGCATTTGGGGCGGGGGTGGCTCAGTCAGTAGCGCGCCACGCTCGTAATCTGTAGTTCCCAGGTTCGAGTGCCAGCTAGGTCAGCGTTGAGATTTATCTCCGCTAAATTCCCCGCCCTGCCCACGGTCAGTAGGGGACACCGATGGGCTTGAAAAGGCCGCCGTCCGTCGGATGAGACGTTAAGCCGTTCCCCCGTGTGCCCCCAAAAGCAAAAGCTTGACCAGGTTGTTGTTGTAGTATATATTACATTTGAAAGCAAAATAAATTAAAAATCAATTTTAAGAATGAAAATACAAATGATAAAAGATAATAACGATAATTAATTAACAGATGAAGTAATTAGTTAAACGACTAAAAAGATCAGTATAAGAGCAACACTCTAATTAACATGAAACTTCACTAATAGGAGTATGCATAAAGTAATGGTGTAATTGGCAAAATTAGTGGGTTGGCTTGGGTTGTTTTATGTCAGAGCGCCGATTTTTTGCACACCATGGGCTAAATGGCCAGGTCACATGGACCCCGAAGGCTCAGAGAAGGTTGGGGGAGGAGACCCACTGGAATAGCTGTTGGGAGACAGATGGTCAAGGTCATCCAGTGTGTTTAACGTGCACAGGGTATGGCTCTCCCGCACACGGGGCAACGGATTAACGTCCCATCCGACGGACGGTGGCTTTTCCAAGCCCATCGGTGTCCCCTACTGACCGTGGGCAGGGATTTTTGCAGAGATAAATCTCGACGCTGACCAAACTGGGACTCGAACCTGGGAACTGCAGATTACGAGCCTGGCGCGCTACCGACTGAGCCACCAGCGAAAATTGGTGTCTGGAGGCAGTAACAGTCGTAGCAAATGCGGTGCCCGATACATTTAAAAATAAACAATTAAACAAAAACTAAACGGCTAAAAAATTTACACTCTGCACAATGTTGCTAACTCTAAAATCTGTAGTTCTCACAAAATACAACCACAATTTTCTCTTTAGGAAGAAAATTTCCTCCCTTCGCGGAGGTTATATAACCCTAGTGCGGGACAGCGGGGGGTCGATTATGTTAATCCATTCAATCGGCTTAAGGTCGGCCCTGTTCGGAGCTATTTCGTGCTGTAGGCCGTGGAAACGTTACGAATATTCGAATCCGGAGGGTCTTTAAAAGTCAAAGGTTAAATTTAGATCACTGGCGCTAAGAGGGCTAAAAATTAGTGTCTGTGGGAATTCGAGGTCGTAGATCTTAGAAATGTTGCGAAATTTGAGTTGTGATGTTTTTTTCTAGGTCTAAGGTCAAATGTAAATCACCTTTGCTAGAGGGTTAAAAATTGGTGCTTGGGAGTATTTTGAATTGTAGATATCAGAAATTAAGCCAAAATTTGGAAGTGAATGGTCCTTTGAAGTCAAAGGTCGCTGGTCACTAAAAATTGGTGAAGAGGGCTGTTTCAGGCAGCAGAATAAAGAAATAAGAGTAATTTTGAGTTCCGGTGTTGCGTTTCACAAGGTGAAATATGAGGTTGGAGTAAATATCCACACAACCACATATCCAAGCAAAATCCATAAGATATCTAAAATGATTAGAAGATATCCATTAGTTATCTCTGATATCTTTTGGTTATATTCAGGATATTGTGGTATTAGAATATTTATTAATATTTTTAAATTGATTACAAGATTTTTAAAAATTAGGAGTTGCTAGTTTAGTTTTAAAGAATAATATATTCATCACTCGATTTACACTTTAGATAGATTTCAGGAAATCGCCGTGTAAGTCGAAATCGTGAAAAATCGAGACCAAGAACTGATGGAAAAAAGGATCATAGGTTCGGAAAAAATCCTTTTTCATTAACAAAGCTACATTAAAAATTTCATTTAGACACATATTTATCTTAAATTTCAGTTTACCAGGAATAATAAACGTTAATGTAATATTTTTGCCCTTTATTTGCATTAATTTGGATAAGCTGAGATTTACCATTTCTCCTACATTTGTTTTTTGATCACGGAAAATATTCACCGTTAATGTAGAGACTCACAGTCGCTCAAAAAAGTATCCGAACACTATGGTTGATTACAGAATTCCTAAAAAATATCTGGCAACGATTTTTTTCAGAAATTAGTGATCTGGCACACCTTCGTGTCACGTGATTACAGAATTCAGGAAAAATATCTGGAGCGTGTACAGCAACTGTACATGCTCCAGTTACCGTTCACAGCAAACGCTCAATATTTCCGTGAGTGAGCCCACACGATCTAGTATCAAAATAATATGACCACCTACAGTCGCTCAAAAAAGTATCCGAACACTAAGGTTGATTACAGAATTCAGAAAAAATATCTGGCAACGATTTTTTTTAGAAATTACTGATCTGGCAACCTTCGTGTCACGTGATTGCAGAATTCAGGAAAAATATCTGGAGCGTGTACAGCAACTGTACACGCTCCAGTTGCCGTTCACAGAAAACTGAAGCGTGTGCAGTTACTGCACACGCTCCAGTTTGCTGTGAACGGTAACTGCATACGCTCAATATTTCCGTGAGTGAGCCCACACGATCTAGTATCAAAATAATATGACCACCTGCACTCGCTCAAAAAAGTATCCGAACACTATGGTTGATTACAGAATTCAGGAAAAATATCTGGCAACGATTTTTTTAGAAATTAGTGATCTGGCAACCTTCGTGTCACGTGACACGAAGGTTGCCAGATCACTAATTTTAAAAAATATCATTGCCAGATTTTTTTTATGAATTCTGTAATCAATTATAGTGTTCGGATATTTTTTGAGCGACTGTACACTATCGAGTTTGAAGACGAAATTTGGAAGAATGATATTTATGAACTGAATATAAATTAGAAATTAGTGTTTTTTATGATATTTTCTGAAGCAGTTCACTTACCAATCAGCTGTATTTTGCCTATTTAATACTCTAAAAAGTTATACGTTGCTAAAAATCAGATAAAACACAGTTTTTGTTAGTCTGAAAAATTCAGTCTAGAAAAGTCAGATCTCGCTGCCGATTCAAAACAGACTTCGTATCATTAAGATGTCGCGAGATAGATTGCATTACAATGGCAAATACTTTTTTGAGCGACTGTACCAGCAGTTTACAAAGCGATTCGTCGCATTATAAACTGCTGGTATTGATGCAAATCTGCAGAAAAATTGATGGAAGAAAGCCACTCCTTGTAGCTCTTCACAAAAGTTTGCCACTCGCAAACGAGCTGAATCAACACCTCCTACGATAAAAAGCCTGTGGACCAGATTATGACGTCAACGTAAGTAGTCTTGTAAATTAAATAATTCTTATATATTTCTTTCCATTATTATTAGTGGTGTACTTTAATACTGATGCTTATTTATAAACATATACCTTATTTAGAAGAAACATTATTCGTATTTATTAATAAAAAATAAAATAAATGCTCCCTCAAGCAGCTGCTTGCCACAGAGGTCTGACAGGAGCCTGTCAGTTTATATGCCATAGTAGGAGATCTGAGAGGATGGCAGGACCTCAGCAGAAAAACGACACACACATCCATGCCTAATCCGGGGTTCGAACCCAGGTCCCTTAGGAATTCCTAATCAATCCAAATAATTTTTCTTCTAAATAAGATATATTTATAAATAAATATTAATAAAAAATATGAATTTAAAAGTATATCAGTAATAATAATAAACATAATTGTACAAGGAATATTGTTATTAGAGGACTACCTATGGTGACCTCATAACTTGGTCCACTGGCCTTCTGTTATAGGAGGTGTTGGCTGAATGGGCTTGACGGATTGTCCATTCTTTCTTCCAACAGCTTGCCCTCCCAACTATAAGCCCTTTGGATTCTTGTGAGATGTCATATGGGTCCTCTCACCCTCCCAAATATAAAAGGGGCGGGGGTGGCTCAGTAGGTAGCGCGCCAGGCTCGTAATCTGTAGTTCCCAGGTTCGAGTCCCAGCTGGGTCAGCGTTGAGATTTATCTCCGCAAAATTCCCCGCCCTGCCCACGGTCAGTAGGGAACACCGATGGGCTTGGAAAGGCCGCCGTCCGTCGGATGGGACGTTAAGCCGTGGCCCCGTGTGTGAGAGAGCCATACCCTGTGCACGTTAATTAACACGCTGGATGGCCTTGACGGGAGGCTTCCATCTGTCTCCCAACAGCTGTTCCAGTGGGACCCCTTCACCAACCTTCTCTGAGCCTCCGGAGTCCATGTGACCTGGCCATTTAGTCCATGGTGTGCAAAAAAGTGCCGCTCAGAGGTACAACAACCCAACCCAACCCAAATATAAAACCTTCGGATTCTTCTGATCCATCAGAGGGGTCCTCCTACCCTCCCAATTATAAACTTTTCGGATTCTTCTGAAATGTCCTAGTGACTTTCTCACCCTCCCAACTACAAACTCTCCAGATTCTTGTGATTTATCCCAGGGATCCTCTTACCCATCCAACTATAAACTTTTCGGATTCTTCTGAACTTGCTCTACACCCCTATTTGAGCGCATTTATTCGTCACCCTGAATCAGGTTGTCGAACATCTGACCTCTGAACAGCTCGCGGATCTGAGGACCCACAAAAATTCCCTCTTTAATTTTCGCTTCGCTGAGTTTAGGGAATTTTTCAGCCAAGCACTTGAAAGCTGATGCAGTCCGGTCCATGACTTTGGTTTGTAGGTACAATAGCAGGATTTTGTGCATTTCTGCCAATGCTGGGTATTCCACATTCTTCTCTCCGACCTTCAGAGATTTCCTCTGAGGCCAGTTTCTCTTCACGTAGTGCAAAGTCTTTGCTCGGCTGTCCCATTCACATAAGAAACAGCAGTGATTTGTATATCCCAGCTGCAGACCCATCAACAGAGCCACTACCTTCAAGTCACAACAGAGATGCCAGCCATACTTGCTGTATTGAAGACAGTTCAACAGCTGTTTTAGGTTCTCGTAGGTTTCTTTTATATAGACAGCATGTCCAACCGGAATGGATGGAAGTCGGTTCCCATTATGCAGCAACACTGCCTTGAGACTCAATTTCGAGGAGTCTATGAATAGTCGCCATTCTTGAGTGTCATGTTTGATTCCGAGGGCATTCATCAGGCCATCTACATCGGAGCAGAACACAAGGTTATCTTCCTTTCTGAAATAAGTTCTGAAATCGTCATGAGCAGAAACCGCTCATGACGAGTTTGAAACGAGTCACTCGGACATTTTCCTTGAGAAGATTCCATTGTTTAAGTCTTGATCCAAGTAATTCTGCTTTGGCCTTGGACAGCTCCAGATTGCGAACATGATCGTTCATTTCTTCTTCGGTGAGAATGTGTGGCTCACATTACGTACCTTGGCAGATGTATGGATCATCATTAGACACCGAAGGCTTCGGAGAACCCGACGCCGGTTCTCCTCCCTTCTGATTGTTTGAATCGATGGAAAATTCTTTTGGAGGTTCGGGAACGGGAAGGCTTCGCTGTGCGGAACTGGTCGGAGAGCAGATTGTATATTCGGATACGCTATTGTCCACTTCTTTTTCCTTGTGATGCCTCCAGAAACAGGAGGAACCTTGCAGAAGTAGCAGAAGTAGCAGAAGTTTGGAAGTAGCAGAAGTAGCAGTGTTTGGCTCTCTCCAAACCAGAGGAACATCTAATGGCATCACCACTTTTTCGCTTTTCAGCCACTTCGGAAGATTTCTTGCACGTGTACTGCAGCATATGTGTGGGTCCCAGGCCTTGTCCTGGTCCCCCGATCTTGCATCCAAAATAAAGCTCACACGTCGCTTTCACTATTGGAGTGATGACCATTTTCTGGCTTGCAAACGTCACTTCCCGCAAATGTAACAAAACGTATCTGCACTATTAACACAGTTACGAGGCATCACTACTGCTGAATTAAAACTTCAAAGATCACTTGTGTTGTACTTATGACTCAGGGGTAAATGTGAGTCGCTCAAAAGACTTGATCACCCTACGAGACGTCTCTTACAACTAACGATTGCATCATCTTTTGTCCGTGATCGTAATGCCGTGATATCAAGACTCAACTACATTGCATCAGACAATGATGCAATATCTCCGTGGGTTGTGTGTATGGCAGGCTGATGCAATACAACGCAATATGTTGCAATCTGGAGTTTAAAATACAGTGCGTTGCGAAATGGTCACTTACGTACTCAATGCGGACTGAGTCGTTTATAGATGACCATCTTTGTCTCGCCTAAACAAGAGCCAATCGACAAATTTTATCATTTTTGTGTTCAGCCCCTCTAAATTAGTAAAGATTGGCGATTTTCATTCAAAGCCTTTTTGTGTGTTGCCCAGTGTAATGTAAATGTAAGTAAATGTAACTGAAGCAGCACAAACAAAGTGGGTAGGGGCTGTTTGAAGAACATTCTCGATGGTTTCTTGGAGACGACAGGCCAGTGACGATGTCGTTAACCCAAAAACAGTCGGGGAAGTGAAACGTGCAGCAGACCATTTCAAGAATGACGCTAAAACGGAGGCTGTACAGTCGCTCAAAAAAGTATCCGAACACTATGGTTGATTGCAGAATTCAGGAAAAATATCTGGAGCGTGTACAGCAACTGTACACGCTCCAGTTACCGTTCACAGCAAACTGGAGCGTGTGCAGTTACTGCACACGCTCCAGTTTGCTGTGAACGGTAACTGCGCACGCTCAATATTTCCGTGAGTGAGCCCACACGATCTAGTATGAAAATAATATGACCACCTACAGTCGCTCAAAAAAGTATCCGAACACCATAGTTGATTACAGAATTCATAAAAAATATCTGGCAACGATTTTTTTCAGAAATTAGTGATCTGGCACACCTTCGTGTCACGTGATTACAGAATTCAGGAAAAATATCTGGAGCGTGTACAGCAACTGTACATGCTCCAGTTACCGTTCACAGCAAACGCTCAATATTTCCGTGAGTGAGCCCACACGATCTAGTATCAAAATAATATGACCACCTACAGTCGCTCAAAAAAGTATCCAAACACTATGGTTGATTACAGAATTCAGAAAAAATATCTGGCAACGTTTTTTTTCAGAAATTAGCGATCTGGCAACCTTCGTGTCACGTGACACGAAGGTTGCTATACCTAGTGAGAGGTGGGATGAGTTGTTCTATCGTTGAATATGGTTTTTAATTGTCAAAACAAGGTTGCCAGATCACTAATTTCTAAAAAAAAATCGTTGTCAGATATTTTTTTGTTCGGATATTTTTTTTAGCGACCTAAATTATTTTGATACTAGATCGTGTGGGCTCACGGAAATATTGAGCGTGTGCGGTTACCGTTCACAGCAAACTGGAGCGTGTGCAGTAACTGCACACGCTCCAGTTTGCTGTGAACGGTAACTGGAGCGTGTACAGTTGCTGTACACGCTCCAGATATTTTTCCTGAATTCTGTAATCACGTGACACGAAGGTTGCCAGATCACTAATTTCTAAAAAAATCGTTGCCAGATATTTTTTCTGAATTCTGCAATCAACCATAGTGTTCGGATACTTTTTTGAGCGACTGTACGACTTTGATGGACTCGTAGCGAAGCCTGCCAGTAAGACAAACTTCCCAGGGGTCTTCTTATTCTCCCAACTAGTGCTATTGGTTTCCATAAATTAAGGAAACTCAGAAAAATTATGAAGCAAAAAACTATATGATTTTAAAGAAATTTTGATGAAAACATGAATTACAATGTTAGTTTCAGAATGGCATAAAATATTTTACATAAGAAACATTTTTCGTCAAAAAATAGCACTTACAGGAACTTGTCCAAAAATGAGGTGTCAGAATGCAATGGGCAAAGTTCTTTAATAAGGAGTGTGGTCACCCCTTACAACAATGCAGGCACGACAGCAATGTTCCATGCTGTTTACGATGTTACGAATCAGTTCAGTAGGGAGTAACGACCATTGTTCCTTTAAAGCAGTAATAAGCTCCCCCTTTGTTGCAGGAGGCGGGTTGAGGGCAGCAACACGTCTCCCTAGAGCATCCTACACATGCTCAATCGGATTTAGGTTGGGAGATTGAACTGGCCACTCCATGCGCAAAATGGACTCCTCTTAAAAGTATTGTTTCACTTGTCTAGCTCTGTGTGAACGAGAGTTATCGTCTTGTAAGATGAATGTTTCACCTATGGCACCAGAGTAAGGATGTACAGTCGCTCAAAAAAGTATCCGAACACTATGGTTGATTACAGAATTCAGAAAAAATATCTGGCAACGATTCTTTTAGAAATTAGTGATCTGACAACCTTCGTGTCACGTGATAACCAAAACGTGATAATCACGTGACACGAAGGTTGCCAGATCACTAATTTCTAAAAGAATCGTTGCCAGATATTTTTTCTGAATTCTGTAATCAACCATAGTGTTCGGATACTTTTTTGAGCGACTGCACATATAGGTCCAGGATGCCATCTCTATACCTTTGAGCATTGAGTGTCCCACTCGTCAACACATAGAGGTCTGTGCATGCACCTAAGGAACTGCAACCCCAAACATACACGTTACCTCCGCCGTAACTGTCTCTTTGACGGATGTTACTGGAATGATAGCAGGTACCTCGTTCTTTCCATATCAAACAATGTCCGGAATCACTCTGCAAGCAATATCTGGACTCATCTGTGAAGAGTACGGTCCTCCATTGCTCTTCTGTTCAGTAAACATGAGTGCGTGCCCAATTCAACCACTCTCTCTTGTGAGGTGACGTGAGGGGTATACAAATTACTGGCCTTCTAGAGCAGTGATTCTCAACCTTTTATGCTTCACGTACCCCCTGGAAATGCGTACGTAACTGGCTTACCCTTGTAGAGATAGATAAAACTATAGTTATAGTATAACAATGGGAATAAAATAAAACATATATATATATAGAGGGTTCTCAAAAATATAGATACAAACTTTTAGGCGAGGTAGATAACATCTAAAGGAATGAGAATTGCATAGGAACCCATAACCGGAAACGTCATGGGAAAGTGATAGTAGAGGTACAAGATCTGAAAGGACACAAGACAGTGATTTATGGGAAAATATTTATTAGACATAATTATTACAAATGGCGTACTAGATGATACATTTCATAATGTTACAGCAGATGCTCGAAGTTTCTACGATGAGACGCGATGCATGCGTTGCACCGACGGAGCATTGATTGCCGGACACGGTCGAACACACCTGGAGTTTCTTTGATAGTAGCAGCAACGCAGACGAGCCTTGCCACGAGATCCATGTCAGATTCCACAGGCGATTCATACACGGTAGCTTTGAGCCCCCCCCCCCCCCCCCCACAGAAAGAAATCAACGCTCGTTAAATCAGGTGAGCGTGGGGGCCAGGCAATTGGTCCAGCACGCCCAATCCATCGTTGCCCAAAAGACATGTTCAAATGCGCACGAACACACCTTCCATAATGGGGAGGCGCCTAATCATGTTGAAACCCCATGTTGTGTCTCACATTTGATGGAACATGGGCAAGTAAGCCTGGTAGAACCTGTTCCAGAAAGATCAGATACTTCGCGGAGGTCATGCGGAATGGTAAAAGGTATGACCCGATCAAGCAGTCGCCGACCAAACCTGCCCACACATTTTCTGCGAAACGATGTTGTGCCGCATGGGTGCGCACACCGTGAGGATTCTCGTGAGCCCACAAATGTGCATTGTGCTGATTGAATACGCCATCCCGAGTGAAACTGGAAAACACACCTTCGTGTCACGTGACACGAAGGTTGCCAGATCACTAATTTCTAAAAAAATCATTGCCTGATATTTTTTCTGAATTCTGTAATCAACCATAGTGTTAGGATACTTTTTTGAACGACTGTACGCGTCGATCGTGGCCTGCCCTCACTTCTGCTGCCTCTTAATGACCCATAATCGCACAAATTGCGATGCGCACGCGCAAACAAACGGTGGCCCGGTACATGTCTGTGTGGGAAGCGTTCTTGATACATTCGTTGAGCGGCTCGTCCATTGCCCTCAGCTATTCCATACACTAAGTGTATGTCTGCCAGCTCCCTGTTCGAATACCTCTGCATGCTCTTCGTAAGCCGACTACCCTCGAATGAGGAAATCCGAAATTTCCCCTCTAGCGCACTGATGAACAGCGCCGCCTATTGATCTACGGTGACGTTCCTGGTTATGGGTTCCTATGCAATTCTCATTCCTTTAGATGTTATCTACCTCCCCTAAAAGTTTGTACCTATATTTTTGAGACACCCTGTATACACATTAAATTTTGTATTCATAAATTACATATATCAATGACATAAACAATTTAACTAATCTTATAAAATTATAAACATTTTACTGGGTAATCGACTTTTGAGTTCTCACGGCGTACTCCACGTTGAGAACCTCTATTCTAGAGTACAGAACTCCTTCATGAAGCCTTCTACCCATATTTCAACTGATACAACCCACCCAGGTCTGCTGCAAGAGAGGATCGTAGCTGAGAGGGAATAGACATCCTGTTCCTTCGCGCTATTAATCGCAGATACCGGTCTTGTATAGCGGTCGTAACTCTAGCCCTTCCTTGGCTAAACCTCCGAGAAGTGGAATCCGTGCTAAGCAATTGATTCCACAGTCTATGGACCAAAGAAGGATGGGGCGGGGGTGGCTCAGTCGGTAGCGCGCGAGACTCGTAATCTGTAGTTCCCAGGTTCGAGTCCCAGCTGGGTCAGCGTTGAGATTTATCTCCGCAAAATTCCCGCCATGCCCACGGTCAGTAAGGGGACACCGATGGACTTGGAAAGGCCGCCGTCCGTCGGATGGGACGTTAAGCCGTGGCCCCGTGTGCGGGTAAGCCATACCCTGTGCACGTTAAAGAACACGCTGCATGGCCTTGACGGGAGGCTACCATCTGTCTCCCTACAGCTGTTCAAGTGGGTCCACTCCCCCAATCTTCTCTGAGCCTTCGGGGTCCATGTGACCTGGCCATTTAGCCCATGGTGTGCAAAAAAGTGCCTCTCAGAGGTAAAACAACCCAAAGGCCAAAGGCAAATTCAGCCATCGTGCCACGTCTGACTGACTTTGGCTGCTTCGAGCCGGCCAATAGCTCTCCACTGGAGTTAATTTGGCAAATGATGTCGTGAGTTCATTCCTACAAAATGGCTATTTCGAATTTCTTTACTCACATTTACAACACAAAATAATGATCCACTCCCAAACACTCGTTTTTAGCTGTTATCCGATTACGCAAATTGACGCAACCTAGACTAATTTGCATACGATATGCTCACTCGGCATTACTTTGCTAGTTACGTCAACAAGTTTGGTGAGGATCGCACAATTGTTTGGCGAATTATCACGATTTTCTCATTTTTCCTTAATTTATGGAAATCAGTGTAATAACCCTTCGGATTCTTATGAGCTGTCATTTGGGTCCTTTTACCCTTCCAACTCTAAACTCTTTGGCTTCTTGTGAGCTGTCCCAGGGGGTTCTCTTACCCTCCCATATATAAACCATTTGCATTTTTCTGAACTGTCCTAGGGTTCTTCTTTCGCTCCCCCAACTATAAACCCTTCGAATTCTTGTGAACCGTCATATGGGTCTTTTTTACCCTCCCTGTTATAAACCTTCCGGATTCTTCTGAACTGTCCTAGGGGTTCTTTTACCTTCTCTACTATAAACCTTTCGAGTTTTTCTGAACTTCCTAGGGGTCTACTTACCCTCCTAAAAATAAACTCTTCGGATTCTTGTGAACTGTCATATGGGTCCTTTTACCCTCCGAAATATAAACCCTTCGGATTCTTATGAGTCGTCTCATAGACCCTTTTACCTTCCAACTCTAAATCTTTCGGCTTTTTCTGTACTGTCCAAGGGGTCATTTTTTCCCTCCCAATTATAAACCCTCCCGATTCTTCTGAATTGTCCTGGGGGGTCCTTTTACCCTCCCTGCTATAAATCCTCCGGATTCTTTTGAACTGTCCTAGGGGTTCTTTTACCATCTCTACTATAAACCTTCGGGTTTTTCTGAACTTCCTAGGGGTCTATTTACCCTCCTAAAAATAAACTCTTCGGATTCTTGTGAACTGTCATATGGGTCCTTTTACCCTCCCAAATATAAACCCTTCGGATTCTTATGAGTCGTCTCATAGACCCTCTTACCTTCCAACTCTAAATCTTTCGGCTTTTTCTGTACTGTCCAAGGGGTCATTTTTTCCCTCCCAATTATAAACCCTCCCGATTCTTCTGAATTGTCCTGGGGGGTCCTTTTACCCTCCCTGCTATAAATCCTCCGGATTCTTTTGAACTGTCCTAGGGGTTCTTTTACCATCTCTACTATAAACCTTCGGGTTTTTCTGAACTTCCTAGGGGTCTATTTACCCTCCTAAAAATAAACTCTTCGGATTCTTGTGAACTGTCATATGGGTCCTTTTACCCTCCCAAATATAAACCCTTCGGATTCTTATGAGTCGTCTCATAGACCCTCTTACCTTCCAACTCTAAATCTTTCGGCTTTTTCTGTACTGTCCAAGGGGTCATTTTTTTCCTCCCAACTATAAACCCTCCCGATTCTTCTGAATTGTCCTGAGGGGTCCTTTTACCCTCCCTGCTATAAATCCTCCGGATTCTTTTGAACTGTCCTAGGGGTTCTTTTACCATCTCTACTATAAACCTTCGGGTTTTTCTGAACTTCCTAGGGGTCTACTTACCCTTCTAAAAATAAACTCTTCGGATTCTTGTGAACTGTCATATGGATCCTTTTACCCTCCCAAATATAAACCCTTCGGATTCTTATGGGTCGTCTCATAGGCCCTCTTACCCTCCAAGTCTAAACCTTTCTGCTTTTTCTGTACTGTCCTAGAGGCCCTTTTTTCCCTCCCAAATATCAACCCTACCGATTCTTCTGAATTGTCCTGGGGGACTTTTTAACCTCCCTGCTATAAATCCTACGGATTCTTCTGAACTGTCCTAGGGGTTCTTTTACCATCTCTACTATAAACCTTTCGGGTTTTTCTGAACTGTCCTAGGGGTCTACTTACCCTCCTAAAAATAAACTCTTCGGATTCTTGTGAACTGTTATATGGGTCCTTTTACCCTCCCAAATATAAACCCTTCGGATTCTTATCGGTCGTCTCATAGTCCCTCTTACCCTCCAACTCTAAACCTTTCGGCTTTTTCTGTACTGTCCAAGGGGCCCTTTTTTTCTTCCCAACTATAAACCCTTCCGATTCTTCTGAATTGTCCTGGGGGGTCCTTTTACCCTTCCTGCTATAAATCCTCCGGATTCTTCTGAACTGTCCTAGGGGTTCTTTTACCATCTCTACTATAAACCTTTCGGGTTTTTCTGAACTGTCCTAGGGGTCTACTTACCCTCCTAAAAATAAACTCTTCGGATTCTTATGAGTCATCTCATAGACCCTCTTACCCTCCCAACCCTAAACCTTTCGGCTTTTTCTGTACTGTCCAAGGGGCCCTTTTTTCCTCCCAACTATAAACCCTCCCGATTCTTTAGAACTGTCCAAGGGGGTCCTCTTACACACCGTAATATTAACCCTAAAAATAAAATAACGAAACTCTTAAATGTGCCTAATATATTATCATAAATAAATTTAATTAAATATGAAAGTGCTTATTTTCTTTTTTTTTTTCTAACGAATCTTGATAATCCTCGCAACTGTGATGATTTTTACGAAATTTTTGATGTTTATAAGAATTATATAAGATTTCTGATTTTATTTTCTTATACTGACAAAATGGAAGGAAACTTTCCCGGTTTCTGAATCGTTCCGACTGGATCCCTAAATAACTAAAATTTGCATAGGAATTCCTTACCCAACCCGGGACTCCTGAACACCTAAATGTTGTAAGAAACTCCACCCCCAACTACAAAATGAAAGTTACATTTTAATTATTAATTATGGACGAAAAAAAAGAAATGCTGTCACCTCCGAAATTCGAAAGGTCTTCAAAAAAATATCCCTCTTTATATTTGCACCTTAGAAGTCCGTCCCGTGGCAGAGTAGGGGCGGGGGTGGCTCAGTCGGTAGCGCACCAGGCTCGTAATCTGTCCCAGCTGGGTCAGCGTTGAGATTTATCTCCGCAAAATTCCCCGCCCTGCCCACGTTCAGTAGGGACACCGATGGCTTGGAAAGGCCGCCGTCCGTCGGATAGGACGTTAAGCCGTGGCCCCGTGTGTGGGAGAGCCATAACTTTTGCACGTTAAAGAACACACTGGATGGCCTTGCCGGGAGGCCACCATTTGTCTCCTAGCAGCTGTCCAGTGGGTTCCCTTCCCCGAACCTTCTCTGAGTCCTTGGGGCCCTTGTGACCGAGCCATTTAGCCCATTGTTACAAAAAAGTGTCTCTCAGACGTAAAACAACCCAACTCTTGACTTTACAGTGGTCTTTCCCAACATACCGCGGAAAAACAGGCAATCTCCACCAAATTCGAGAATCGAACCTAGGAAACCTTTTATTAATTCTTTCATTAAGTCTGTTACGTAACAGTTTGAAGCAAACAAGGTCCAACTCTTCCGCTCTAACACCGCAATAAATTTACCTCAGGGTCACGGCAATGAAAAATCCGAAGCTCATGCGCTGTGTACAAGAAAAAGGCCAATACTACAGTTCCGTTTTGGCAGCCAGTCAATGCTAGCAAGGAATGGTAGACTTGGGTCCGTTAACAGAGGAAGGTTCCTGTGTACATTGAAAAATGGTCTCAAGAATTAAGCTTGTCTCATGAAATACCAATTAATGCCTCATCAAATCTTCATCATGTGCAATGGTATCTACAATGTCTCGCACCGGAACAAAAAGTGAAAACTTTCCCTTTGATATTCCGTGGATGATGTATGAGTGAAGTGTGTGAAGAGGCCAAAGATTTCTAAGCGCCGTAGCGATGGCCTTGCCCGTGAAGCAACGACTCGGCTGCAACGGTAGAGTTGGCAAGCAACACTTCAGTTGTGTCTTGAGGACCTTCTTTTCGCTATTGTGCAGGAAGTAGGTTTGGCATGCCGCATCTCCCGCATCGTTCTGTTGGCATCAGCAAAAGTTTGCACACAATGGGAGCCTGGCAAATGAGTCTGGACGATGCTGATTTCGAGACAAAGAGGGGTGGTTGGGAAATCCTTTCGTCATTTTTTCTCTTTGCATCTTTAAATTCTTAGTTCGTGTCCGAATAATTGTAATTTGTGCTACGGTCAGGTTGTGTTCTTTTTTTTATTTCTTGCTTTTAAAGATATCAAATTACTTTACGCGAAGTCTTATAATAAAGTTTACACAAATCATATACCAGCAAGTACTCAAGGGTTAGGTTCAGTCCACAGATTAAGTAAAGTACAGATAGACGATTTCGATATATGCACACTGTAGTACAAAAGCGATGCTAGCGCACCTACCGAGCAACGGCTTAACTAATATATATATATCTACATATTTTAAATTTGGTTGCTGGAACTTATAATCTTATATTCGCTTTATGTTCCAATGTGGGAACATTGATTTATTTTGACATGTCGAGGAGTGAAATCTCCGCAAAAATTCCCCGCCCTGCCCACGGTCAGTAGGGGACACCGATGGGCTTGGAAAGGCCGCCGTCCGTCGGATGGGACGTTAAGCCGTGGCCCCGTGTGCGGGAGAGCCATACCCTGTGCACGTTAATGAACACGCTGGATGGCCTTGACGGGAGGCTACCATCTGTCTCCCAACAGCTGTTCCAGTGGGTCTCCTCCCCCAACCTTCTCTGAGCCTTCGGGGTCCATGTGACCTGGCCATTTAGCCCATGGTGTGCAAAAAAGTGCCGCTCAGAGGTAAAACAACCCAACGAGGAGTGAAAACATTTGTATTTTTTTACTGAGGAATAGTCACAAGCTGCCCTGGTGGCCGAGTAGTTAGCGTCTTTCTTCTGAGGTCCTGCCATCCTCACAGACCTTCTACTGTCGCATATTAAACTGGCAGGTTCCAGTCAGACCTCTGTGTCAAGCAGCTGCTTAAGGGGGGATATTTAGTTTTATTTATTTTTAATCACAACATACATGATAGAACAAACGACCATGCCCCGGAACTCGAACCCAGAACAATATTACCATGAGGCACTGAGCCGAGGGGTTAAGTAATACTCAGTCAGTCAAAAAACCTCTAGACCACTGGAAACTTGGGGCTTTTTGTCCCCGTCTTTCAGATCGTCAAGAATGGAACAATTGCCTAAAAGCAAGACCTCTCTTTAGTTCAAAGTTCTTTTAAAGTCTTTCGAAAAGATCACAATTATGTAGAAATTTCAAAGTTTCTTGAAAACAAAATCTTCTTAAAGAAGGGTCTCTTTGGCCTAATAGACTTTTAAGACTTATTTCAATAATATTCTTTCTCTTTGTCAGGCTAGAGGCCTTTTTGGATTTTTTTTGTTCAGGCTGTGTATATTTATTTTGGATTTCACCAACAAGACTTATGCTACGTGGAAGGCCCTCTGTCCCGGCATCTGGAAAGTTAATTGAAGTAACAGTGCCCAGAGGGGACGGAGGTCACCCCACTGCTCGCGGACGCCCCAGATGGTCAGGCAGAGAGAGAAAGAGAAAGGGTTGGCAACGACGAGAAGGTCAGAGCCGGTCGAGTTTCGAAAGCGTGCAGACATAAAATTGAAAAGCTGGTGAGTGCCGACTGGTATTAGCGGTACGTAGGCTCTCGGGAAAACAGCTGAACAGGGATAGTAAGCTGGTTTTGTAATTCATAGTAAATGAGTGACGAGTGTGTTTTTCCTCATCAGTCAATGTAGTTTATATCAATAAAGGATAGTTATTGTTTTACCAAGGACTAAGTTGAACCAATTTATTGGGAAGGAGCCTCAGTATCGAGTCCCTTCAATTGTGATAAAATCTTTGATTTTTGATCTGAAAAACTCTTTCACCCGTCGCGTATTGCGATCGAACCGAGGGGACATTCCTAAGTGGTCCCAATAGACAAACAAACGAAGAAGCAACATCACACTCTTTATGTTTATTAATTCTCTTTTTTGATTTTCATATTCTTCACAATTAAGAAGCACAAGTGATACTCTTTCTTTCACACTGCAATGAACACAGTTCGGAGAATTTACTTTTTTCATTTTGAATAAGGAATGGTTTATTAAACTTGAACCCGTTCTGAGTCTGGCGATACAGATTAATTTCCTTCTGGTCAAACCAAGGTTTCGAAAGGGAGAAATCTCATCCTCAATCATGCTTCGATGATTGAATCTCCCAGACGTTAATACCACAAAATAATGTTGAAATGTTTGTTTAATTTGTTCTTGATTAACTTCTTGAGGTGTGTATTCTCCATGTAGGAGTAGAGGGATTTTTCATGCCAGAGTGCTGTTTTTGCCAAAGGGTCAGTGAATTCATTACCTTGGATCCCCACATGTGCAGGGATCCATTGTAGTATAAATTCTGCACGATTTTTCATGGTGATTGCTGAGGATTTTAAAATGCTCTGCAGGGGTCACCTTCAAGAAAATGTAAAGAGGAACTGCTGTCTGTTAATAAAACTATTTTTTGGTGTGACTGTTTAATGCACCATTTAAGTGCCAAGTCAACGGCGTACAATTCCGAGCTGAGAACTTCTGTTACGTTTTGAAGTCGCCCTGCCTCAAAATGCGAGACTTCGGGAACACAAAAGGCAGCAGCCAATCTTCCCAACCCGCTCTCAAAAGATCCGTCTGTGAAGAACTTCACATGATCTTTATAGTGTTGTAAACGAATTCTGAAGCAATTATGTTTCGAGCAGCAATATCCATTTCTTTTTTAGTGTAGAAACCAGGGATGGAAAAGGAGCGATTTGGATTTGAAAAGGTCCAAGGAGGTTCTTTAGATATTGAATCAACCCTGTGTTCTTGCAAAACTACTAATTTAAAGAGAGGGTGACTCCGAATTGAATAACATGGCTTTTCTTTTTCCTAGATCCAAGCAAGACCTTGTCTGTGACAGGATCATATTCCAATTTAAGTATCATTCGAGAAACATGTGAAAATAATACATGTGGTCTTCTTACAGAGAAAGGTGGAATATTTGCCTCAGTATTAAGATATATAGTTGGACACATCTGTAATTGTCTCAGGCAGATTCTCAAAGCTCTATTCTGGATTCTCTGAAGCTTTTTGACAAGGGTCGCACTTTCCAATAAGAATCCACCATATTCTAAACGGGATCTCAGCATAGTTTTATAGAGATGCAACATCTGATCTGGTGAGGTTCCTCCTTTACTTGAACCAATGCACTTGAGGATATTGAAGAATGATTATGTTGAACATAAGAACTTCGAATCTGAATAGAAGAACTTCGAATCTGAACTCCGAGTCTAATAAGACTCGCAGATAGCGATGTTGTTTTACGACTTCGCTATCTGGGAGTTTTTCCAAACATAAAATTATACATTCACAATGAAATTATACATTCATTGTGAACGTATAATTTTATGTTTGGAAAATCTCTACTTTGCGAAAAAGGCAAATTCACCTTTTTTTTTTATCTTTTGAAATGTGTTAATTGTGTTAAATAAGGCAAAAAATCAATTGTGTTAAAAAACGCAAATTCATCTTTTTTACCTTTTGAAATGCGTTAATTGTGTTAAATAATTTTAATATGTAAATAATTTAAAAATTTCCCAAGCAGTTATTTTTTTAAAGTCAGCATTTAGTTTTATATTATTCAATAATATTTTTATATACTCTTAACAAATGTTTCCCTTGTTTTATATTTTTGGTTAAAGGCTTAGAAGCAAATAATTAAATACTATGCCACTTACACTTCAACTGGTAGCTATATATTTTTAAACATTTGTTAATTACTTTTAATATATTTATAAATATTTAAATAAAGTACTTGAAAATTAATCATTCTATCTTATGTTTTTAAAATATAAATAAACTTTAATTAAAATTTAGAGAAGTTAAATCACAAATATCTTTACGCATATTTAATTAACTTTCTTTCTTCCCTACTTTTGTCTTTGTTTCTTCTTGTCGAATCGCTGTCCAGGCTCTGTGTATTTGTTTGAAATTTGAAATTAATTGAATGAAATTTGAAATTTGAAATTAATTGCAAAATTTTTTAAAACAAATACAACACGTGATATGAAGGTTGCCAGATCACTAATTTCTAAAAAAATCGTTGCCAGATATTTTTTCTGAATCCTGTAATCAACCATAGTGTTCGGATATTTTTTGAGCGACTGTAATAATAATATTTGCTTTTATTTTTCATAATTTTTTTAGTACAAAATTAAGTCCCACGAAGCTAAAAAGCTTGTCCGCAGGAATTCAAATACAGTATACAATAAACAGTTATAATTTTATAAAATAAACTCAATATTACATTTAAAAGATACCACAGAGTAAACAGTTTTTAAATATTTTCCAGAAGCCATGCCTTAAACACTTTTCTAACATCTCTATTTTTTTTAATTTAATAACTCCTCAGGGATGCTGTTGAACACAGAGGGAATTTCGTAATTTCTACAATTTTTTCCATAATTGTTCTTAAAATGTGATAATTTGTATTTACCTTTATATTTATGCCGTCCCGTGGCCGAGTGGTTAGCGCGCTTGGCTACTGATCTACGGGACCTGGGTTCGAGCCCCGGGTAAGGCATGGATGTATGTGACGTTTTTCTGCTGAGGTCCGGCCATCTTCACAGATCTTCTACTATGGCATATAAACTGTCAGACCTCTGTGGCAAGCAGCTGCTTGAGGGGGGGTATTTATTTATTTTTATTTTTTATATTTATATCTAGTATTTTTATTATGATTAATCTTGAATTTATAAGTATTATCAAAATAATACCTAAGTATTATTTTATAATTATTATAATAATATTATTATTTATACAGTTGACTGATAGGTAATATGTTCATAATAGCGTAACTCTCAATGAGATTCAGGTGTTTGTTTTTCTGTTGGTTGGTACAATCAATGTCTAACATCAAAAAATTATAAAAAAAAATATATTAGATATCATTCTTCTGTTAATCTACTTTTCAGGTTCAGTGTAATTAGATGGCTCTGGTCAGAGCATCATATCTTATTGCACTAAAGACAGTGTACTAAAATAATTAATTATTTCTTATTTATAGTTCAATCTCTTGAAATTTTGCCGGTAGTTATTTATTTTAAATATTAGACATTTAATTTTTAATAACGTCATGATAAATAACCTTATTTTATGCTATTTAAAAATAACCATTTTACAGATAGATTTTAGACAAATGAAATCACTTAAACGCATATTTAATTTCTTTCCTTTTGTTCAATGGCCATCTGAGCCCGGTACCAAAGTGGCCTTAGCATGAACAGCTTTCTTATGAAGGAAGGGAAATTAGTCAACGGGTAAAATATTCAGTACTTTAATTTTGTGAAAATTTCATTGTTAGTTTTCAATATAAAAGTCTAAAAATTAATGTAATTAATTGACTACTATTAAATATATTATTGAATAATTTAAAATTTACTGCCAATTTTCTTTAAAATACATAGCTACCGATTGATTTTTAATACAAAAAATTTACTTAAAATATTAATATAAATTCGTTCATTAAAGTTCCATTGGTAGCTATTTTTCAATTATTATTCATTTCTAAACAATTTAACAAGTTTGTTAATAGTAATATAATGTTTTTCACTACTATATTAATATAGTAATATAAATTATATAGTTATATACTTTAAATAAAACTTATAATAAATATTAAGAAAGAGGAACTCACTGAAAATTTTACCCATTGTCCAATATCCCTCTTTCGCAGGAAAGCTGTCCAGGCGCGTACCACCCACAGAATAACTGGACTGCACAGATTGACGACTCAATACTACTGCTTGCAGCGCCACCTTTAGCAGCCACCCAAATTCTCATTTTCCAACTAACTGTCCAAATGTATGGACATCTAACTATTATTTGCTTCTATATTGCCTTTTACAAAAAGTATGAAAGCAAAAAAACTGGTTTTATTAAGATTATATACGATAACCGCTGTTTTTTTTTTTTAAAAGCACCAACCAGTTAGTCTTAAAATTATTCTGAAATATTATTATGATCATTAGACCGGTGATTCTCTGTGCTTCACCCATATGGGGGAACACTACACCCACCAATATTCGTAAGATTCAGGTCTTACAGAACAAGATTTTGAGAACTGCGGTCGATGCCCCCTGGTTTGTCACTAACAGACAACTCCATAAAGATCTGCGCATCGACCATATATATATACACATATAAAACGCACCTCAAAAAGATTTTTTGAGGCTGTAAGCAATAATCCCAATGAGAATATTTCTTCTCTGATTCTTTACGATCATACTGTTTTGAACAAGTACAAGAGGCCTAAAACGGTAGCGTTCTCTGAAGAGACCTACTCGTTTTAGGTTTCTTATACAATTTTACTGCCTTTTATTTATATTTTCTTATGTTTACCCTTAGGGGGCCACCTAAGGATGGTTTACTTATGTATTTTGTTCTTACTCATGCCAAATAGCCATATCTTTATGATGGAGATGGTTAGAGGTAAAATTATTACCCGGTATATTGAATATGATTATACGATCTACGATCTGAAATATTATTATTTAAAAAAATAATTAGTTAAGCTGCTGTTCGACAGCAGTTTTAGCATTGATTTTGCGTTAGAATGGCTTTTTATGTGTGTCATCTATCTGTGTCTAGTTACTTAATCTGTGTGGTACCAGCTAAGTTGCTCCTCCTGAACCCTAAGTGGGGGAGGGGGTTGGCTCGGTCGGTAGAGCGTCAGGCTCGTAACCTGCAGTTTTCAGGTGTTCGAGTCCCAGCCAGCTTTGAGATTTACCACCGCAAAACTCCTTGCTCTGCTGTTGGTCAGTAGGGGACACCGATGGGCTTGGGAAGGTTCCCGTCCGTTGAATGGCACTGTAAGCCATGACTCTGTGTGCGGGAGAGCCATATCCTCTGCACGTTAAAGAACACGCTGGGTGGCCTTGACAGGAGGACACCATCTGTCTCCTAACAGCTGTCCAATGGGTCCCCTCCTCCCATATTTCTAAAGGTTCTTGTGACCTGGTCATTTACTGCACCTTGCGCAAGAAAAACGTGTCTTAGAGGTAAAACAACCCAACCCTGGGCCCTCGTAGGATTGGGTTGGGTTGTTTTATATCTAAGCGGCACTTTTTTGCTCACAGTGGGCTAAGTGGCCAGCTAAAAACCTACTGGAACAGCTGTTGGGAAACAGATTGTAGCCTCCCGTCAAGGCCATCCAGCGTGTTCCTTAACGTGCACAGGGTATGGCTCTCCCGCATACGGAGTCACGGCTTAACGTCCCATCTGACGGACGGCGGCCATTCCAAGACCAGCCGTGTTTCCTACTGATCTTGGGCAGGGCGGGGAGTTTTGCAGAGATAAATATCATCTCTGATCCAGATGAGACTCGAACCTGGGAACTGCAGATTGCGAGCCTGGCACGCTACCAACTTAGTCTTCCCCCCCTCCCCCGGAGAGTTTTTAGAGAAAAAACTATTTTAGGTTGATAGTACAAACTATCAACAAAATACTATTGAAATTGTTGCAAGAATCGAAACGGCTTGCCAAAGTGTTCTAACAAGTGCTTGAAGGTCTAATACGCTATAAAGCAACTTGAAGTGCATATGTTGCACCATAAAGCATTTATTTAACTGAGTTTCTTTCTCCAAACATTTAATTTAGAAACTCTTCTCCCTTGGAAATATTTTAAGGCTACGTGCTTGTTACAGTTTTTTTTTCCTTTTGTTCCTTTGGATAGCAAAACCAAAATAATCGGCAGAACGCATTTTAAACCCACAGCAACCACTATTACTCTGTTAAAGTATGATGATATCAATCATTACAGAGGAAAAATTGTGGAGAACTAAATTATAAAGTTGGTTGGACCTCCGTAGCCCTTGGCTGCTTGAAGATTCTGTATGTAATGAGCTAAATGGCCAGGCCACATGGATCCTTAGGTATACTCAGGGAAGTTTGGGGGAAGAGAACCTAACAACTGGAGAGTTGCTAGGAGACAGATCAAGGTCATCCAGCATATTCTTTAACATGCACAGGGTGTGGCTCTCATGTACAGTCGCTCAAAAAAGTATCCGAACACTATGGTTGATTACAGAATTCAGGAAAATATCTGGCAACGATTTTTTTAGAAATTAGTGATCTGGCAATCTTCGTGTCACGTGATTACAGAATTCAGGAAAAATATCTGGAGCGTGTACAGCAACTGTACACGCTCCAGTTACCGTTCACAGCAAACTGGAGCGTGTGCAGTTTGCTGTGAATGGTAACTGCACACGCTCAATATTTCCGTGAGTGAGCCCACACGATCTAGTATCAAAATAATATGACCACCCACAGTCGCTCAAAAAAGTATCCGAACACCATGGTTGATTACAGAATTCAGGAAAAATATCTGGCAACGATTTTTTTAGAAATTAGTGATCTGGCAATCTTCGTGTTACGTGACACGTTACGGACATACGAAGTTTAACTAGAACTAGGATAAACATACTATCATAGTAGTTTTTCATATCGAATTTCTAAAATATTTGTTGTATCGCGAGGGATACGTACGAGATGTTTGAAAAGAAAAAGTTGACCTATTATCACTTAAACAACAACAAAATAATATTAGAAATCTTAAACTAAAACAAAAGCGGTGATTTTTGATTTTTTTTGCCAATTAACAAAAAAGGTAAATTAATAGGATTGTAGATTCTCATTAGTCAGTGTCAATTTAAACGAGCTGTATAGTTTGTAAATATGTTACATATTATTGCTGTTTATGCACACTAATTTCTGTAGAAAATGTGAAACATCTTTACGGGAGTGCTAAAATTACGACCAAGAATAGATGGACAAGAAAGGCATTCAAGGCGTCTTCTTTATATGATAAATGCGATGATGTAAACGATCTCGGAGAATTAGCTGAGAAATCGTGTTAATCGTAAACCAGTCCTGTTTCAAAAAACTTGTTACAGTCGGGACTGGGTATATTTATTATATTATTTCATGGGTTAGATTGTTTTACCTCTGAGTGGCACTTTTTTGTATACAATGGGCTAAATGGCCATTCCACAAATACTCCAAGGTCTCAGGGAAGGTTGAGGGAGGGGACCCACTGGACAACTGATAAGAGACAGATAGTAGCCTCTGGTCAAGGCCATCCAGCATGTTTTTTAATGCGCATAGGGTATGGATCTCCAGCACATGGGGCCACGGCTTAATGTCCCATCTGACAGACGACAGCCTTGAGTCCTGCACTGACCGAGGGCAGGGTGGGGAGTTTCGGGGGGCTAAATCTCAAACCCTCCCCCTTCGACGATGGCCCAGGTGGGACTGGAACCTGGAACTGCAGATTACGAACGGGCACGCTACCGACCGAGACACCCACGCCCCTGAGAAATGGGATACCGAGGGATTGGCTGATGACAGTCACATGGTATGTTAAGTCGTGGTCCGGTGTGTAGACCATACCACCTGCTCATCTTAAAGAACATACTAAATGGCATTGGCGGAAGCAAAGTCATGGGCTCTGGTGTATAATATCCCAATGGTCCCTATCATATAGTATAAAATAAAGGGCCTCCGGCCAGAAATGTGGGCCATAAAGCCCTGGTGCATTGCATCACCAATATATTATTATTGTATCGATTGCAGTGGTAATTTTTCCCCTGATGGATACCTTGACAGAAGACTACATATATCCAGTGGGTTCTTTCCACTAACCTTATCTCTGCAAAATGTTCTTATTTCTTTCCACTAACCTTATCTCTGCAAAATATTCTTATTTCTTTCCACTAACCTTATCTCTGCAAAATGTTCTTATTTCTTTCCACTAACCTTATCTCTGCAAAATTTTCTTATATCTTTCCACTAACCTTATCTCTGCAAAATCTTCTTATTTCTTTCCACTAACCTTATCTCTGAAAAATCTTCTTATTTCTTTCCACTAACCTTATCTCTGCAAAATCTTCTTATTTCTTTCCACTAACGTTATCTTTGCAAAACTCCACAGCTGTCCTCAGCCAATAGGAGACTCCGATGGGCTTGGAAAGACCACCGTCCATCGGCTGGGACGTTAAGCTGCGGCCCCGTGTGTAGAAGAGCCATACCCTTCAAGATTACCATCTGTCTCCTAACAGATGTCCACTGGGTCCCCTCCCCAGCCTTCTCTGAGTCTTTGGAGGTCTTTGTGACCTGGCCATTTAGCCCATTGTGTACCAAAAGTGCCACTCAACTTAACCCATGAAATAATGTTAACAAATATACCCAGTTCACGACTAAACACAAATTCGATGAAACACGATTTTTGAAATAGGAATGGTTTTTGACTAACAAGACTTTTCCTCGTCTTAACACGATTTCTCAACTACTTCTCCGAGATCGTTTACATCGTCGCATTTATCATATAAAGAAGACGCCTTGAATGCCTTTCTTCTCCCATCTATTCTTGGTCGTAATTTTAGCACTCCCGTAAAGATGTTTCACATTTTCTTATAGAAATTAATGTGCATAAACAGCAATAATATGTAACATATTTATACACTATACAGCCTCGTTTAAATTGGAGCTGACCAATCAGAAACTACAAGCATATTAATTTCCTTGCATTGGTTAATGGGTAAAATAAAAAATATCACCGCTAATGTTTTAAATTAATGTCGATACAATAATAATATACGTGGATTTCCATTAATTCGATACGAAGTGCATCCAACCACTTTTAATTATCTAGTTAGTTACCTAGCGGTACGAAGACTATTTGAAAATTTGCAGAAGAAAAATTGTTTATATAATATTCTAAACTTCGTTTGAAAGAATTTTACTTAATGGGACAGAGACGTTTCTATGAGGTAAAGAAATTACGATGTATTATGGATACCAACACATGTGTTTTATAAAGCAATCTGTGAGATCGTCTTAAATTATGCCATAAAGATACGTGGTATAACCAACTTAACAAATATTAGAAAAATAGAACGTATTCAATCCTCAATAGCTAAAAATATCATACGAATTAAAGACCGTACACATCTAATTACAGCCCAAGAGAGATTTATTTAATTGGATATTTTACCTTACCAGAGCCTACATAAATATAACACAGTTAGAGGTAATTTTTTTGACAACACCAACATAAACACAAGATTTACAAAAAAATTATTTTCAACTAGTTCCAAATTTTACAAATAACTATGGAAAGTGCACAAACGACTAAAAAATTCCATACATTTTCAATCTTTTAACAAGGGAACTTCTAACCGTAAATTCTTTTAGAGAATTAAAACACGAATTAAATAGGTTTTTTTACATACAAATTAGAAAATTGATATTAACTACTAAAAGATTATGTAGTGCTATCGGTAAATGGTAGCTAGGTAGTCACTGGAAGGAGAGCTTATGCACGAATCCCCTGTGATGATGCATAGATGATTAGCACCTAATGTCCGACTCCGCCTTATCGTGGTGCAGGCCGTTAGTACCTTTCAAACGAGATACTCTCTTGTGGAAGTGAACGGAAGAGGAGGGCTGCCAGATTAGTGTGGCCTATTAATATGAACAACAACGGCTACTTTTTTTTCTAACCTTCTGAGGACACAGGGTTCTGGTGCTGACCACATAAACCTACTGTACTGGAATAAGACTCTGAGCTTGACTATGGATCCTGAATTTGCTGCACTGGTAGGCTTTGTGTAGAAGGAATATCTCCGCTGTGTTTTTTGTTCGTTTTTGGGTTGACAGCCCTAAGTAAACACATTCACAGGATATGTTTTATCAGCTTGTGGATAATCCAGAGCAGAGGTCATCGCAGGCACCTGAACTCTTTGCTTCTATTGGCATCGTCAAATTCTACATTGGAGGAGGTCTTCCATTGTAGATGGCTTCAGCCTTTAGTGGTGAGGAACGGGTCTTTGCTCCATGTCTGCGATTAGGGAGCTGTTTGATATTGTCGGCATTCCCTCTCTCAATAAACATAGTTTCTTTAAACATTCCACTAACCATTTTCTCTCCATAGGTAGTTGGAATGTGAGGACTCTGCATAGAGCTTATTCTCTTGATGTCCTCACACAAGAATTCCACCGTTATAATTGAGATATTCTCGGCTTGCAAGAGATCATATGGACATATAAAGGACAGATTGTTAAAAATAATCTTAAATTTCTCTTTCAGGGAGGGAAGACAATAAGCATCACCAAGGTGTGGGTCTGCTTCTCAGCAGACACGCTAGTGATGCTCTTCTAGGATATGGATGTATTAATGAAAGGTTTCTTACAGCAAAATTTCAGACAAGAGTTAAAGACTTGAATGTTATCTGCTGTTATGCCCCCACTGAGGATGCCGATGAGGATGAGAAGGATAGGTTTTACGGACAACTTCAGGATATTTCGAATTCTGTCAAGAAAGGAGATATTACCCTTGTTCTAGGTGACTTCAATACCAAAGTTGGTACTGACACTGAACTTTGGGGAGGAGCGATAGGCCCTTTTGGTATTGGTAGCTGCAATGGCAATGGGCAACGTCTCCTACAGGTAAGTAAACTCAATGGTTTCATAACTAACACTTATTACAAACACCGCGACATACATAAGTACACATGGGTTTCACCTAATGGCTGCATAAGAATATGATAGATTATATATTAATTAACAGCAAATGTGCTAGTTCTGTTAGGAATACCAGGTCATATAAGGAAGCTGAAATTGGATCTGGCCATTACCTTGTTAAACGTGTCTTGCAACTTAAACTTAAGAAGTGTTTTGCTAAGGTTAAAAAAGTTACCTTTAATACAGAAACTCTGAAAGACCCGGTTATAGCTAAAGCTTACCATGATAAGTAATTTAGTCATTTTCACAGTCATGGTTTACTTACTACTGAAGTTGAGGAATAATGGGACCATTTTAAACAGGCTTTTTTGGAAACTAACAGTACACTATAAGGAAAAACGGAGCAGAGGAGACAGAATTATTTGAGTGATAAGGCACTTGAGCTTATTTCAGATGGAAAGAAGTGCGGGAATATCCTTAATCAATACCCTACTAGTCCTAATAGAAAGCATTACAGAGAGCTTAATAAACGTGTAAAGAATCAGTTAGCTGTTGATAAGAATCTTTGGCTTGATGGCTAGGCTGAAAAATCCGAGGAAGCAGTTAGATAGCACAACAGCAAAGAGCTGTACTAGATAGTTAATGTTTTGTGTGGTAGAAAACGGACAGGTATACAGGGATTGAAGGATAAACAAGGTAAGGTTATAGAAGGTGAGGATTCTATCATGGCTAGGTGGGCTGAGCATTTCAGTGATGTTCTTAAACAATGTGGTAAGTTTTACTCCCATTTTTTGTAATGATGATAGATGTGTTATTGGCTTTAACGTTGGCCTTATTTATAAATTTAAACTACATAAATCCCCAGGGGTAGATGAAATGACTACTGAAATGCTTACAGCTGGGAATGTTTCTGTTACCACATGAATGACTGAAATTTTGAATATCTTTTATGATAAAGGCATGGTTCCTAAGGATTTTACCAGAGCTATTGTTATCCCTATTTTCAAAAAAGGTGATCGCAGTTCTTGTGATAACTATAGGGGTATCAGCCTACTCTCTGTTCCAGGTAAAGTTCTTTCCATGATTGTGCTTAATAGAATTAAGAATCTGGTTGATGGACAGTTGCGTGATGATCAGTGTGGATTCAAAAGTGGTAGGGGACATGTAGATAAGATTTCTTCACTTTGTCAGATTCCTGAGAAATGTTTAGAATTTCAGACACCTTTCGTTAGTAGCTTTGTTGATTACAAAACGGCTTTAGACTTTGTTGATCGTCATAATTTGTGGTTGATTGTGAGATCATATATGGTATACCAGACAAGTTAGTTAACATAATGAAAGCTCTGTGTAATAACACTGAGTCATGTATGAGAGTTGGTAAGACTTGTTGGTTTAACATTACTTCTGGTGTTCAACAAGGGTGCATTTCGTTTTCTTTTCTCCTTAGTTTGGTTATTGATTATGTTATGCGAAATTCACTGCAAGGGAAAGATTTCGGCCTTAAATGGACTGGAGATACGAAAATTTCTGATTTAGATTATGCTGATGATTTAGCCCTTTTGGCAAATGATGTTGATGAGATGAACTCTTTCATTCGAACTGTTGATGAGACTATTATTAGAGTAGCTTTGGCTATAAACAGAGAGAAAATTAAAGTGATGAAAATTGGTCAGGCAGGCTGTGGTTCAGTTAATCTGAATGGCTGCACTCTTGAGCAGGTGTCACAGTTTAATTATCTTGGGAGCTATGTAACAGATAATGGTGATGTGCGGCATGAGATTAACAGACGAATAGGGATTGCTACCAGGACTTTAAGAATCTATGGAGAGTGTGGAGAAATAGGCATATATACCTAAAGACTAAAATTAGACTGTATTGGTTCTTTCTAGGGTTAGTTATGGTAGTGAAACTTGGACACTTTGTAAACAAGATAACAGGAAACTAGATGCTTTTGATTCCAGATGCTTACGCAGTATCTTGGGCATTAGGTGGTTCAACTTTGTAACTACTGATGAGGTTAGGCAAAGGAGTTTGCAACCTCCTTTAAGCAGCATATTGTGCAGAGAGAGACTCCGTTGGTTTGGCCATGTTGCCCGTATGAATAATTATAGATTGGCGAATAGGGTTATGAACAGTGTGCCTAAAGACCTCAGAAATAGGGGGAGACCTAGGATGCGTGCGCAGACAATGTCAAACAGGACCTTGTTAGAATTGGTGTGCAGTGGCTAAATGCAATAAATATAGTTCAGGATAGAGTTGCTTGGAGAACTAAATTGCACGGTCTGGTTGGACCTCCGTAGACCATGGCTGCTTGAGGATGATGATGATGATGATAATCAATAACCAAACTAAAGAGAAAAGGAGACAATATGCACCTTTGTCGAACATCAGAAGTAATGCTAAATGAAATGCTGCAAGTCTTACCAACTCTCACACACGACTCAGTGTTATTACACAGAGCTTTCATTATGTTAACGAAGTCTGCTATGTCATATAAACTCACAATCAACCACAAATTTTGACGATGAACAGAGTCGAAAGCCTTTTTGAAATCAACAAAGCTAGCAACCAAAGGTTTCTGAAACTCTAAACATTTCTCAAGAATCTGCCTAAGTGAAAATATCTGATCCACACATCCCCTACCACTTCTGAATCTACACTGCTCATCACGCAATTGTCCATCAACCAGATTCTTAATTCTATTAAGCACAGTCATGCAAAGAACTTTACCTGGAACAGAATGTAGGTTAATTCCCCTATAGTTAGCACAAGAACTGCGGTCTCCTTTTTAAAAAATAGATATAATAATAGTTCTGGTAAAATGTTTAGGAATCATGCCGTTATCATAAAAAATATTCAGATTTTTAGTCATCCATCTGATAACTGAAATATTCCCAGCTCTAAGCATTTCAGTAAAAATTTCATCTACCCCTGGGTATTTATGTAGTTTAAGGGTAGAAATAGTTAAAATAACTTCAGAGTGTGACATAGGGTCAATATGAGAGCCAGTAATGCATCATTACAAATTATGGGAGTAGTTACATACATTGTTACACTACATTGTTTAGAACATCACGGAAATGCTCAGTCCACTTAGCCATGACAGAATTCTCACCTTCTATAACCTTGCCTTGTTTATCCTTCAATCCCTGTACACCTGTCCATTTTCTACCACACAAAACATTAACTATCTATTACAGCTCTTAGCTGTTGTGCTAACTGCTTCCTTGGCTTTGTCTGCGAAGCAATCAAGCCAAAGATTCTTATCAGTAGCTATCTGATCCTTTACACGTTTATTAAGCTCTCTTTAATGCTTTCTGTTAGGACTAGTAGGGTATTGATTAAGGATATTCCTACAATTCTTTCTTTCCGAATAAGCTCAAGTGCCTTATCACTCAAATATTTTCGCCTCCTCTGCTCCCTTTTACCTAAAGGAGTAGTGTTACTTTCAAGAAAAGCCTGTTTAAAATGGCCCCATTCTTCTTCAACTTCAGTAGTAAGCAAACCACGACTGTCATAATGACTAAGTTACTTATTATGGTAAGCTTTAGTTATAATTGGGTCTCTCAAAGTTTCAATCTTAAAGTTAACTTTTTTAACCGTAGCACAACACTTTTAAGTTTAAGTTGGAGACACTTTTAACAACGTAATGGTCACATCCAATTTAGCTCCCCTATATGACCCGGTATTCCTAACAGAACTAGCCCATTTGCTGTTAATTAATATATAATAGTCATATTTTTATGTAGTCCATCTGATGAAACACTTAGGTACTTATGAATGTCGCGGTGTTTGTAATAAGTGTTAGTTATTCTAAAACCATTAAGTTCAGTTACCTGTAGGAGACGTTGCCCATTGCCATTGCACCTACCAATACGAAAAGGGCCTATTACTCCTCCCGAAAGGTCAGTAGCAACTTTCTCATTGAAGTCAGGGTCAGTACCAACTTTGGCACTGAAGTCACACCTACAATAACGGTGATATCTCCTTTCTTGACCGAATTCAAAATATCATGAACTTGTCCGTCAAACCTTGGTTAAACCGTGGCCTCGTGTGCGGGAGAGCCATACCCTGGGTTGGGTTGTGTTGGGTTGTTTTACCTCTGAGCGGCACTTTTTTGCACACCATGGGCTAAATGGCCAGGTCACATGGACCCCGAAGGCTCAGAGAAGGTTGGGGGAGGGGACCCACTGGAACAGCTGTTGGGAGACAGATGGTAGCCTCCCGTCAAAGCCATGCAGCGTGTTCTTTAACGTGCACAGGGTATGGCTCTCCCGCACACGGGGCCACGGCTTAACGTTCCATCCGACGGACGGCGGCCTTTCCAAGCCCATCGGTGTCCCCTACTGACCGTGGGCAAGGCGGGGAATTTTGCGGAGATAAATCTCAACGCTGACCCAGCTGGGACTCGAACCTGGGAATTACAGATTATGAGCCTGGCGCGCTACCGACTGAGCCACCCCCGCCCCCTGAGCCATATCCTGTGCACGATAAAGAACACCCTGGATGGCCTTGATGGGAGGCTACCATCTGTCTCCCAATAGCTCTTCCAATGGGTCTCCTCCCCCAATCTTCTCTGAGCCTTCGGGGTCCATGTGACCTGGCCATTTAGCCCATGGTATGCAAAAAAAGTGCCGTTGAGAGGTAAAACAACCCAACCCAACAAAGCTATTATATGTTTTGAGGGTTTACAGTTGGTGAAGGTAAAAATTATATTCTGAATAAAAATGTTTTTGTATTAGAACTTCCAAAACTCCTCATCTGAATATTTTAAACACCAGAATGTTTTTTTCTCATACTTGAAAGAGCTTACAAAACCTTCATTTAAAATCATTCTAAATAATTTCAAAATTACAAAAGAATTTCTGGTATATGAATAGATTGACAGCAATCGAAAGAAAAGCCGAAGACAAGGCTAAGCAAACCAGACAGTTCTTAGATGGAAACAAATATAAAAAAAAAATGCACTTGTTAGAAAAAAACTGATTTTGATATAAAGTGTTGTTTTGTACAGTGTTTATGCTGCAATGCTTCCAATATCAATGAGTGACTCTAGTCAGCGTAGCCCTCGACTTCATTAAAGCACTCAAGGTAGTTCCCTTCGAGGGGGGGAATAGAACAGACAGTTAACTTTGAAAAGAGTTTTAGAGAAGTTGTTTTGAGTGACTTGACGTGTTGTAGAGAGTGCGGATGTCGGCTGGAATTGGCATTATTAGTTGATTAGTTTCTTTTGGTGAGTAGATATAAAGAGATTTAAATATAATAAAATTTCATTTGATGCTGAGTTGCCCTTAAGGTGCTCAACTGAACCACTTACTAACGCACAGTTCAATACAGATTTTTATATTTTTTTCTGTTTTTCTACTCAGTAAAGTTTTTTTATTTTTTTTTATTTCAAATATTTATTCTTAATGATAATTTTCAAACTTATAAATTAGTTAAGTATTTACTTAGGTTTTTTGATCAAGCTAGCAAAGTGTGAGGAAATGTGAAACTGAAGCATGTTGCCTTTTCATTTTATTACAACATAACTGTTAAATTTCTTCCACAAGCGAGTTTTTACTCTCGTGGAAGACTCGACATTTTTTCTCAGACTTTTACTGAAAAATGTAGGTAAAATTATAAAACACTAATGAAATATAATATTAAAATTTTCCATATATATGGTATGAATAAATATATGATTTTTATTGGACAAACTATGTATAAAGAAGAATATATATTAGAAAATGCAATACTTTAAAATTGTGTATCTGAGAAATACAACATTATATATATTTCATTATAACTTCAGTTCTAAGGTAAAAAACATGTAAATGTAAAGTACTGCATATTCTGAGAATAAATTATCTATCTATCTATCTAGTAATCGTAATGACTTCGGTTGTTTATAAGAATGTTTTCCTTACATAATACGCAACGCAGATTTTTGATTCCACGTTTTGGTATGTAGAAAACTTCGAAATTAACTTTCGAACGTTATATTCTTTTAGTATTTGATAATTAAAAGATTGGCAGTAGTAATTTTCCATTTGTTTAGTTAGTCTATTTGTATATCAAGCGATGAAACATTCAGGTTGGGTTGGGTTGTTTTACCTCTGAGCGGCACTTTTTTGCACACCATGGGCTAAATGGCCAGGTCACATGGACCCCGAAGGCTCAGAGAAGGTTGGGGGGAGGGGACCCACTGGAACAGCTGTTGGGAGACAGATGGTAGCCTCCCGTCAATGCCATCCAGCGTGTTCATTAACGTGCACAGGGTATGGCTCTCCAGCACACGGGGTCACGGCTTAACGTCCCATCCGACGGACGGCGGTCTTTCCAAGCCCATCGGTGTCCCCTACTGACCGTGGGCAGGGCGGGGAATTTTTGCGGAGATAAATCTCAACGCTGACCCAGCTGGGACTCGAACCTGGGAACTACAGATTACGAGCCTGGCGCGCTACCGACTGAAACATTCAGGTTTCACTTATTTCTTGTAAATTATTTTCTTGTAAAGTTCATCTATTATGTGTTTTGAAGTTTCGATCACTGACGGTGTTTTCAAACAAAAGCAGCCAAAATTCTGTAACAATATTATATTGTTCGCATCGATTTTAGTGAAAGAGAAAACGAACAATTCTCACACATTTTCGAAATATTTTTCAATTTTCGTAGGGCTAAAGGAAATTTGTAATAGCATTGCTGCTATTATGCATTCAAACTTGCATAACTCTTTAAATACCACCGATGGGCTTGGTAAGGCCGCCGTCCGTCGGATGGGACATTAAACCGTGGGCCCGTGTGCGGGAGAGCCATACCCTGTGCACTTTAAAGAACACGCTGGATGGCCTTGACGGGAGGTTACCATCTGTCTCCCAACAGCTGTTCCAGTGGGTCCCCTCCCCCAACCTTCTCTGAGCCTTCGGGATCCTTGTGGCCTGGCCATTTAGCCCATGGTGTGCAAAAAAGTACCGCTCAGAGGTAAAACAACCCAACCCTTGAAAAATATTGAAAGAATTATGTACACAATTTTCTAAAACGTACACATATTGTATTAAACGATTTAAAATGGTACTTCTTATTTAAATTATAATTAACTTCCGAGAAGAATTCTCATGTTTGGCATTGCTGTGGTTAAATAGTCCACCTTTAGTAACTTTTTATATACAAAGCAAATATTGTTGAACATAGAAATTTTTTAGAGAGACCTGATTCAAATTTTTACCTTGCGCCACATTTTCTGCTAAAACGCATATTTTAGCTTCCCATTGGCATAATATCGACCTGCGGTGGGATGTGAGATAAGTCAATGACCCCCGACTAGAGTATTTAGATAAATGAATCGAAGTGAACGAGGCGAATTTTTCGTCAGCTTCCCACAAAAGACCTCTGAATGTGTGATGCTCAAAAGCATCGTTTAAGAGAGGCTCACCTCACATGCTCACTCGCACCGAGAGAGGACGCTGTTGGGGGCAACGACGGACTCTTTCCCGTGCCAACTGATGCGTCAACTATTTACGTAAGGAATCAGTTCAAGGTAAACATCAGATGGCTCTGCTCTCTTAGGAAAGAGGTTACTCCTTTGCATCCGGTACCAACTGGTTGAAGATAGCAGAAGCATTGCTACTTTGGAGAAGGAAAACTTTCGAGGCTTTTGCTCAAACAACAAATAAAATTGTTGGAAGAGAGTTTTTGCACAATGTCACTCGCTTTTCTTGCATGAAGGGATTTACATAAGTTTTTTCGAAGCGTAATGCAGGCGGACTCTAACTTAGGAACATTCTGCAGGCCTCGAAATAAGATTTGCGTTTTATTGAAATAGCGCTAAGTACCATTTATTAAAACTTGGGTACTGATTTTTAATCACACGTTTAATCATACTTTGAAAGATGACTATTGATTACTACACATTGAAATATGAGCATTGATTACCACACATTGAAATATGAGCATTGATTACGATACATTGAAATATGAGCATTGATTGCTACACATTTATTATAATATGGGTACTGATTAGTATACCTTGAAATATGAGTATTCATTGCAACACATTGAAATATGAGTATTGATTACTACACATTGAAATATGAGCATTGATACCTACAATTGAAATATGAGTATTGATTACTACACATTGAAATATGAGCACGTTTAATCACACGTTGAAATATGACTATTGATTACTACACATTGAAATATGAGCATTGATTACGACACATTGAAATATCCGAGCGGCACTTTTTTGCACACCATGGGCTAAATGGCCAGGCCACAAGGATCCCGAAGGCTCAGAGAAGGTTGGGGGAGGGGACCCACTGGAACAGTTGTTGGGAGACAGAGAGTTGGGAGACAGAATGGTAGCCTAGATTACTACAATTGAAATATGAGCATTGATTACTACAATTGAATATGAGCACTGAATACTGCCCATTGAAATAGGAGTATTGATTACTGCCCATTGAAATAGGAGTATTGATTACTGCCCATTGAAATAGGAGTATTGATTACTGCCCATTGAAATAGGAGTATTGATTACTGCCCATTGAAATAGGAGTATTGATTACTACACATTGAAATATGAGTATTGATTACAACACATTGAAATATGAGTATTGATTACAACACATTGAAATATGAGTATTGATTACTACACATTGAAGTATGAGTATTGATTACAACACATTGAAATATGAGTATCGATTACAACACATTGAAATATGAGTATTGATTACTACACATTGAAATATGAGCATTGATTACTACAATTGAAATATGAGCATTGATTACTACAATTGAAATATGAGCATTGAATACTGCCCATTGAAATAGGAGTATTGATTACTACACATTGAAATAGGAGTATTGATTACTACACATTGAAATATGAGCATTGATTACTACAATTGAAATATGAGCATTGATTACTACAATTGAAATATGAGCATTGATTATTACAATTGAAATATGAGCATTGATTACTGCCCATTGAAATAGGAGTATTGATTACTACACATTGAAATATGAGTATTGATTACTACACATTGAAATATGAGCATTGATTACTACAATTGAAATATGAGTATTGATTACTACAATTGAAATATGAGCATTGATTACTACAATTGAAATATGAGCATTGAATACTGCCCATTGAAATAGGAGTATTGATTACTACACATTGAAATATGAGTATTGATTACTACACATTGAAATATGAACATTGATTACTACAATTGAAATATGAGCATTGATTACTACAATTGAAATATGAGCATTGATTACTACACATTGAAATATGAGCATTGATTAATACAATTGAAATATGAGCATTTATTACTACAATTAAAATATGAGCATTGATTACTACAATTGAAATATGAGCATTGATTACTACAATTGAAATATGAGCATTGATTACTGCCCATTGAAATAGGAGTATTGATTACTACACATTGAAATATGAGTATTGATTACTACACATTGTGAATATGAGCATTGATTACTACAATTGAAATATGAGCATTGATTACTACAATTGAAATATGAGCATTGATTACTACAATTGAAATATGAGCATTGATTACTACAATTGAAATATGAGCATTGAATACTGCCCATTGAAATAGGAGTATTGATTACTACACATTGAAATAGGAGTATTGATTACTACACATTGAAATATGAACATTGATTACTACAATTGAAATATGAGCATTGATTACTACAATTGAAATATGAGCATTGATTACTACAATTGAAATATGAGCATTGATTACTACACATTGAAATATGAGCATTGATTACTACAATTGAAATATGAGCATTTATTACTACAATTGAAATATGAGCATTGATTACTACAATTGAAATATGAGCATTGATTACTACAATTGAAATATGAGCATTGACTACTGCCCATTGAAATAGGAGTATTGATTACTACACATTGAAATATGAGTATTACTTACTACACATTGAAATATGAGTATTGTTTACTATACATTGATATATGAGTATTGATTATCATTAAATGAAATAGGATTATTGATTACAATTATTGGATTTGGGTTGGGTTGCTTTACCTCTGAGCGACACTTTTTTGCACACAATGGTCTAAATGGCCAGGTCACAAGGATCCCGAAGGCTCATAGAAAGATGGGTGAGGGGAACCCATTTGGACAGCTGTTGGGAGACAGACGGCAGCCTCCCGTCTAGGCCATCCAGAGAATTCATTAACTTGCACAGGATATGGCTCTCCCGCACGCGGAGTCACGGCTTAACGTCCCATCGAAACGGACGGCTGCCTTTCCAAGTCCATCGGTGTCCCCTACTGATCGAGGGCAGAGGGGGGAACTTTACGGAAATAAATCTCAACGCTGACCCAGCTGGGACTCGAACCTTGTACATCATTATTGGAATACTGCTTTGATTTCAGTTAATTTTTAAAAAATTAAATTGATTCTTCCAATAAGAAATAAGATTCAATCCGTTAATACTTTCCTCATCACTGCCAAAACTTGCCATTTATTATATGCACTCCGTGATCATTGAATTAATGCCACCCTCCTGTTACGTGAATGGTTTTTTCCCTCTACATCCGGGTCTGTTTCTAGCGGTCTCGAAGCTTATGGTTGATCCGGAAAGGGAAAACGTAATATCCAGCTCATTGAATAGTTTTTCGGTAATCTCTTGAAACAAAAATATTGTTTCTTCTCCCCTCCTTGCGAGTAAGAGGCCAAATCGTTGAGGTAAAAAAAATCTCTTGACCACCAGACGTTACCATCAAATTTTCATATTTCCACCATAAAGAGTTCGTTTTCAATATTCGTTTAAAATTTGGCCAGTTTGGTAATTTCTTTTTGATCTTAGAGGACGTTAGGTTTAAAAAAAAATGGGGTCGGGGGTGGCTCAGTCGGTAGCGCGCCAGGCTCGTAATCTGTAGTTCCCAGGTTCGAGTCCCAGCTGGGTCAGCGTTGAGATTTATCTCCGCAAAATTCCCCGCCCTGCCTACCGTCAGTAGGGGACACCGATGGGCTTGGAAAGGTCGCCGTCCGTCGGATGGGACGTTAAGCCATGGCCCCGTGTGCGGGAGATCCATACCCTGTGCACGTAAAAGAACACGCTGGATGGCCTTGACGGGAGACTACCATCTGTCTCCCAACAGCTGTTCCAGTGGGTCCCCTCTCCCAACCTTCTCTGAGCCTTCGGGGTCCTTGTGACCTGGCCATTTAGCCCACGGTGTGCAAAAAAGTGCCGCTCAGAAGTAAAACAACCCAACCCAAGGTTAAAAAATGTGAGATCCAGAAAACATATTGTTGCAAATTGAAATGGATGCGCACTGAGCGTGAGGTCAAGCAAATATTTTATAATGGTAATTGCAAAACAATGCAATTTATTACAAAAGCATGGATGAAATTATTTATAAACAAACTAGCTCAACCGGCGCGAAACTCTATAATAATACAAAGATATACTTTCAGAAGAATCCATTATCTCAATTCCATTCACACCGAAATTACAAAACAAGGCTAATATCATTCAATGAACAACAAAATCATGTTGGTAAATAAATATTCAATCTAACGAGAATATCCTTACCAATTCCTAAACAAATTAAATAACTATACACAAAATTACTTTATTCTTAGGTTTTAGTCAAGTACTCCAAAACTGCGACTAAGTGTAATGGTTTCTCAGAACCAATTCTTTTCAGACGTTGATCACCATGCACAAGACGACGAATTCTTCTTTTCCTTTACCAACTTACCAACACGATCAACACCGATAAACTAATCAACCTTCCGCGCACTCACCACATAAAAATACTTCTTCCCTTTATACACCCATCATATACATACTGAAACCAATTATGCCTCCTTTCATATATCCACAAGACGACGAATTCTTCTTTTCCTTTACCAACTTACCAACACGATCAACACCGATAAACTAATCAACCTTCCGCGCACTCACCACATAAAAATACTTCTTCCCTTTATACACCCATCATATACATACTGAAACCAATTATGCCTCCTTTCATATATCCACAAGACGACGAATTCTTCTTTTCCTTTACCAACTTACCAACACGATCAACACCGATAAACTAATCAACCTTCCGCGCACTCACCATATAAAAATACTTCTCCCCTTTATACACCCATCATATACATACTGAAACCAATTATGCCTCCTTTCATATATCCACAAGACGACGAATTCTTCTTTTCCTTTACCAACTTACCAACACGATCAACACCGATAAATTAATCAACCTTCCGCGCACTCACCACATAAAAATACTTCTTCCCTTTATACACCCATCATATACATACTGAAACCAATTATGCCTCCTTTCATATATCCACAAGACGACGAATTCTTCTTTTCCTTTACCAACTTACCAACACGATCAACACCGATAAACTAATCAACCTTCCGCGCACTCACCATATAAAAATACTTCTCCCCTTTATACATCCATCATATACATACTGAAACAAATTATGCCTCCTTTCATATATCCACAAGACGACGAATTCTTCTTTTCCTTTACCAACTTACCAACACGATCAACACCGATAAACTAACCAACCTTCCGCGCACTCACCACATAAAAATACTTCTTCCCTTTATACACCCATCATATACATACTGAAACCAATTATGCCTCCTTTCATATATCCACAAGACGACGAATTCTTCTTTTCCTTTACCAACTTACCAACACGATCAACACCGATAAACTAATCAACCTTCCGCGCACTCACCACATAAAAATACTTCTTCCCTTTATACACCCATCATATACATACTGAAACCAATTATGCCTCCTTTCATATATCCACAAGACGACGAATTCTTCTTTTCCTTTACCAACTTACCAACACGATCAACACCGATAAACTAATCAACCTTCCGCGCACTCACCACATAAAAATACTTCTTCCCTTTATACACCCATCATATACATACTGAAACCAATTATGCCTCCTTTCATATATCCACAAGACGACGAATTCTTCTTTTCCTTTACCAACTTACCAACACGATCAACACCGATAAACTAATCAACATTCCGCGCACTCACCACATAAAAATACTTCTTCCCTTTATACACCCATCATATACATACTGAAACCAATTATGCCTCCTTTCATATATCCACAAGACGACGAATTCTTCTTTTCCTTTACCAAATTACCAACACGATCAACACCGATAAACTAATCAACCTTCCGCGCACTCACCACATAAAAAAACTTCTTCCCTTTATACACCCATCATATACATACTGAAACCAATTATGCCTCCTTTCATATATCCACAAGACGACGAATTCTTCTTTTCCTTTACCAACTTACCAACACGATCAACACCGATAAACTAATCAACCTTCCGCGAACTCACCACATAAAAATACTTCTTCCCTTTATACACCCATCATATACATACTGAAACCAATTATGCCTCCTTTCATATATCCACAAGACGACGAATTCTTCTTTTCCTTTACCAACTTACCAACACGATCAACACCGATAAACTAATCAACCTTCCGCGCACTCACCATATAAAAATACTTCTCCCCTTTATACACCCATCATATACATACTGAAACCAATTATGCCTCCTTTCATATATCCACAAGACGACGAATTCTTCTTTTCCTTTACCAACTTACCAACACGATCAACACCGATAAACTAATCAACCTTCCGCGTACTCACCACATAAAAATACTTCTTCCCTTTATACACCCATCATATACATACTAAAACCAATTATGCCTCCTTTCATATATCCACAAGACGACGAATTCTTCTTTTCCTTTACCAACTTACCAACACGATGAACACCGATAAACTAATCAACCTTCTGCGCACTCACCACATAAAAATACTTCTTCCCTTTATACACCCATCATATACATACTGAAACCAATTATGCCTCCTTTCATATATCCACAAGACAACGAATTCTTCTTTTCCTTTACCAACTTACCAACCCGATCAACACCGATAAACTAATCAACCTTCCGCGCACTCACCACATAAAAATACTTCTTCCCTTTATACACCCATCATATACATACTGAAACCAATTATGCCTCCTTTCATATATCCACAAGACGACGAATTCTTCTTTTCCTTTACCAACTTACCAACACGATCAACACCGATAAACTAATCAACCTTCCGCGCACTCACCACATAAAAATACTTCTTCCCTTTATACACCCATCATATACATACTGAAACCAATTATGCCTCCTTTCATATATCCACAAGACGACGAATTCTTCTTTTCCTTTACCAACTTACCAACACGATCAACACCGATAAACTAATCAACCTTCCGCGCACTCACCACATAAAAATACTTCTTCCCTTTATACACCCATCATATACATACTGAAACCAATTATGCCTCCTTTCATATATCCACAAGACGACGAATTCTTCTTTTCCTTTACCAACTTACCAACACGATCAACACCGATAAACTAATCAACCTTCCGCGCACTCACCATATAAAAATACTTCTCCCCTTTATACACCCATCATATACATACTGAAACCAATTATGCCTCCTTTCATATATCCACAAGACGACGAATTCTTCTTTTCCTTTACCAATTTACCAACACGATCAACACCGATAAACTAATCAACCTTCCGCGCACTCACCACATAAAAATACTTCTTCCCTTTATACACCCATCATATACATACTGAAACCAATTATGCCTCCTTTCATATATCCACAAGACGACGAATTCTTCTTTTCCTTTACCAACTTACCAACACGATCAACACCGATAAACTAATCAACCTTCCGCGCACTCACCACATAAAAATACTTCTTCCCTTTATACACCCATCATATACATACTGAAACCAATTATGCCTCCTTTCATATATCCACAAGACGACGAATTCTTCTTTTCCTTTACCAACTTACCAACACGATCAACACCGATAAACTAATCAACCTTCCGCGCACTCACCACATAAAAATACTTCTTCCCTTTATACACCCATCATATACATACTGAAACCAATTATGCCTCCTTTCATATATCCACAAGACGACGAATTCTTCTTTTCCTTTACCAACTTACCAACACGATCAACACCGATAAACTAATCAACCTTCCGCGCACTCACCATATAAAAATACTTCTCCCCTTTATACACCCATCATATACATACTGAAACCAATTATGCCTCCTTTCATATATCCACAAGACGACGAATTCTTCTTTTCCTTTACCAACTTACCAACACGATCAACACCGATAAACTAATCAACCTTCCGCGCACTCACCACATAAAAATACTTCTTCCCTTTATACACCCATCATATACATACTGAAACCAATTATGCCTCCTTTCATATATCCACAAGACGACGAATTCTTCTTTTCCTTTACCAACTTACCAACACGATCAACACCGATAAACTAATCAACCTTCCGCGCACTCACCACATAAAAATACTTCTTCCCTTTATACACCCATCATATACATACTGAAACCAATTATGCCTCCTTTCATATATCCACAAGACGACGAATTCTTCTTTTCCTTTACCAACTTACCAACACGATCAACACCGATAAACTAATCAACCTTCCGCGCACTCACCATATAAAAATACTTCTCCCCTTTATACACCCATCATATACATACTGAAACCAATTATGCCTCCTTTCATATATCCACAAGACGACGAATTCTTCTTTTCCTTTACCAACTTACCAACACGATCAACACCGATAAACTAATCAACCTTCCGCGCACTCACCACATAAAAATACTTCTTCCCTTTATACACCCATCATATACATACTGAAACCAATTATGCCTCCTTTCATATATCCACAAGACGACGAATTCTTCTTTTCCTTTACCAACTTACCAACACGATCAACACCGATAAACTAATCAACCTTCCGCGCACTCACCACATAAAAATACTTCTTCCCTTTATACACCCATCATATACATACTGAAACCAATTATGCCTCCTTTCATATATCCACAAGACGACGAATTCTTCTTTTCCTTTACCAACTTACCAACACGATCAACACCGATAAACTAATCAACCTTCCGCGCACTCACCACATAAAAATACTTCTTCCCTTTATACACCCATCATATACATACTGAAACCAATTATGCCTCCTTTCATATATCCACAAGACGACGAATTCTTCTTTTCCTTTACCAACTTACCAACACGATCAACACCGATAAACTAATCAACCTTCCGCGCACTCACCATATAAAAATACTTCTCCCCTTTATACACCCATCATATACATACTGAAACCAATTATGCCTCCTTTCATATATCCACAAGACGACGAATTCTTCTTTTCCTTTACCAACTTACCAACACGATCAACACCGATAAACTAATCAACCTTCCGCGCACTCACCACATAAAAATACTTCTTCCCTTTATACACCCATCATATACATACTGAAACCAATTATGCCTCCTTTCATATATCCACAAGACGACGAATTCTTCTTTTCCTTTACCAACTTACCAACACGATCAACACCGATAAACTAATCAACCTTCCGCGCACTCACCACATAAAAATACTTCTTCCCTTTATACACCCATCATATACATACTGAAACCAATTATGCCTCCTTTCATATATCCACAAGACGACGAATTCTTCTTTTCCTTTACCAACTTACCAACACGATCAACACCGATAAACTAATCAACCTTCCGCGCACTCACCACATAAAAATACTTCTTCCCTTTATACACCCATCATATACATACTGAAACCAATTATGCCTCCTTTCATATATCCACAAGACGACGAATTCTTCTTTTCCTTTACCAACTTACCAACACGATCAACACCGATAAACTAATCAACCTTCCGCGCACTCACCATATAAAAATACTTCTCCCCTTTATACACCCATCATATACATACTGAAACCAATTATGCCTCCTTTCATATATCCACAAGACGACGAATTCTTCTTTTCCTTTACCAACTTACCAACACGATCAACACCGATAAACTAATCAACCTTCCGCGCACTCACCACATAAAAATACTTCTTCCCTTTATACACCCATCATATACATACTGAAACCAATTATGCCTCCTTTCATATATCCACAAGACGACGAATTCTTCTTTTCCTTTACCAACTTACCAACACGATCAACACTGATAAACTAATCAACCTTCCGCGCACTCACCACATAAAAATACTTCTTCCCTTTATACACCCATCATATACATACTGAAACCAATTATGCCTCCTTTCATATATCCACAAGACGACCAATTCTTCTTTTCCTTTACCAACTTACCAACACGATCAACACCGATAAACTAATCAACCTTCCGCGCACTCACCACATAAAAATACTTCTTCCCTTTATACACCCATCATATACATACTGAAACCAATTATGCCTCCTTTCATATATCCACAAGACGACGAATTCTTCTTTTCCTTTACCAACTTACCAACACGATCAACACCGATAAACTAATCAACCTTCCGCGCACTCACCACATAAAAATACTTCTTCCCTTTATACACCCATCATGTACATACTGAAACCAATTATGCCTCCTTTCATATATCCACAAGACGACGAATTCTTCTTTTCCTTTACCAACTTACCAACACGATCAACACCGATAAACTAATCAACCTTCCGCGCACTCACCACATAAAAATACTTCTTCCCTTTATACACCCATCATATACATACTGAAACCAATTATGCCTCCTTTCATATATCCACAAGACGACGAATTCTTCTTTTCCTTTACCAACTTACCAACACGATCAACACCGATAAACTAATCAACCTTCCGCGCACTCACCACATAAAAATACTTCTTCCCTTTATACACCCATCATATACATACTGAAACCAATTATGCCTCCTTTCATATATCCACAAGACGTCGAATTCTTCTTTTCCTTTACCAACTTACCAACACGATCAACACCGATAAACTAATCAACCTTCCGCGCACTCACCACATAAAAATACTTCTTCCCTTTATACACCCATCATATACATACTGAAACCAATTATGCCTCCTTTCATATATCCACAAGACGACGAATTCTTCTTTTCCTTTACCAACTTATCAACACGATCAACACCGATAAACTAATCAACTTTCCGCGCACTCACCATATAAAAATACTTCTCCCCTTTATACACCCATCATATACATACTGAAACCAATTATGCCTCCTTTCATATATCCACAAGACGACGAATTCTTCTTTTCCTTTACCAACTTACCAACACGATCAACACCGATAAACTAATCAACCTTCCGCGCACTCACCACATAAAAATACTTCTTCCCTTTATACACCCATCATATACATACTGAAACCAATTATGCCTCCTTTCGTATATCCACAAGACGACGAATTCTTCTTTTCCTTTACCAACTTACCAACACGATCAACACCGATAAACTAATCAACCTTCCGCGCACTCACCACATAAAAATACTTCTTCCCTTTATACACCCATCATATACATACTGAAACCAATTAAGCCTCCTTTCATATATCCACAAGACGACGAATTCTTCTTTTCCTTTACCAACTTACCAACACGATCAACACCGATAAACTAATCAACCTTCCGCGCACTCACCACATAAAAATACTTCTTCCCTTTATACATACACCCATCATATACATACTGAAACCAATTATGCCTCCTTTCATATATCCACAAGACGACGAATTCTTCTTTTCCTTTACCAACTTACCAACACGATCAACACCGATAAACTAATCAACCTTCCGCGCACTCACCACATAAAAATACTTCTTCCCTTTATACACCCATCATATACATACTGAAACCAATTATGCCTCCTTTCATATATCCACAAGACGACGAATTCTTCTTTTCCTTTACCAACTTACCAACACGATCAACACCGATAAACTAATCAACCTTCCGCGCACTCACCATATAAAAATAATTCTCCCCTTTATACACCCATCATATACATACTGAAACCAATTATGCCTCCTTTCATATATCCACAAGACGACGAATTCTTCTTTTCCTTTGCCAACTTACCAACACGATCAACACCGATAAACTAATCAACCTTACGCGCACTCACCACATAAAAATATTTCTTCCCTTTATACACCCATCATATACATACTGAAACCAATTATGCCTCCTTTCATATATCCACAAGACGACGAATTCTTCTTTTCCTTTACCACTTACCAACACGATCAACACGGATAAACTAATCAACCTTCCGCGCACTCACCACATAAAAATACTTCTTCCCTTTATACACCCATCATATACATACTGAAACCAATTATGCCTCCTTTCATATATCCACAAGACGACGAATTCTTCTTTTCCTTTACCAACTTACCAACACGATCAACACCGATAAACTAATCAACCTTCCGCGCACTCACCATATAAAAATACTTCTCCCCTTTATACACCCATCATATACATACTGAAACCAATTATGCCTCCTTTCATATATCCACAAGACGACGAATTCTTCTTTTCCTTTACCAACTTACCAACACGATCAACACCGATAAACTAATCAACCTTCCGCGCACTCACCACATAAAAATACTTCTTCCCTTTATACACCCATCATATACATACTGAAACCAATTATGCCTCCTTTCATATATCCACAAGACGACGAATTCTTCTTTTCCTTTACCAACTTACGAACCCGATCAACACCGATAAACTAATCAACCTTCCGCGCACTCACCACATAAAAATACTTCTTCCCTTTATACACCCATCATATACATACTGAAACCAATTATGCCTCCTTTCATATATCCACAAGACGACGAATTCTTCTTTTCCTTTACCAACTTACCAACACGATCAACACCGATAAACTAATCAACCTTCCGCGCACTCACCACATAAAAATACTTCTTCCCTTTATACACCCATCATATACATACTGAAACCAATTATGCCTCCTTTCATATATCCACAAGACGACGAATTCTTCTTTTCCTTTACCAACTTACCAACGCGATCAACACCGATAAAGTAATCAACCTTCCGCGCACTCACCACATAAAAAAACTTCTTCCCTTTATACACCCATCATATACATACTGAAACCAATTATGCCTGCTTTCATATATCCACAAGACGACGAATTCTTCTTTTCCTTTACCAACTTACCAACACGATCAACACCGATAAACTAATCAACCTTCCGCGCACTCACCACATAAAAATACTTCTTCCCTTTATACACCCATCATATACATACTGAAACCAATTATGCCTCCTTTCATATATCCACAGGACGACGAATTCTTCTTTTCCTTTACCAACTTACCAACACGATCAACACCGATAAACTAATCAACCTTCCGCGCACTCACCAGATAAAAATACTTCTCCCCTTTATACACCCATCATATACATACTGAAACCAATTATGCCTCCTTTCATATATCCACAAGACGACGAATTCTTCTTTTCCTTTACCAACTTACCAACACGATCAACACCGATAAACTAATCAACCTTCCGCGCACTCACCACATAAAAATACTTCTTCCCTTTATACACCCATCATATACGTACTGAAACCAATTATGCCTCCTTTCATATATCCACAAGACGACGAATTCTTCTTTTCCTTTACCAACTTACCAACACGATCAACACCGATAAACTAATCAACCTTCCGCGCACTCACCACATAAAAATACTTCTTCCCTTTATACACCCATCATATACATACTGAAACCAATTATGCCTCCTTTCATATATCCACAAGACGACGAATTCTTCTTTTCCTTTACCAACTTACCAACACGATCAACACCGATAAACTAATCAACCTTCCGCGCACTCACCACATAAAAATACTTCTTCCCTTTATACACCCATCATATACATACTGAAACCAATTATGCCTCCTTTCATATATCCACAAGACGACGAATTCTTCTTTTCCTTTACCAACTTACCAACACGATCAACACCGATAAACTAATCAACCTTCCGCGCACTCACCATATAAAAATACTTCTTCCCTTTATACACCCATCATATACATACTGAAACCAATTATGCCTCCTTTCATATATCCACAAGACGACGAATTCTTCTTTTCCTTTACCAACTTACCAACACGATCAACACCGATAAACTAATCAACCTTCCGCGCACTCACCATATAAAAATACTTCTCCCCTTTATACACCCATCATATACATACTGAAACCAATTATGCCTCCTTTCATATATCCACAAGACGACGAATTCTTCTTTTCCTTTACCAACTTACCAACACGATCAACACCGATAAACTAATCAACTTTCCGCGCACTCACCACATAAAAATACTTCTTCCCTTTATACACCCATCATATACATACTGAAACCAATTATGCCTCCTTTCATATATCCACAACTCCAACGTAAAAATTCTATCTTTTCTATTTTTTAGATCGGTTCTGTATTCCAATTCGTTCGTTACGTAATTCTCACGCAGAAGCATACACGAGCGTTCATGACACGTTTATCACGAATTCCCTGTAGCACGTTCATCTGTCGTAACAATAATATTAAAGAATGGTAATTTCATGAATATTTATACAACACGAAGAGAATTTTTGATTTATATCTAGAAACAAAAAGTTGAATGTTTACAGATAACAAAGTTAAAATAATAACAATAAATAGTTGTTGATTTTGTGTGTGTGGTTTCAAAACGAGTTAACAGTATGATTGGATTTTTTTTTTCATGAAAAAATTATTTGTGGTCATTAGCTCATACGTCTATAAATGTGAGCAGAAAGTGTTAATACAGAGAAAAATAAACTACCGGTAATACTTTCCGTACTTTCCGTTAAACTAAGTGCTTAAGAAGACAGTGTTCGAAAATTAATGCCTCCTCATTGAAATGTACGAAATCCTATTCGATCATTTCTGAAGGGCATTTGAAGAATATAACTTGGAAAGATAGGTAAAATTGACTCGAAAATTGAAATCTAAATTATTTCAGTTTCTTTTAAAATTAATACGGAAATCCGCAGAGCTGAGATATCTTAAGAATTATTCGCTTCAACTATGGGGCTTTACCCAAAGAAACCAAAAAATGAATTTCCCCTCGAACAGCTGCTTGAGGGGGAATCCGAACAGAAACCTGCCAGTACACAGAGGTACGACAGAAGCCTGCCATATAGGAAGGCGAGACCTCAGCAGAAGGACAACAGAAATAACATCCTGTCTTATCCGAGACTCGAACCCTGGTCTCTCTCATCAGTAGCTAAGCACGCTAATCACTTGGCCACCAGGACGATGATATCACATAAATATTTACCCATGCATCATAATTTCATCGGACAAAAAATTAGTCATCTCCCGCCGTAAGAGGGTTATGTCCGTTCGGCAGCAATAGAGGGCGCACCAGTAATAAATGCGTCCTAAAAATAGCTGTGCCATGCGCTACAAGGTTCATACAGTGACAAGAAGTGATTGTGTGCCAGGTGTGTGTTAGTCGCTCTGTGAAACATGGGTCGTGTCAAAGATGTGAATGAGTGACAAAAAGGTGTTGTTGCGTTTGGCCGAGCCAAAGGGCATAGTGTACAAGAAGTTGCTATCTTTGCAGGTGTGTCGAAACGTATTGTTCAAAGGGTCTTCCAGCAGTGGCGTACATCGCAGTCCACCGCTAATCGTCACCAGAACTACGGCAGAAAGACTATGCTCGCCAATAGGGACTGCCACAGTGTATCACGCATTATTAGGGCAAACCGCTTTGCAACGAGGCAGGAATTGCTCCAGTCAGTCAATGCAGACCTACAACAAGCTGTTTCCGAATGAACACTCCGAAGGAAACTGCATGCCATGGATATCTGGAGCAGAGTACCGCGGAACAGACCCATGTTAACAGCTCTGCACAAGGCTGCACGGCTACAGTGGGCGTGGCACCACAAAGACTGGACTGTCGACTCTTGGAAGTGTGTGATCTGGTCAGATGAGTCACGTTTTTGCTTGTACTCGAATGATGCTAAGCGACGGTTACATAATAAGCTGCATGAAGCCTTCCATGCGGACTGTGTGCAAGGTTCTGTTTAAGCTGGGAGAGGCTCTGTGAGGTTCTGGGGGTGTTTCACGTACGAAGAAATGGGACTTTTGGTTGGGGTGACGTTACATTTGAACCAGAAGGGTTATATGGAGCTAATGGACAACCACATGTTGCCTTTTGTGCAGCCATCTCCACAGTGAACACCAGAAGGATACCCCAGTCATTCAAGATGACAATTGTCGCATGCACAGGGTTCGAAGTGTGTCGGATTGGCACGACGAGCATTCTGAAGCCTTCGAACATCTCGACTGGCCCACCAAATCCCCGGATTTGAATCCCATAGAGAACTTGTGGGACTATTTGGATCAACGAGTGAAGCGCCGTCCCAGCCATCCGGCCAATCTGGCTGAACTGCGGCATTTGCTGCTGGAAGAGTGGATGAATACTGATGTGCACTACATCTGCACCTGGTGGCATCCATGCCAGACAGGATTTCGGCTGTTCTTCGGTAGCACGGAGGCATTACGCGCTATTCGGTGACATTCAGCCAGGGGGGATTAATTTTTTGTTCGGTGAGGTTATTTAATTAGCGCATAGAAAAGGCGTTATAATCTGCTAAATGCAAAAGCGAAGTTTCGTTATCTCTAACTACATGCTCTACCAAAATATTAAGAGAATTTCCATGTTATATCAGCGTGAATCTAATTTCTGAGCTCTACAATTAAAAAAATATGCCTTTAGTAAAAAAAATGTGACTGAAAAAATATTGAAGATCATAATAAATGTATTTTAAAGATCACAATAAAATCTCGATTTTTGACATTCTTCGTTCGGTATTTAAATAGTTATAATAGCTAGAATATTTTACAACAGTAATGCGTCATAAGAATTTACCTCAGAAATCAATTAAAGCTTAAATAATAAGTTTGATTTCAAACCATTTAATCAAATGAACATTTTAGAAGTTTGCATAAGGATTATTTTAACGTTAGACATTAATGAATGGTTTTATATAAAACAATGAAATTTATTGTTAACTATTCCACATTGAATAAATAATACTGAACGAATATTGTTCAAAATCGAGATTTGAATAGATTTGATTATGATCATTAATTCATCTTCAGTCACATTTTCCCATAAAAATGCATATTTTAGAAATTAGAAAGCTTCGAAGGTTGGTGTTTGGTTGTTTTACCTCTGAGCGGCACTTTTTTGAACACCATGGGCTAAATGGCCAGGTCACAAGGACCCCGAAGGCTCAGAGAAGGTTGGGAGAGGGGACCCACTGAAACAGCTGTTGGGAGACAGATGGTAGCCTCCCGTCAAGGCCATCTAGCGTGTTCTTTAACGCTCACAGGGTATGGCTCTCTCGCACACGGGGCCACGGCTTAACGTCCCATCCGACAGACGGTGGCCTTTCCAAGCCCATCGTAGTCCCCTATGGGCAGGAGGGGGGGGGGAATTTTGCGGAGATAAATCTCAAAACTGACCCAGATGGGACTCGAACCTGGGAACTGCAGATTACGAGCCTGGCGCGCTACCGATTGAGCCCCTCCCCGCCCCAGCTTCGAAGGGAAGTTACCATTAACATAAGATGCAAATTCTATAACATTTTGGTAGGGCAGTGTTAAATGGTGAGAAGTACACAGCAATAAATTTATGATTCTGTGTTTGGCAACATTTTCTACGAAGAATGCATGCAGTGAGGATTCTGAATGCCGTTCGGGGCGGGGGTAGCTCTGTCGGTAGCGCGCCAGGCTCGTAATCTGTAGTTCCCAGGTTCGAGTCCCAGCTGGGTCAGCGTTGAGATTTATCTCCGCAAAATTCCCCGCCCTGCCCACGGTCAGTAGGGGACACCGATGGGCTTGGAAAGGCCGCCGTCCGTCGGATGGGACGTTAAGCCGTGGGCCCGTGTGCGGGAGAGCCATACCCTGTGCACGTTAAAGAACACGCTGAATGGCCTTGACGGGAGGCTACCATCTGTCTCCCAACAGCTGTTCCAGTGGGTCCCCTCCCCCAACCTTCTCTGAGCCTTCGGGGTCCATGTGACCTGGCCATTTAGCCCATGATGTGCAAAAAAGTGCCGCTCAGAGGTAAAATAACCTAACCCTGAATGCCGTTCAGAAGAAAAGCCTTTGCCATCGAAGGCAAAGCTGTCGTATTTTACCTCATCTCAAGATCATTTAGCGAAAGACAGTGAGTGCGTGTTCTTGAAGTCTGAATAATCAGTGAACACTACAGGAAGCTAAATGATGTCTAACAGGAATAGGGAACGCAGTGTATTCTTAAGTATCGTTGTATTTTAACTCATTACTGTGTTAGTAATAATGTATTCATCTAATGACACGGATAGCATCAGCAAAAGTGAATCTACCAAGTTTTCAGGGAATGACGGTGGTACAGTCGCTCAAAAAAGTATCCGAACACTATGGTTGATTACAGAATTCAGAAAAAATATCTGGAGCGTGTACGGCAACTGTACACGCTCCAGTTACCGTTAACTGCACATGCTCAATATTTCCGTGAGTGAGCCCACACGATCTAGTATCAAAACAATAAGACCACCTACAGTCGCTCAAAAAAGTATCCGAACACTATGGTTGATTACAGAATTCAGAAAAAATATCAGGCAACGATTTTTTAGAAATTAGTGATCTGGCACACCTTCGTGTCACGTGATTACAGAATTCAGGAAAAATATCTGGAGCGTGTACCGTTGCTGTACACGCCCCAGTTACCGTAGACAGCAAACTGGAGCGTGTGCAGTAACTGCACACGCTCCAGTTTGCTGTCTACGGTCTTGTTCACAGCAAACTGGAGCGTGTGCAGTTACTGCACACGCTCCAGTTTGCTGTGAACGGTAACTGCACACGCTCAATATTTCCGTGAGTGACCCCACACGATCTAGTATCAAAATAATATGACCACCTACAGTCGCTCAAAAAATATCAGAACAATATGGTTGATTACAGAATTCAGAAAAAATATCTGGCAACGATTTTTTTTAGAAATTAGTGACCTGGCAACCTTCGTGTCACGTGACACGAAGGTTGCCAGATCACTAATTTCTAAAAAAAATCGTTGCCAGATATTTTTCTGAATTCTGTCACGTGACACGAAGGTTGCCAAATCACTAATTTCTAAAAAAAAAAACGTTGCCATATATTTTTTCCTGAATTCTGTAATCAACCATAGTGTTCGGATATTTTTTTGAGCGACTGTACACGGGACACTCGAAGACAACAAAGAAACCTTGTTTTAATTGATCTTGAATAATTTATGATACAAAAACGGAAATTATTGCAATCTCAGTCAGCAGTGTATAAGAAGGAGTCACACACACCCAATCCTAAATACACCCTTGGATATAAAAGCACTCAAGTCGTTTCTCTGCTGAGGTCCTGCCATCCTCTCAGACCTTCTACTATGGCATATAAACTGACAGGCTCCTGTCAGACCTCTGTGGCAAGCAGCTGCTTGAGGAGGTATTTTTTTTTTAAGTAAAAAGATCGTTATCTTTATTCTAGAGCTTCTCAATGCTGGAATAGAAAGAAAAAGTTTAATCCGGGATGAAACATTTTTTATTTAATTATTGCATGGCAATTTTTTAACCGTCTTTAGAATCAATCTGCAAACTGAATCGCGATTCGATTGCGTATCATTAGTCTGGGTGGGCACCATTTTACCAGCGATCTCGTTGGGTTGTTTTACCTCTGAGCGTCACTTTTTTTACACACTATGGGCTAAATGGTCAGGTCACAAAGACCCCGAAGGCTCAGAGAAAGTTGGGGGAGGGGACTCACTGGAACAGCTGTTGGGAGACAGATTATAGCCTCCCGTCAAGGCCATCCAGCGTGTTCTTTGACGTGCCCAGGGTGTGGCTCTCCCGCACACGGGGCCACTGCTTAATGTCTCATCCTACGGATGGCGGCCTTTCCAAGCCCATCGGTGTCCCCTACTGACCGTGGGCAGGGCGGGGAATTTTGAAGATATAAGTCTCAACGTTTACCCAGCCGGGACTAGAACCTTGTAACTACAGATTACGAGCCTGGCGCGCTACCGACCGAGCCACCCTCGCCCCAATCTCGTGTGAGAGAAATTGAGTGGAATACAAACACCTCAGCAACTACTAGGCGTTCCCATAGGCGTTTGATAATATTAGGTGTTTTATTGAAATATATCCTGTACTCTAAAGCGAGCAATTCTTTTATATTTGTATGTAACTTTTATCTTGAAAACGGGACTAAGGATATTGATGAAATGGGGTGAATCTACCTTTTTCGGGTGCGAGAAAGCGTTTTAGCTAGGTCTCGACTTTGGTAAAACTCATTTAGGGGGTCATCCGGGGGTACCCCCTTTTCCCAGGCCTCGTGGATCTTTTTTGTATTTGAAGAATAAAATTATAATAATAAGAGGTGTGATGATGTTCCTCCCTTCTAATTGCAATCTCACCGATGAAGTCTTCGGAAATTGCCTCGCCACTGAAAACTATGAAGGGATGGAGAACCGAGCTATACTCGCGCCATTGAACAAACACGTCAGTAAGATCAACGCCGAGATCATCGAGAGCTGCCTGTCTCTGATTCGTCTTAATTATTAGTCTTGATTAAGTATTACAATCTTTGGATTGGGTTGGGTTGTTTTACCTCTGAGCGGCACTTTTTTGCACACCATGGGCTAAATGGCCAGGTCACATGGACCCCGAAGGCTCAGAGAAGGTTGGGAGAGGGGACCCACTGGAACAGCTATTGGGAGACAGATGGTAGCCCCCCGTCAAGGCCATCCAGCGTGTTCTTTAACGTGCTCAGGGTATGGCTCTTTCGCACTCGGGGCCACGGCTTAACGTCCCATCCGACGGACGGCGGCCTTTCCAAGCCCATCGGTGTCCCCTACTGACCGTGGGCAGGGCGGGGAATTTTGCGGATATAAATCTCAACGCTGACCCAGCTGGGACTCGAACCTGGGAACTACAGATTACGAGCCTTGCGCGCTACCGACTGAGCCACCCCCGCCCCACAAACTTTGAAAATAACATAGCAAAATATTAAATTTTGTATGCACAGCAAATACATCACTGAGCTCACCTTTACCGAGCAAAGCTCGGTCTTCCAGGAACTAAGTATATAAACTGGCAACCTGGTTAAAGCATTAAAATCGTTTAATAATTATATTGAAAGGTACTGTAGTGTTTTCATGACCTATTTTTTTTAAATATTTATTATATTAGACTAAAGTCACACATAAACTACAGTTGGGTTGGGTTGTTTTACCTATGAGCTTCATTTTGTTGCCCACAATGGACTAAATGGCCAGGTCATAAGGACCCCAGGGCTCAGAGAAGGTTGGGCGAAGGGAACCCACTGCGCAGTTGTTAGGAGACAGTGCCCAGTGGTCTTCTACTGATAAAAAATTGGCAGTAAGTTTTGCAGAGATAAATCAAAATGGTGGCCCAGGTGGGACTCGAACCTGGGAACAGCAAATTACGAGCCTGATACAATACCAACTGAGCCATCCGCACTCCATCTAAGGTAGAAGTTTAAGTCTTTGATTATATTTCTTTTTTGGTAACTTTAGCCTATGGACGTAAAAACCTAATTCAGACCTGTATTACGCGCCAGGCTCGTAATCTGTAGTTCTCAGGTTCGAGTCCCAGCTGGGTCAGCGTTGAGATTTATCTCCGCAAAATTCCCCGCTCTGCCCACGGTCAGTAGAGGACACCGATGGGCTTGGAAAGGCCGCCGTCCGTCGGATGGGACGTTAAGCCGTGGCTCCGTGTGCGGGAGAGCCATACCCTGTGCACGTTAAAGAACACGCTGGATGGCCTTGACGGGAGGCACCATTTGTCTCCCAACAGCTGTTCCAGTGGGTCCCATCCCCCAACATTCTCTGAGCCTTTGGGGTCCCTGTGACCTGGCCATTTAGCCCATAGTGTGCAAAAAAATGCCGCTCAGAGATAAAACAACCCAAAGACCTGTATTACTGCGTGATGGCTTCACTGCAATGCAACGATTTAACTCGTTTAGGAGGCGTTGCAATCGCACTTTGTACATCGTGTCTATACTCTTCTTCCTTAGACTAGACAGATAGACGACTTCCATATATGCCCATTGTAGCACAAAATCAATGCTAGCGCTCCTGTCGGAAATCGGAGATGTAACAGAACTCAATACCTGGTTTATCGACCTTGAACTTCATTCATCTTACTTCACCCACTAATGGAACTTAAAATTTTATGTATCACGAATAACAACTGGATAAACCCCATTTATGTGGGCTCAAAGGACTCGGACCGTTTTCTGACTAATACAGACATGACAGGGCCGAGGGATTTTAAAGGAAAATAGATTTATGTTTGAATATCCAAAATAAACTTGGATCACTTGACTATTGGATGAAAAGTGTGATGGTAGTCAATAAGTTTTTGAATAAACTCCTATGCATTGTTTCCAATGATTTTGAAGAAGTATGTAGCATTTCTTTTGATGAATATGCTCATTTTGCAGGTCCTTGTATATGTTGCTATTTTTACGTACCATAGGGCTGTCAATAGTTGATCTTAGGAATTTATTCTGAAAAGTCTGTAGTCCCCTACACTGGGCATGCATATGTGTTGGTATGTCCCAATATAGTTTTATATATATATATATGGGACGGCTCGTAATCTGTAGTTCCCAGGTTCGAGTCCCAGGTGGGTTAGCGTTGAGATTTATCTCCGCAAAATTCCCCGCCCTGCCCACGGTCAGTAGGGGACACTGATGGGCTTGGAAAGGTCGCCGTCCGTCGGGTGGGACGTTAAGCCGTGGCTCCGTGTGCAGGAGAGCCATACCCTGTGCACGTTAAAGAACACGCTGGATGGCCTTGACGGAGGCTACCATCTGTCTCCCAATAGCTAATCCAGTGGGTCCCCTCCCCCAACCTTCTCTGAGCCTTCGGGATCCTTGTGGCCTGGCCATTTAGCCCATGGTGTGCAAAAAAGGGCCGATCAGAGGTAAAACAACAGAACCCAATATATATATATATTAATAGCTTGCTTTTGATGGGCATCTTTGAATTGTGTCCAATGACTGAGATCAAATTGCATTTATTCCATACTTTTATGATGTGTGTCCAGGCTTCCACTTGAATTTTTGGTGCAGCACAACTCTAAGGTACTCCAACGAATCTTTCCATTGGATATCTGTATTGAAAAATGTGAATGGTCTGCTGTTCCCTTCCAGCTTTAAGCTTGAACATTACATTGTAGCTCTTGTCTGAACTTATTTTAATTCTCCATCTTGTAAACCCCTTCTGCTTCCTATCAACTCCAGCTTGCAATACTATTATACAATAATAAGACTGACATATAAGGTCTGAGAGATGGCTTGGGTTGTTTTACCTCTGAGCGGCACTTTTTTGCACACCATGGGCTAAATGGCCAGGTCACATGGACCCCGAAGGCTCACAGAAGGTTGGGGGAGGGGACCCACTGGAACAGCTGTTGGGAGACAGATGATAGCCTCCCGTCAAAGCCATCCAACGTGTTCTTTACGTGCTCAGGGTATGGCTCTCTCCCACACGGGGCCACGGCTTAACGTCCCATCCGACGGACGGCGGCCTTTCCAAGCCCATCGGTGTCCCCTACTGACCGTGGGCAGGGCGGGGAATTTGGCGGAGATAAATCTCAACGCTGACCCAGCTGGGAATCGAACCTGGGAACTACAGATTACGAGCCTGGCGCGCTACCGACTGAGCCACCCCCGCCCCATTGAGAGATGGCGAGAGTATCGTTGTATCATCAGCATATAATATAGTTTTGGCTCTGCCCAGTGAAGAACTATCACGCAGATAAATATTAAATAGGGTAGGCTCCAGAAGGAAGCCTTGTGGGACGCCATCTTCAATATTTCGAGTAGTCGAGAGAGTGTAATTGATTTAAATCTGAAATATCCGATCAGTGATGATCAAGATAATTGCTTTCGGGAATTTCGCTATAATAAGTTTATAGATGAGTTCTTTAATACAGGCTTTATCAAAAACTTTTACGACATCCAGGAAGGACTTTGCAATCAATTGTGATTCATTAACACTTCCCGGAATTAGTTCAATTACTCGAAGCAGTTGATGCACTGCAGAAAGGGTTTCAGGGAATCAAAATTCAACAGAGGGAATGATTTTTGTATCTCCAGGAATTTAAATCTACAGAGAATGAGTCTCTGATATAAATTTCAAATGCAAAGAGAGTAATTAATAGATCTTCAATTTTGTGGGAAAGTGGCATTGTTTACTGGTTTGGGTATCATGCAAATATATGCGTTTTTCCACATCCGATGGAAGTGCTTTATAAGTAGCAGAAAATTAAAGATATTGCATAGAGAGACGATTACAATGAAAGGCTTTTTGGGTTGGGTTGTTTTACCTCTGAGCGGCACTTTTTTGCACACCATGGGCTAAATGGCCAGGTCACATGGATCCCAAAGGCTCAGAGAAGGTTGGGGGAGGGGACCCACTGGAACAGCTGTTGGGAGACAGATGGTAGCCTCCCGTCAAGGCCATCCAGCGTGTTCTTTAACGTGCACAGGGTATGGCTCTCCCGCACACGGGGCCACGGCTTAACGTCCCATCCGACGGACGGCGGCCTTTCCAAGCCCATCGGTGTCGCCTACTGACCGTGGGCAGGGCGGGGAATTTAGCGGAGATAAATCTCAACGCTGACCCAGCTGGGACTCGAACCTGGGAACTACAGATTACGAGCCTGGCGCGCTACCGACTGAGCCACCCCCGCCCCACAATGAAAGGCAATTGGTTAAGTTTGCATTTTGAAATTCCCTATGCTCCACGAGCCTGCTTGTTTTTGAGTTGGTTGACAGATGATTTGATCTCATGTGGGGTATGTGAAATGGATAACATCCAGTCAAGGTGTCTGAAAGTATTTTCGGACGTACAGTGCAATCAATAAAGTCATCATTCGATGACATAGCGTGACTTTGGGTTAGAATTGTGTCTCGGGCAATCTTCGAAATCTTCTGCTGTCTCTTCGTCTGAATGTGCCATGCCTTTCAACCAATGAAAGGAAGAAAATTAGGTTTGCTATTTCTGAGTGCATTTGTCATATACCACAGGGAATTGTTATCAATGAATAGAGATGCAACGATCTTATCCCATTTCCAGTTGCCATAGTTTCGTATCTCATTTCTGGCTGAGATTTCAAGCTTGTTAAGAGCAGGTTTCCGAGCAGGTTTTATAGTATAGTTTTATATCAGTTTATCTTTCTCTTTGATAACAGTTATATTGTTTTTGATAAGAGTTTCAACGTCAACAGATCACCGTTCAGGTAATAAGTTTGGATGTCAGTGGATTGATTGCCAGTGTGGAAACAATTACTCAGAAACATTTAAAGTTGTGAAAGATCTGTGCTAAATGGGAAGAAACTGGCAGAACAGCTAAAAAGGGGTACAGTCGACTGATGCAACGAGATGCTTGCAATGTTTAAACCTAGTGGCTGGGTTGGGTTGGGTTGTTTTATCTCTGAGTGGCACTTTTTTGCACACCATGGGATAAATGGCCAGGCCACAAGGACCCCGAAGGCTCAGAGAAGGTTGGGGGAGGGGACCCACTGGAACAGCTGTTGGAAGACAGATGGTAGCCTCCCGTCAAGGCCATCCAGCGTGTTCTTTAACGTGCACAGGGTATGGCTCTCCCGCACACGGGGACAGGGCTTAACGTCCCATTCGACGGACGGCGGCCTTTCCAAGCCCATCGGTGTCCCCTACTGACCGTGGGCAGGGCGGGGAATTTTGCGGAGATAAATCTCAACGCTGACCCAGCTGGGAATCGAAGCTGGGAACTACAGATTACGAGCCTGGCGCGCTACCGACTGAGCCGCCCCCGCCCCATTGAGAGATGTATCATCAGCATATAATATAGTTTTGGCTCTGCCCAGTGAAGAACTATCACACAGATAAATATTAAATAGGGTAGGCTCCAGAAGGAAGCCTTGTGGGACGCCATCTTCAATATTTCGAGTAGTCGAGAGAGTGTAATTGATTTAAATCTGAAATATCCGATCAGTGATGATCAAGATAATTGCTTTTGGGAATTTCGCTATAATAAGTTTATAGATGAGTTCTTTAATACAGGCTTTATCAAAAACTTTTACGACATCCAGGAAGGACTTTGCAATCAATTGTTATTCATTAACACTTCCCGGAATTAGTTCAATTACTCGAAGCAGTTGATGCACTGCAGAAAGGGTTTCAGGGAATTGAAATTCAACAGAGGGAATGATTTTTGTATCTCCAGGAATTTAAATCTACAGAGAATGAGTCTCTGATATAATTTTTCAATGCAAAGAGAGTAATTAATAGATCTTCAATTTTGTGGGAAAGTGGCATTGTTTACTGGTTTGGGTATCATGCAAATATATGCGTTTTTCCACATCCGATGGAAGTGCTTTATAAGTAGCAGAAAATTAAAGATATTGCATAGAGAGACGATTACAATGAAAGGCTTTTTGGGTTGGGTTGTTTTACCTCTGAGCGGCACTTTTTTGCACACCATGGGCTAAATGGCCAGGTCACATGGACCCCGAAGGCTCAGAGAAGGTTGGGGGAGGGGGACCCACTGGAAGAGCTGTTGGGAGACAGATGGTAGCCTCCCGTCAAGGCCATCCAGCGTGTTCTTTAACGTGCACAGGGTATGGCTCTCCCGCACACGGGGCCACGACTTAACGTCCCATCCGACGGACGGCGGCCTTTCCAAGCCCATCGGTGTCCCCTACTGACCGTGGGCAGGACGGGGAATTTTGCGGAGATAAATCTCAACGCTGACACAGCTGGGACTCGAACCTGTAAATCTAGTGGCCCAAAACGATTAACAGACATTGTCACATGGAGGACGAGGCTTTATTACTATACAACTCCTAGAAAGATCGATAACTATGTTTGGTTGCGGAAGATGAACCACGTCCCAAATACCCCCCAAAAAATTTCACTCAAGGTAGAGGATGTTCGCAATTTTTTTCAGTTTCCCAATGAGTGGTAGCCGTGGATACCTTACCCGAAAAAATAATTCTAAATGGCCAATATTACACCAACATTGCTTTGCCCAAAATAGTTAAGGAAATGAAGGAGCAGAGTCCTACAACAGGCGTGTCAAGTTTTCTCCTTCTCCATCGCAATGCCAGGTGATCATAAACCCAGACAAGGTACGGTCTATCTGCAGCAGGAAAAAATTAAACAGCTGCCCCACCCTGCATAGTCAACTCGATCTTGAACCATATGATTTTTTTGATTGTTTCAAAAAATAGAAAAGGAATTTGTTGGGTAGTCTTTTCCAAGAATGCAAGTCCTTGTAAATGCGTTCATTTAGAATTGAGGAGTATTTCCTCAGCAGGAGTACCACCAAACGTTCCAGAATTGGCGTAGACGTCTGCGACTTTGCACAGATCTTGGAGGGGTGTACAGTCACTCAAAAAAAATCCGAACACTATGGTTGATTACAGAATTCAGAAAAAATATCTGGAGCGTGTACAGCAACTGTACACGCTCCAGTTACTGTTCACAGCAAACTGGAGCGTGTGCAGTTACTGCACACGCTCCAGTTTGCTGTGAACGGTAACTGCAAACGCTCAATATTTCTGTGAGTGGGCCCACACGATCCAGGTTTTTGTGAGCTCACACGATTCAATGTGCTGTGAACATTAACCGCAACCGCTCCAGTTTGCTGTGAACGGTAACTGCACACGCTCCATATTCATTGCATTATATATTCATACGCATTATATATATTAAAAAGTATCCGAACACCATGGTTGATTACAGAATTCATAAAAATATCTGGATTTTTTTCAGAAATTAGTGATCTGGCAACCTTCGTGTCACGTGACACGAAGGTTGCCAGATCACTAATTTCTAAAAAAATCGTTGCCAGATATTTTTTATGAATTCTGTAATCAACCATAGTCTTCGGATATTTTTTGAGCGACTGTTCTTTGAAGTAGAATAAAAGTTGTGGAACAGTTTTTGTTCTGCAGATGCATGTCAAGAACTTTTTGATGGCCACTCTTATACGACTCATTAAAAAATTAGAGCAGCAGTTTCAAACTGTTATTAAAAAACTAAGTAAAGATGCAGGGAAAATCTGTTTCGCAAGCAAGATTAAGATGGAAGCTAAAAACAGTGGAATTTACATAAATACAATTTGATGCACAAGAATAACAACTTCGGAATTAATTTGAAAAGGAAAATAATGCAAAGCTGTTTCGTTACATAACTTCAGGGAAACGTTTCTTAATGAAATAAAACCAATGTTTATATCAGGGGGCGAGGAAATGATAAAAATATCGAGCCATGATATATATGATATGGATGTTTTTTTCATATAAAGCTAAAAATTTCTGGAAGTTGGTGTAAGTTTAGAATAGAGGTTAAAACTAGGGTTAATCTAGTAAATGGAGGGGCGGGGGCGGTTTAGTCGGTAGCGCGCCAGGCTCGTAATCTGTAGTTCCCAGGTTCGAGTCCCAGTTGGGTCAGCGTTGAGATTTATCTCCGCAAAATTCCCCGCCCTGACCACGGTCAGTAGGGGACACCGATGGGCTTGGAAAGGCCGCCGTCCGTCGGATGGGACGTTAAGCCGTGCCCGTGTGCGGGAGAGCCATACCCTGTGCACGTTAAAGAACACGCTGGATGGCCTTGACGGGAGACTACCATCTGTCTCCCAATAGCTGTTCCAGTGGGTCCCCTCCCCCAACCTTCTCTGAGCCTTCGGGGTCCATGTGACCTGGCCATTTAGCCCATGGTGTGCAAAAAAGTGCCGCTCAGAGGTAAAACAACCCAATTCAATCCAACAGGAGGGTGGCCTTAATTCAATGATCACGGAGTGCATATAATAAATGGCAAGTTTTGGCAGTGATGAGGAAAGTATTAACGGATTGAATCTTATTTCTTATTGGAAGAATCAATTTAATTTTTTAAAAATTAACTGAAATCAAAGCAGTATTCCAATAATGATGTACAAGGTTCGAGCCCCAGCTGGGTCAGCGTTGAGATTTATCTCCGCAAAATTCCCCGCCCTGCCCATGCAGTAGGGGACACCGATGGGCTTGGAAAGGCCGCCGTCCGTCGGATGGGACGTTAAGCCGTGGCCCCGTGTGCGGGAGAGCCATACCCTGTGCACGTTAAAGAACACGCTGGATGGCCTTGACGGGACACTACCATCTGTCTCCCAACAGCTGTTCCAGTGGGTCCCCTCCCCCAACCTTCTCTGAGCCTTCGGGGTCATTATGACCTGGCCATTTAGCCAATGGTGTGCAAAAAAGTGCCGCTCAGAGGTAAAACAATCCAACCCTAGTAAATGGGGAAAAAGAACCCGATAATTTAGAATAAATCTCTTTCGGTAAGAACCCGAATAAAGGAGGGAATCCACCTAGAGATAAAAACACGATAAGTGTTTAAAAGTTTTACTTAGGATTTTTTTCAGGATCAGGTGCTGATTTTCAATTTTGTTTGTTAATGGCATAATTGAATTTCGGAATTGAGAACGGTTGATCCATGATAATGCTATCTGAGGGAATATTATTTATATTTCTTGTAATTTTGTAAATTAAAAATTTTCAGATCTGCATAATATTTCTGGATGCGTAATTTTAAGCTTTCTTCTACGGGACCTGAGTTCTTGCCCCGGGTAAGGCATGGTTGTGCGTGTATTTTTTTTCTGCTGAGGTCCTGCCATCCTCTCAGACCTTCTACTATGGCATATAAACTGACAGGCTCCTGTCAGACCTCTGTGGCAAGCAGCTGCTTGAGGAGGTATTTATTATTATTTTTTTATTTTCCAAATAAATTGGCAGTTTCTGTGAAATTGATATTTTTGTGAATTGCAATTTCTGTAGCTATAATTTATTGAACAGTTGGATTTGTAAGATTCTTAAACATTTTCCACAGATTGTGTAAGGATGAATTTGTTTTGGGATGACTTGCAAAAATTCTGCAATTTTTCCCGCAGAGTTCTGTCAGTTTTTTCTAACAAGTGCATTTATTTTTTTATATTTGTTTCCATCTAAGAACTGTCTGGTTTGCTTAGCCTTGTTTTCGGCTTTTCTTTCGATTGCTGTCAATCTATTCATATACCAGAAATTCTTTTGTAATTTTGAAATTATTTAGAATGGTTTTGAATGAAGGTTTTGTAAGTTCTTTCAGGTATGAGAAAAAAACATTGTAGTCTTTAAAAAATTCAGATGAGGAGTTTTGGAAGTTCTAATAAAAAAACATTTTTATTCAGAATATAATTTTTACCTTCACCAACTGTAAACCCTCAAAACTTATAATAACTTTGTTGGGTTGGGTTGTTTTACCTCTGAGCGGCGCTTTTTTTACACAAAATGGGGCTAAATAGCCAGGTTACAAGGACCCTGAAGACTCAGAGAAGGTTGGGGAAGGAGACCCACTATAACAGCTGTTGGGAGACAGATGGTAGCCTCCCGTCAAGGCCATCCAGCGTGTTCTTTATTGTACATAGGGTATGACTCTCCCGCACACGGAACCAGGGCTTAACATCCCATCCGATGGACGGCGGCCTTTCCAAGACCATCAGTATCCACTATTGTCCGAAGGCAGGGCGGGGAGTTTGCGGAGATAAACCCCAACGGTGACCCAGGGGGGGGGGGGGAAGACTCGAACCTGGGTACTGCAGATTACGGGCTACCCCTGCACCTCTTTGAATTGAGTGATTACAATCCATTAATAAGGTAATGAATTCACTGGGGTTTTTCCCCTGAATCATACGAAAGCAGATTTCTTTTCCTGATGTAAGTGAATATATGCCCAAAGCCCAGGTCTTACGAGGTGACCCAGGGGTGGCTCAGTCGGTAGCGCGCCAGGCTCGTAATCTGTAGTTCCCAGGTTCGAGTCCCAGCTGGGTCAGCGTTGAGATTTACCTCCGCAAAATTCCCCGCCGTGCCCACGGTCAGCAGGGGACACCGATGGGCTTGGAAAGGCCGCCGTCCGTCGGATGGGACGTTAAGCCGTGGCCCCGTGTGCGGGAGAGCCATACCCTGTGCACGTTAAAGAACACGCTGGATGGCCTTGACGGGAGGCTACCATCTGTCTCCCAACAGCTGTTCCAGTGGGTCCCCTCCTCCAACCTTCTCTGAGCCTTCGGGGTCCATGTGACCTGGCCATTTAGCCCATGGTGTGCAAAAAAGTGCCGCTCAGAGGTAAAACAACCCAACCCAACAACCCAGGTCTTACGAATATTCTTGTGATTTGCAATGGATAGCGCAGAATCAGAACCAGCTTTTATAGCCCTTGATATGGGGCAGAGGTGGCTCAGTCGGTAGCGTGCCAGGCTCGTAATCTGTAGTTCCCAGGTTCGAGTCCCAGCTGCGTCAGCGTTGAGATTTATCTCCGCAAAATTACCCGCCCTGCCCACGGTCAGTAGGGGACACCGATGGGCTTTTAAAGGCCGCCGTCCGTCGGATGGGACGTTAAGCCGTGGCCCCGTGTGCGGGAAAGAGCCATACCCTGTGCACGTTAAAGAACCCGCTGGATGGCCTTGACGGGAGTCTACCATCTGTCTCCCAACAGCTGTTCCAGTGGGTCCCCTCCCCCAACCTTCTCTGAGCCTTCGGGGTCCTTGTGGCCTGGCCATTTAACCCATGGTGTGCAAAAAAGTGCCGCTCAGAGGTAAAACAATCCAATATAGCCCTCGATAGGCTTTTTGAGCCACATATGTAAATTTTGCCACTTCAGGTGATTTTTGGGAGCCTTGCGCCCTTTCGTATATTCAATTTCATTGATCCCCAAATTGTAATGTTAATCATTTCAAACGTTTGAGAGATATTTAACAGTTCAGGAATTAAGCTTCACTTTGGATATCATTGTAATTAATTCTTAGAGCAGACTCTAATTTTATTTCGTTGATTCTTAGTGGGAATGAAAGTCGAAATTTCTTTTAATCTCAGCACGGATCATTTTAAACATTCCAACGCTCTGAGACATTTCAGTTTTCCGAGATCTTTCTCAATTGCAATATCACGAAGAAAAAAAAATCCCGTTCGGAAGACCAAATACTTTTATTTAAAAAATGGACGACTGCCAAGGAAATTAGTTTGAAGTTGAGAAGTATAAATAAATTCATTTGGCAGGAGAGATTACAATGAAACAGAAAGGGAAGCATTGCATAAATTACTGGTATAATCTACTGTTTTTTTTTATGAAATATAAAAAACCAAGTTATTATGTGTGTTTTAATTATGGCCAGGAATGAAAACCCATTGCAGAATGCCGTAACTTCTGTAACTCTGCATATACAGAATGAATACTGCTGAAAAAAATCATGACAGAGATATTTAATTTAAATCTTCATTTCGCCATGAAAAAGAAACTTATTTTGGAAGTTAATTATTTTTTGTAAACCTTACTTTGGCATAATAAATGAAAGTTGACAAAATGGAATCTGCGGGGAATGTGTGTTGGGGGTGTGTGTGTGTAAAGGATCATATTACCTTGAAGAATTTTAATAACCGGTATTGAAGATAAAAAAAAATAGAAATCTTAAATAATATACATATTTTGCAACAATATTTTTAAAATCTCATTAAAATGGAGACGCAAAACATACATTGACCTATTTTGTGAGATTAATTATATATTTATATATAATACATCTATATGATAAAAGAAGTTGTCTGTATGTGTGTGTGTCTGTAGCAGCCATAACTCATCGGAAAATCAACGTACAAGCTTCAAAATTTCAGAGAATGTTTTTGGTTGTGGTTCGAATTGCAGTGACAAATTTCAAGTCGAAAGTCCAAACGGGGGGCTTGCTAGAAGCAAAAATATTTGCCACGGTATTTCCTACGGGAAATTTAATTGAATGACAAAACCTAGATGTTCCGCAATTGAAGGACTGCACTACATCTATAGGGATAATGCCAAATCTCCAGTACCTACGTCGAGGTCAAAACAACACCATATAGATGCAGCTCACCCCACGACTACCTATGGCGAACAGTACTATAGAAATTAAAGTTCATCCATCGGTCAAAACCTAAATTTAATCTGCGCCCCGATTAGCCACAAACAAGGATATATAGATCCAAGTTGCTTCGGCTCCCTTGGTGGGAACTCTTAGTCCGGCCTATCCATGCCTTTCCATCGGGGCACCGTCCGACCAGGTATCCCCCAATACCAGTCAGTGGATCCCTAAACTTCACTAAAGCCCAGTCGTTCCATCGGGGTCCCGTCCGACTAAAGTATCCCCCAATACCAGTCAGTGGAGCCCTAAACTTCACTAAGGCCCAGTCGTTCCATCGGGGCCCCGTCCGACTAAAGTATCCCCCAATACCAGTCAGTGGAGCCCTAAACTTCACCAGGGCTCAGTCGTTCCATCGGGGCCCCGTCGACTAAAGTATCCCCCAATACCAGTCAGTGGAGCCCTAAACTTCACCAGGGCTCAGTCGTTCCATCGGGGCCCCGTCGACTAAAGTATCCCCCAATACCAGTCAGTGGAGCCCTAAACTTCACTAAGACCCTCTACCCCCCCCCCCCCACGACAAGGTGGTTCCCTCTCGGGTGGGGATTTCCTACGGGAAGCGAGAATCGCTGTCAAATTCATTGTTGCCATTTACTGCTGCCTAACTGTGAACGTAAAGAGTTAAAATAGCATTTAAATATTTTGCTGCCGTTGCCAGTTTCTGCACATTTCCAAAGCCATTATTGAGGCGTTCAAATGCAGCTAGGGTCTCGATATTCTAACCAAACATGGGGTAGGACAGAGTAAACACGCCTTGGAAATTTGGGACCTTTCTGTGTAGTAGGTCGGGAATTACAGAATGCTAAAATGTGACGAAATAAATATCTCGATCGTTTTGCCACGGATTCTGAGAGTGCGCCGAGTGAGCAATGACCTTTGCAACAACGGGGAAGTCATCGTGTTCAAACTGTGATAAAACGTCCGGGGGGGATATACTAAATAACCTTTAGTGCAGGGTTGGGTTGGGTTGTTTTACCTCTGAGCGGCAGTTTTTTGCACACCATAGTCTAAATGGCCAGGTCACATGGACCCCGAAGGCTCAGAGAAGGTTGGGGGAGGGGACACACTGGAACAGCTGTTGGGAGACAGATGGTAGCCTCCCGTCAAGGCCATCCAGCGTGTTCTTTAACGTGCACAGGGTATGGCTCTCCCTCACACGGGCCACGACTTAACGTCCCATCCGACGGACGGCGGCCTTTTCAACCCCATCGGTGTCCCCTACTAACCGTGGGCAGGGCGGGGAATTTTGCGGTGATAAACCTCAACGCTGACCCAGCTGGGACTCGAACCTGGGAACTACAGATTACGAGCCTGGCGCGCTACTGTTTAGTGCAGGAAACAACAGAATATGAAGAATAAAAGTGAGACACGAGTTGTCACAGTTGATGTAGAAACGAAGCCACGGGCAAGTGGGAACTTGATATTTTTAAACCAATCACCGTGGCACACGGGGGACGCCATGCAGGAAATTTGGATCGTGCGGACGAATATCACGGGAGCCATAGGGCGGCAAAATCTGTGGTAACGGAAATAAAAATCTCGGTAGCTTAAACAGAAACTAAGTCACGGGTTATGAGGGAGCTCGCTGACGTCAACAACGATCCAAACAAACACCGGACAAATTTCTTCGTTTTGAAAATTTGTGCTAAAGTGTCGGGGGGGGGGGGGGATAATTACAAAATTATCTGTAGTACAGTGAAAATCAAAATATACAGATTAAAAGTGACATCCGGGAGCGCCGAGTACAGTCACTCATAAAAGTATCCGAACGCTATGGTTGATTACAGAATTCAGAAAAAAATATCTGGCAACGATTTTTTTAGAAATTAGTGATCTGGCACACCTTCGTGTCACGTGATTACAGAATTCAGGAAAAATATCTGGAGCATGTACAGCAACTGTACACAGCAAACTGGAGCGTGTGCAGTAACTGCAGTAACTGCAGTAACTGCACACACTCCAGTTTGCTGTGAACGGTAACTGCACACGCTCAATATTTCCGTGAATGAGCCCACACGATCTAGAATCAAAATAATATGACCACCTACACTCGTTCAAAAAAGTATCCGAACACTATGGTAGATTACAGAATTCAGAGAAAATATCTGGCAGCAATTTTTTTTTAGAAATTAGTGATCTGGCAACCTTCGTGTCACGTGACACGAAGGTTGTCAGATCACTAATTACTAAAAAAAATCGTCGCCAGATATTTTTTCTGAATTCTGTAATCAACCATAGCGTTTGGATACTTTTTTGAGCGACTGTACAATCAACACCTCCTACAAGACAAGGCCGTACAACTACCTCACAGAAAAATGCCTACTTCTAGAGCCCCTACATACCAGGCCAACCAGGGCGACCTATCCGCCATTCTTATGCCAACTGGTGACGCGTGACTTAGTGTTATAGTCAATGCAGCCGCCGTGTGTGCCGCAATTTTTTGAATCCTTAGTATATAAAAAACATCATGTCACGTGACACAAAGGCTGCCAGATCACTAATTTCTAAAAAAATTCGTTGCCAGATATTTTTCCTGAATTCTCTAATCAACCATAATGTTCGGATACTTTTTCAGCGACTGTAGGTGGTCATATTATTTTGATACTAGATCGTGTGGGCTCACTCACGGAAATATTGAGCGTGTGCAGTTACCGTTCACAGCAAACTGGAGCGTGTGCAGTTACTCCACACGCTCCAGTTTGCTGTGAACGGCAACTGGAGCGTGTACAGTTGCTGTACACGCTCCAGATATTTTTCCTGAATTCTGTAATCACGTGACACGAAGGTTGCCAGATCACTAATTTCTAAAAAAATCGTTGCCAGATATTTTTCCTGAATTCTCTAATCAACCATAGTGTTCGGATACTTTTTTGAGCGACTGTAGGTGGTCATATTATTTTGATACTAGATCGTGTGGGCTCACTCACGGAAATATTGAGCGTGTGCAGTTACCGTTCACAGCAAACTGGAGCGTGTGCAGTTACTGCACACGCTCCAGTTTACTGTGAACGGTAACTGGAGCGTGTACAGTTGCTCTATACGCTCCTGATATTTTTTCTGAATTCTGTAATCAACCATAGTGTTCGGATATTTTTTTGAGCGACTGTATGTATGCAGCTGTGGTCTTTTAATTTTCACCGGATGAAAAATTCAGAATGGGATTGTATTCAACTAAATGCGCTATCTCTTTAATTACTAAAGACCCATTCAGCTTTTTTTATTTTTCGTTCTGTCTTTAGGCTCGTCGTGTAAGTCCCTTACGCAAGTCAATGCGTTTTCATCTTTATGACATTTCGGCCTACTCTTTATCGTTTCGGGAGTAACTTCTTTGCCACAGCACATTTAACATTAACGATAAAAGCATCGATCACGAAATTTTTTCCACTTACACAGAAAGAGAGACTCCTGCCTTTATCTCTAACAACAGTTAGGAAGAGACCGCTTCCGAAAAAAAAAGATTCAGCGAAAAAAAAAAATTCAGCGAAAAAAAAAAAGGCCACCTCCCCGTGTCTTGCCTCCAACCCAACTGCAAGAGTGAAACAAAAAAAACACGTGACTCCACTTGGTGTATTAACTGCAGAAGACGAATGGTCAGCGTCCGAATAATCACTATTGTCATTGTGAAAATTGTTCCCGACAAGAATTTATTCGGAATTCTGGAGCAAAAACAAGAGCTTTTGTGTGTTAAGAATTCCTGATGGAAAACAGATTTAGCATTGATTGTTTGGTCCTTTTTTTTTTACAACCGAGAAACAAATTTCTCTTTCAGCTGTTGTTACCTAATGAAATTATTTCGTAGCTGGCTTCCAGGGCGAACACATCCTACGAAGGAGGAGGTTTGCTGATGAAAAATGCTTTTTTTTTTTTTGTTTCCATTTCATTTTTTTACGGCATATTTGTTGATAACAGAGAGAAACCAGAGAACGAGCTCAAAAGAGAGGAAGGATTCCGATGTTGTACTAATCAGTTTTAATTTTCTGAATTAGTAGGTTGCACAGTCTTAATTAACTTATGTTTCATGCAATATTGATTGAAAATAGCTCCATGAAGGTGTTTTTTTTGCCGTTTTTTCTCAAAACATTTCTTTTGAATGAGCTAGAAAGTTTTTAATCTAATTACAAAACTGCGCGCAGTTTTTAATGTTTTTCGTTGCGTTTAACTGCACGCGTAAGGAAATGACGTATCAAAATCGAAATCAGATTTTAGTAGGAATTGGGAAAAACTTGGGTATTAGAGTTATAGTAGAGAACTATGAAAAAATATAGTTATGATTTCAAAGTAAAGAGATAAAAAAATCTGGCAACCTTCGTGTCACGTGATAATCACGTGACACGAAGGTGTGCCATATCACTAATTTCTAAAAAAAAATCGTTGCCAGATATTTTTTCTGAATTCTGTAATCACGTGACACGAAGGTGTGCCAGATCACTAATTTCTAAAAAAAAATCGTTGCCAGATATTTTTTCTGAATTCTGTAATCAACCATAGTGTTCGGATACTTTTTTGAGCGACTGTACTATCATCGGGTTTCAAGACCTAGAATGAATACCAGAGTATGCGTCAGCCATTCATGGGGATACCTTATACCAAGGGTTTAGCCCAAGAAGTCTTTGGATACTGAAAGCTTCTTCAAGTTTTATGCGCACACCTCCGAAAGTGTGATTATCATCATCCCATCTGAGGCAGAACCGAGACTTGTCAGTGAACAGAAAAGATTTCCATTCATCTCTTCATTGACTCTGGGCTCTGAACCATTTTAGCTGACTGTTCCTGTATGTAATAGGCGGGTTCTATACTTCGGTTTCTCCTCCGTGTGTGTGAGAATTTGAGTCGATAACTGAGTTGGGTTGTTTTACCTCTGAGCGGCACTTTTTTGCACACCATGTGCTAAATGGCCAGGTCACATGGACCCCGAAGGCTCAGAGAAGGTTGGGGGAGGGGACCCACTGGAACAGCTGTTGGGAGACAGATGGTAGCCTCCCGTCAAGGCCATCCATCTAAATGGCCAGGTCACATGGACCCCGAAGGCTCAGAGAAGGTTGGGGGAAGGGAGCCACTGGAACAGCTGTTGGGAGACAGATGGTAGCCTCCCGTCAAGGCCATCCATCTAAATGGCCAGGTCACATGGACCCCGAAGGCTCAGAGAAGGTTGGGGGAGGGGACCCACTGGAACAACTGTTGAGAGACAGATGGTAGCCTCCCGCCAAGGCCATCCAGCGTGTTCTTTAACGTGCACAGGGTATGTCTCTCCCGCACACGGGGCCACGGCTTAACGTCCCATCCGACGGACGGCGGCCTTTCCAAGCCCATCGGTGTCCCTTACTGACCGTGGGCAGGGCGGGGAATTTTGCGGAGATAAGTCTCAATGTTGACCCAGCTGGGACTCGAACCTGGGAACTACAGATTACGAGCCTGGCGCGCTACCGACAAAGCCACACCCTCTCCAAGAGTCGATAACTGCTTTCAATATATATGTCAGGATATACTCAAGTCGTCGATAACTCATTCAGCTACACATGTACTATGTACACTTACAACTTTATTCTCCAACACTTAATATATACTGCTCACAAAAATTAGGGAATATTTCATCGCTTCATATTCATTTTGAAATATCCCCTAATTTTTGTGAGCAGTATACTATGCCACGAATACAAAAAACTGCGATTGCCACCCGGCCAGTCGCAAACACCTTAGAGTTCTCTCTCTGCTGAAATAAGGCTGAACCAAACCTTCAGGTTCACAAAGAAAGGGGGCGGGGGTGGCTCAGTTGGTAGCGCGCCAGGCTCGTAATCTGTAGTTCCCAGGTTCGAGTCCCAGCTGGGTCAGCGTTGAGATTTATCTCCACAAAATTCCCCGCCCTGCCCACGGTCAGTAGGGGACACCGATGGACTTGGAAAGGCCGCCATCCGTCGGATGGGATATTAAGCCGTGGCCACGTGTGTGGGAGAGCCCTATCCTGTGCACGATAAAGAACACGCTGGATGGCCTTGACGGGAGGCTACCATCTGTCTCCCAACAGCTGTTCCAGTGGGTCCCCTCCTCCAACCTTCTCTGAGCCTTCGGGGTCCATGTGACCTGGCCATTTAGACCATGGTGTGCAAAAAAATGCCGCTCAGAGATAAAACAACCCAACCCAACTCACAAAGAAATCAGTTCTAGGAAGCCAGATGAACGGCCATCACTGCCGTACATCCCCAGAGCTCTGTCGCGACGCTCTCTACGTTGAAACGTTCCACCAAGGGCAGTCCCGTGATGTCTTCTTAAACATCCTCTTCCGTTAACTGGACCACTTTGTAAGGGGAGCAGATGCCCCCCTATCATCTAGTCCATGAGCAGTTGGTTCCAGTGAGTGCTGTATGTCAGTCAAGATCCAAAATCGCGCAATAATGATGCAAGTGGACCAAACAGGTTACGAAAAAGCATAAAGTCCGCAGGCCGCCGTGTGGAGGCAAAGATGATTGCCTAAGGTTCTGTCTGGAGGTGCCAAGGTTGATGTCCATGCTTGAGTGAAGTGAGATAGTCGGTTGAGGTAGTTTGGGAGTGGAGGGGAAAAACATTACAATATGTGATTAGAAGAGGGGACGGTGGCATGTATTGGCTAGTGGAAGGGGCCAAAAACAGTTTCGCTCCCCTGCCTCAGGAAGGGGGGAGAAAATTGGAGAGTTGGGTTGGGTTGTTTTACCTCTGAGCGGCACTTTTTTGCACACCATGGGCTAAATGGCCAGGTCACATGGACCCCGAAGGCTCAGAGAAGGTTGGGGGAGGGGACCCACTGGAACAGCTGTTGGGAGACAGATGGTAGCCTCCCGTCAAGACCATGCAGCGTGTTCTTTAACGTTGGGTTGTTTTACCTCAGAGCGGCACTTCTTTGCACACCATGGGCTAAATGGCCAGGTCACATGGACCCCGAAGGCTCAGAGAAGGTTGGGAGAGGGGACCCAATGGAACAGCTGTTGGGAGAGAGATGGTAGCCTCCCGTCAAGGCCATCCAGCGTGTTCTTTAACGTGCACAGGATATGGCTCTCCCGTACACGGAGTCACGGCTTACGTCCCATCCGACGGACGGCGGCCTTTCCAAGCCCATCGGTGTCCCCTACTGACCGTGGGCAGGGCGGGGAAAAATTGGAGAGGGGGTAGGGGGTGTCCCGTGATGTCCACTGAGCATTCAAAGGTCCGTTGACCAATGGGGAATATCCACATCTTCTGCGCGCGGCCGAAACTTGCCGAAAGCAGCAGTTTTTAAGGCACTTTTCTCTCCTCCTGACCCCAACGGAACTGGCTCCGATGCTCTTGCTAGACAGAGAATTCTGCCACAATAGCGCACTTAGCCGAGTCCTTACACAAGGGCTGACTGACACTTTTTTTTTGGTTTAAGGGACGCAGCTATAACAGAGGGGGCTCCGATGAAAAGAATTCTTTTTCAAGATTTCAGTTATTATTCTTTCGAAAGTTCGTACGTGAAGCTTAAAATACATTTTTTTCCCAATTCTGTGGAATTTCTGTAAAATAACAATTGTCAATATGCTGTGAAACTGGTTATGCCATAACCTGTTGTAACCATAACCGTATGTAGAACAAATCATCTTTAATGGTGAGAAGAAATGCAAAGTTCTGAGGAAAAATTTGCTTTTTCACTCTTCTGCATATTTTTTACATTGGAATTTAATGCATGTATTCTATGCATTGTAATTTAAAAAACCCTGCTCCTCTGAGTTACCAGGGGCTCCGCAATGCTAGAGGCCCACGACGCTACAGCGCTCAGCTCCCTTACCAGTCCGCGCCTGCCTGTACAGCACAAGACCAATCGAATGAATAATTCAAGAGGTCTATGTTCCTGAGGACTGGCGTCGCGTAAACAGCATCGATCACTTTTTTATCGACATAAGTATGCTCTTACTTTTTGGAGATCACCCCTGCGCTATCTCGCCATAGGAAAATGGTCCCACAACTTAAGTTGCAGTGCGTTGGCGATTTCCTCCGAAATATGGTTTGAGCCCCAGAAAAGACATGGATGTTTGTGTTGTTTTCCTTCGAGGTCTTGCCTTCCTCGCAGACCTTCTACTCAGGCGAATAAATTGACAGGCTCCTGTCATACCTTCCGCAAAATTCCCCGCCCTGCCCACGGTCAGTAGGGGACACCGATGGGCTTGGAAAGGCCGCCGTCCGTCGGATGGGACGTTAAGCCGTGGCCCCATGTGCGGGACAGCCATACCCTGTGCACGTTAAAGAACACGCTAGATGGCCTTGACAGAAGGCTACCATCTGTCTCCCAACAGCTATTCCAGTGGGTCCCCTCCCCCAACCTTCTCTGAGCCTTCGGGGTCCATGTGACCTGGCCATTTAGCCCATGGTGTGCAAAAAAGTGCCGCTCAGAAGTAAAATAACCCAACCCTGTCAGACCTCTGTGGTAAATTGCTGCTTGAGGAGATTTTTTTAATTAGAATAAAAGCAGATTTATTCGAATTACGGCGGGGGTGGCTCAGTCGGTAGCGCGCCAGACTCGTAATCTGTAGTTCTCAGGTTCGAGTCCCAGCTGGGTCAGCGTTGAGATTTATCTCCGCAAAATCATCCGCCCTGCCCACGGTCAGTAGGGGACACCGATGGGCTTGGTAAAGGCCGCCGTTCGTCGGATGGGACGTTAAGCCGTGGCCACGAGTGCGGGAGAGCCATACCCTGTGCACGATAAAGAACACGCTGGATGGCTTTGACGGGAGGCTACCATCTGTCTTCCAACAGCTGTTCCAGCGGGTCCCCTCCCCCAATCTTCTCTGAGCCTTCGGGGTCCATGTGACCTGGCAATTTAGTCCATGGTGTGCAATAAAATGCCGCTCAGAGGTAAAACAACCCAACTCGAATTACGAAAACCTAATTAATTCGAAATATTCGAAAATAACAGCTCTATAAAATTAAAAATAATATGATCCAATAAAGAATCAAATAAAAAAGAAAAAAAATGGCTCACCTTATGATGTGATATTAAATTCAATTCCAAAATATTTATTTCGAAACTGTCACAAAAGTTTATTTCACTAAAAAAAACAATAGAATTGTTTGTAACGGTATCGCTGTTAGCAGATATGTTCTTAATACTACCTAGTATGAAACATGTCACAAAAATCACCAAATACTCGATAAAAGCCCAAAACAACTCATTGATAGAGTCCCTAATTTTGACCTGTTTCATCCATTATCTGGGGATTCCCTGGTAATGTGCTACATGATGTCACCGAATTTTTCACTGGTACATCTTGTGTCTCTTACAATAAGAGTGACCCATACAAATTGCTCGCCTGGCAATTTGTATGGATGACTCTTCAATTAGGTTTGAAATGAATTTCTATATATGTCGTGTTTTATTCTCTGAACCAGAGATATATTCTGAGATAAAATAAAATTATAATGAGAGGTGAGACAAAAGATCATAAATAATGCGAAAAATAGCGACTCTTGATTACCACGCCTGAGTGCGAACTGATGGGCATGTCCTTGTCTGTACAGTCACTCAAAAAAATATCCGAACACTATGGTTGATTACAGAATTCAGAAAAAATATCTGGTAACGATTTTTTTAGAAATTAGTGATCTGGCAACCTTCGTGTCACGTGATGACACGAAGGTTGCCAGATCACTAATTTCTAAAAAAATCGTTGCCAAATATTTTTCCTGAATTCTGTAATCAACCATAGTGTTCGGATACTTTTTAATATATATAATGCGTATGAATATATAATGCAATGAATATGGAGTGTGTGCAGTTACCGTTCACAGCAAACTGGAGGGGTTGCGGTTAATGTTCACAGCACATTGAATCGTGTGAGCTCACAAAGACCTGGATCGTGTGGGCTCACTCACGGAAACATTGAGCGTGTGCAGTTACCGTTCACAGCAAACTGGAGCGTGTGCAGTAACTGCACACGCTCGTTTGCTTTGAACGGTAACTGGAGCGTGTACAGTTGCTGTACACGCTCCAGATATTTTTTCTGAATTCTGTAATCACGTGACACGAAGGTGTGCCAGATCACTAATTTATAAAAAAAATCGTTGCCAAATATTTTTTCTGAATTCTGTAATCAACCATAGTGTTCGGATACTTTTTTGAGCGCCTGTAGGTGGTCATATTATTTTGATACTAGATCATGTGGGCTCCTCACGGAAATATTGAGCGTGTGCAGTTACCGTTCACAGCAAACTGGAGCGTGTGCAGATGCTCCAGTTTGCTGTGAACGGTAACTGGAGCGTGTACAGTTACTGTACACTCTCCAGATATTTTTTCTGAATTCTGTAATCAATCATAATGTTCGGATACTTTTTTGAGCGACTGTAAGTTGTATGCGAAGCCAGGCCAAGCCCTATAGAGCTTCTAGACAATCTCTATCCCTTATATAAGATAAGTATATCTTTTTTTAAAACTTAAAAGGTATTGGTTGTGGACGCAAAGGAATGAAATTTTCAGGCAGAAATAAATCCATTGATATTATAATGATCACAAGACTTTTTTTCTTCAAATTACGAATTTTTCAAATATCCAGGTAGTTTTGTATAAAATTTGTTTATTTGGTCTTAAAATTCAAAGAAAATTCGAATTGTACGAAAATTTCGAATTAAAAGGTTTTGAATTAGCCAAGTTTTACCTAACCACGAAGCAACTAATAAACCTGTAGATCAAAAACCTGACATTAGTTTTTCAACTTTCTCAAGGCGAAAAAAGAGTGTAAACTCGATAACGATGTGTACGAGTGATTATTTGAAATTAGAGTTACCACCGTTGAATTTATAAATATGCTGTGAAACACTGCTGAAACCATAACCGTATGTAGAACAAATCACATTTAATGGTGGGAAGAAATGAATGCTCTGAGGAAAAATTTGCTTTTTTTCACTCCTCTTTATAAGATTTTATAAAACACTTCCTACTTATATTAACAAAGTACATAATTTTATTAAAAATTCTCTTGGTGAGCATCATTCAATTAAGAGGAAAATGTACGTATCATATTTCAGTCGTTAGCTAGCCTGTATGTTTGGAGTACGTTTCAGAAAACATCTGGGACTATGAACGTGTTTAAGGTATTTTCTTCTTTTATTTAATACTCAATAAACGATTTTTTTAAAATAAAACGGGCTTTTTTCCCCTTTTTTTTTACCATTGATGATTATTTTATTCTCTGCATTGATATTTATTCTCTGCGTTCAGATTTGCACACTGCCTCTGAAAGCTATTGTTCCATGATTTTGCAGTGAGTAATCGTAATGAGGGGCGGGGGTGGCTCAGTCGGTAGCGCGCCAGGCTCGTAATCTGTAGTTCCCAGGTTCGAGTCCCAGCTGGGTCAGCGTTGAGATTTATCTCCGCAAAATTCCCCGCCCTGACCACGGTCAGTAGGGGACACTGATGGGCTTGGAAAGGCCGCCGTCCGTCGGATGGGACGTTAAGCCGTGGCCCCGTGTGCGGGAGAGCCATACCCTGTGCACGTTAAAGAACACGCTGGATGGCCTTGACGGGAGGCTACCATCTGTCTCCCAACAGCTGTTCCAGTGGGTTCCCTCCCCCAACCTTCTCTGAGCCTTCGGGGTCCATGTGACCTGGCCATTTAGCCCATGGTGTGCAAAGAAGTGCCGCTCTGAGGTAAAACAACCCAACGTTAAAGAACACGCTGCATGGTCTTGACGGGAGGCTACCATCTGTCTCCCAACAGCTGTTCCAGTGGGTCCCCTCCCCCAACCTTCTCTGAGCCTTCGGGGTCCATGTGACCTGGCCATTTAGCCCATGGTGTGCAAAAATGTGCCGCTCAGAGGTAAAACAACCCAACGTTAAAGAACACGCTGGATGGCCTTGACGGGAGGCTACCATCTGTCTCCCAACAACTGTTCCAGTGGGTCCCCTCCCCCAACCTTCTCTGAGCCTTCGGGGTCCATGTGACCTGGCCATTTAGCCCATGGTGTGCAAAAATGTGCCGCTCAGAGGTAAAACAACCCAACGTTAAAGAACACGCTGGATGGCCTTGACGGGAGGCTACCATCTGTCTCCCAACAACTGTTCCAGTGGGTCCCCTCCCCCAACCTTCTCTGAGCCTTCGGGGTCCATGTGACCTGGCCATTTAGCCCATGGTGTGCAAAAATGTGCCGCTCAGAGGTAAAACAACCCAACCCATCGTAATGATGGCATTGTAAACCGTTTGGTCTGTTTTGATCAATTCAAAATTTTGCAGCATTCCTGTGTCGTGAACTCACTTGATTAACTCTTTGATTAACTTTACGATTCTCTCTCTTTGATTAATTCTCTGAAACGAAGTCCATCTTAATTCTTTCGCTGTATAGAGGTACTTGGACACAAAAATGGAAAAAGTTTCATGTTATCTCAATAGATAATCACTTTCAGAGCTCAATAACTTCTTCAAACTGATTTTTAATTTACAATATGTCTAAAGATGAATTTAAGATCTCAATCCAATCTATCTATATCTCGATTTTAACCCATGTTTGCTTAGTATTCAAAGAGTTTATGAACTGGAATATTTAACTGGCTACACAAAATTGACTCTAAGATTAAATCATTAAACATGATAAGAAATCACAGTAACTGACTAACCTTGATTACAGAGTGAATTGCAACCGATATTCTAATAGAGTCAAAGGTCTAATAGAGTCAAAAGTCGTGTTGTCAAATGGTCGTGTTGTAATAGAGTCAAATGGTCGTGTTGTAATAGAGTCAAAGGTCGTAATAGTGTCAAAGGTCGTGTTGTCAAATGGTCGTGTTGTAATAGAGTCAAAGGTCGTAATAGTGTCAAAGGTCGAAATAGTGTCAAAGGTCGTGTTGTCAAATGGTCGTGTTGTAATAGAGTCAAAGGTCGAAATAGTGTCAAAGGTCGTGTTGTCAAATGGTCGTGTTGTAATAGAGTCAAAAGTCGAAACAGTGTCAAAGGTCGTGTTGTCAAATGGTCGTGTTGTAATAGAGTCAAAGGTCGTAATAGTGTCAAAGGTCTAACAGAGTCAAAGGTCGTGTTAGAGATCTCTGATCTCTTAATACGTTTTAATAAAAATTTGCAATCGATTTTTTGCAGCCTGTTAAATATTCCAGCGTTTTCAAATAACCTCGTAGTCTCTTTCAATAAATACTGAACAAATATTGTTTAAAATCGAGATTTTGATAGATTTGATTGAGATCTTTATTTTTTCTTCAGACATATTTTTCATTAAAAATCTTATTGAAGAAGTTATTGAGCTCTGAATGTAACTTTCTGTTGAGATAACATTTCTATCCAGTACCTGTACAGTCGCTCAAAAAAGTATCCGAACACTATGGTTGATTACAGAAGTCAGAAAAAATATCTGGCAACGATTTTTTTAGAAATTAGTGATCTGGCAACATTCGTGTCACGTGATAATCACTTGACACGAAGGTGTGCCAGATCACTAATTTCTAAACAAATCGTTGCCAGATATTTTTTCTGAATTCTCTAATCAACCGTAGTGTTCGGATATTTTTTAATATATATAATGCCTATGAATATATAATGCAATGAATATGGAGCGTGTGCAGTTAACGTTCACAGCAAACTGGAGCGGTTGTGGTTAATGTTCACAGCACATTGGATCGTGTGAGCTCACAAAGACCTAGATCGTGTGGGCTCACTCACGGAAATATTGAGCGTGTGCAGTAACTGCACACCCTCCAGTTTGCTGTGAACGGCAACTGGAGCGTGTACAGTTGCTGTACAAGCTCCAGATATTTTTTCTGAATTCTGTAATCAACCATAGTGTTCGGATACTTTTTAATATATATAATGCGTATGAATATATAATGCAATGAATATGGAGCGTGTGCAGTTACCATTCACAGCAAACTGGAGCGGTTGCGGTTAATGTTCACAGCACATTGGATCGTGTGAGCTCACAAAGACCTAGATCGTGTGGGCTCGCTCACGGAAATATGGAGCTTGTGCAGTTACCGTTCACAGCAAACTGGAGCGTGTGCAGTAACTGCACACGTTCCAGATATTGCCAGATATTTTTTCTGACTTCTGTAATCAACCATAGTGTTCGGATACTTTTTTGAGCGACTGTACATTGACCCTGTACAGTCGCTACTGTACATTGACTATCTTACTGCAGAAAGCTACTGCTAAAATCTTTTTTTCTGTGTGTTTTTTTAATTAATTCCAATGTGTGTTTCTTAGCGATTTGCCTTTAAGGATGAGAGTAATCACTTAATCACTAAACTTGTTCCATGAAAGGAGTCGTTGCCCCGTAAGGAAACCTATTAAGGAAAGGAGTGAGATTTAAGGGTGAGAGCAATTCTGTGCTCGAGCTAATCATCCAGCCTTTACTGAGATAAATTCCCCTTTAATGACAGAGGAGGGAGAAAGGACGTGGAATACAGATGAAGGGATTGCTCTTCCGTAATCCTTCGGCACTTTGGCCTCAATAGCGCAATTTACTCGAGTAGCCAGAACTGTAGCCACCAGAGGTACGGGCAGAGCCAACAATACATCGATACTTAAGACCATCAGAACGATGTTGACACCATGAACCGAGGGTTAGCGTATATATCTTTTAGTATAATAGTATTCCAAGTTTTTTTAAGATGTATCTAACAAATGAAGAAGGATTCTTCATTTGTTTTTTTAAATTCAAGGTATAAAAGGCAAATTTTTTGTGTTTTATAAGTACCAATAAAATTCCACTGTTTGCATTTCCTTTATCATCCATTAGTTCAAATTAAAATGTTTAAGGAAAGAAAATCTCTTTGAAAACGAGATACAAGAGTAACGCCATACTTTTTAATGGCAAGAGGATCAATAACCATCAGAATTTATTTTTTATGTATGAAGACATCAGATGGCAAGACACTGTCAAATACCTTGGAGTCACCTTGCAGAAGAAACTGAAATGGGATCCCCACATTCACGGGATCATAACTAAGGTGAACACCGTCCGTTGTCAGCTGGGACCTCTTCTCAGAAGGAACTCCGTCCTTTCGATTGACCATAAGCTTTTACTCTACGACATGGTCATTCGTCCTATCATTTCCTATGCTTCCCCAATTTGAGCAAACACCACAGCAACCAATATACTCAAGATACAGGTCTTGCAGAACAAGTTTTTGAGATGTGCGGTCGATGCCCCTTGGTTTGTAACGTACACGGAGTCACGGCTTACGTCCCATCCGACGGACGGCGGCCTTTCCAAGCCCATCGGTGTCCCCTACTGACCGTGGGCAGGGCGGGGAAAAATTGGAGAGGGGGTAGGGGGTGTCCCGTGATGTCCACTGAGCATTCAAAGGTCCGTTGACCAATGGGGAATATCCACATCTTCTGCGCGCGGCCGAAACTTGCCGAAAGCAGCAGTTTTTAAGGCACTTTTCTCTCCTCCTGACCCCAACGGAACTGGCTCCGATGCTCTTGCTAGACAGAGAATTCTGCCACAATAGCGCACTTAGCCGAGTCCTTACACAAGGGCTGACTGACACTTTTTTTTTGGTTTAAGGGACGCAGCTATAACAGAGGGGGCTCCGATGAAAAGAATTCTTTTTCAAGATTTCAGTTATTATTCTTTCGAAAGTTCGTACGTGAAGCTTAAAATACATTTTTTTCCCAATTCTGTGGAATTTCTGTAAAATAACAATTGTCAATATGCTGTGAAACTGGTTATGCCATAACCTGTTGTAACCATAACCGTATGTAGAACAAATCATCTTTAATGGTGAGAAGAAATGCAAAGTTCTGAGGAAAAATTTGCTTTTTCACTCTTCTGCATATTTTTTACATTGGAATTTAATGCATGTATTCTATGCATTGTAATTTAAAAAACCCTGCTCCTCTGAGTTACCAGGGGCTCCGCAATGCTAGAGGCCCACGACGCTACAGCGCTCAGCTCCCTTACCAGTCCGCGCCTGCCTGTACAGCACAAGACCAATCGAATGAATAATTCAAGAGGTCTATGTTCCTGAGGACTGGCGTCGCGTAAACAGCATCGATCACTTTTTTATCGACATAAGTATGCTCTTACTTTTTGGAGATCACCCCTGCGCTATCTCGCCATAGGAAAATGGTCCCACAACTTAAGTTGCAGTGCGTTGGCGATTTCCTCCGAAATATGGTTTGAGCCCCAGAAAAGACATGGATGTTTGTGTTGTTTTCCTTCGAGGTCTTGCCTTCCTCGCAGACCTTCTACTCAGGCGAATAAATTGACAGGCTCCTGTCATACCTTCCGCAAAATTCCCCGCCCTGCCCACGGTCAGTAGGGGACACCGATGGGCTTGGAAAGGCCGCCGTCCGTCGGATGGGACGTTAAGCCGTGGCCCCATGTGCGGGACAGCCATACCCTGTGCACGTTAAAGAACACGCTAGATGGCCTTGACAGAAGGCTACCATCTGTCTCCCAACAGCTATTCCAGTGGGTCCCCTCCCCCAACCTTCTCTGAGCCTTCGGGGTCCATGTGACCTGGCCATTTAGCCCATGGTGTGCAAAAAAGTGCCGCTCAGAAGTAAAATAACCCAACCCTGTCAGACCTCTGTGGTAAATTGCTGCTTGAGGAGATTTTTTTAATTAGAATAAAAGCAGATTTATTCGAATTACGGCGGGGGTGGCTCAGTCGGTAGCGCGCCAGACTCGTAATCTGTAGTTCTCAGGTTCGAGTCCCAGCTGGGTCAGCGTTGAGATTTATCTCCGCAAAATCATCCGCCCTGCCCACGGTCAGTAGGGGACACCGATGGGCTTGGTAAAGGCCGCCGTTCGTCGGATGGGACGTTAAGCCGTGGCCACGAGTGCGGGAGAGCCATACCCTGTGCACGATAAAGAACACGCTGGATGGCTTTGACGGGAGGCTACCATCTGTCTTCCAACAGCTGTTCCAGCGGGTCCCCTCCCCCAATCTTCTCTGAGCCTTCGGGGTCCATGTGACCTGGCAATTTAGTCCATGGTGTGCAATAAAATGCCGCTCAGAGGTAAAACAACCCAACTCGAATTACGAAAACCTAATTAATTCGAAATATTCGAAAATAACAGCTCTATAAAATTAAAAATAATATGATCCAATAAAGAATCAAATAAAAAAGAAAAAAAATGGCTCACCTTATGATGTGATATTAAATTCAATTCCAAAATATTTATTTCGAAACTGTCACAAAAGTTTATTTCACTAAAAAAAACAATAGAATTGTTTGTAACGGTATCGCTGTTAGCAGATATGTTCTTAATACTACCTAGTATGAAACATGTCACAAAAATCACCAAATACTCGATAAAAGCCCAAAACAACTCATTGATAGAGTCCCTAATTTTGACCTGTTTCATCCATTATCTGGGGATTCCCTGGTAATGTGCTACATGATGTCACCGAATTTTTCACTGGTACATCTTGTGTCTCTTACAATAAGAGTGACCCATACAAATTGCTCGCCTGGCAATTTGTATGGATGACTCTTCAATTAGGTTTGAAATGAATTTCTATATATGTCGTGTTTTATTCTCTGAACCAGAGATATATTCTGAGATAAAATAAAATTATAATGAGAGGTGAGACAAAAGATCATAAATAATGCGAAAAATAGCGACTCTTGATTACCACGCCTGAGTGCGAACTGATGGGCATGTCCTTGTCTGTACAGTCACTCAAAAAAATATCCGAACACTATGGTTGATTACAGAATTCAGAAAAAATATCTGGTAACGATTTTTTTAGAAATTAGTGATCTGGCAACCTTCGTGTCACGTGATGACACGAAGGTTGCCAGATCACTAATTTCTAAAAAAATCGTTGCCAAATATTTTTCCTGAATTCTGTAATCAACCATAGTGTTCGGATACTTTTTAATATATATAATGCGTATGAATATATAATGCAATGAATATGGAGTGTGTGCAGTTACCGTTCACAGCAAACTGGAGGGGTTGCGGTTAATGTTCACAGCACATTGAATCGTGTGAGCTCACAAAGACCTGGATCGTGTGGGCTCACTCACGGAAACATTGAGCGTGTGCAGTTACCGTTCACAGCAAACTGGAGCGTGTGCAGTAACTGCACACGCTCGTTTGCTTTGAACGGTAACTGGAGCGTGTACAGTTGCTGTACACGCTCCAGATATTTTTTCTGAATTCTGTAATCACGTGACACGAAGGTGTGCCAGATCACTAATTTATAAAAAAATCGTTGCCAAATATTTTTTCTGAATTCTGTAATCAACCATAGTGTTCGGATACTTTTTTGAGCGCCTGTAGGTGGTCATATTATTTTGATACTAGATCATGTGGGCTCACTCACGGAAATATTGAGCGTGTGCAGTTACCGTTCACAGCAAACTGGAGCGTGTGCAGATGCTCCAGTTTGCTGTGAACGGTAACTGGAGCGTGTACAGTTACTGTACACTCTCCAGATATTTTTTCTGAATTCTGTAATCAATCATAATGTTCGGATACTTTTTTGAGCGACTGTAAGTTGTATGCGAAGCCAGGCCAAGCCCTATAGAGCTTCTAGACAATCTCTATCCCTTATATAAGATAAGTATATCTTTTTTTAAAACTTAAAAGGTATTGGTTGTGGACGCAAAGGAATGAAATTTTCAGGCAGAAATAAATCCATTGATATTATAATGATCACAAGACTTTTTTTCTTCAAATTACGAATTTTTCAAATATCCAGGTAGTTTTGTATAAAATTTGTTTATTTGGTCTTAAAATTCAAAGAAAATTCGAATTGTACGAAAATTTCGAATTAAAAGGTTTTGAATTAGCCAAGTTTTACCTAACCACGAAGCAACTAATAAACCTGTAGATCAAAAACCTGACATTAGTTTTTCAACTTTCTCAAGGCGAAAAAAGAGTGTAAACTCGATAACGATGTGTACGAGTGATTATTTGAAATTAGAGTTACCACCGTTGAATTTATAAATATGCTGTGAAACACTGCTGAAACCATAACCGTATGTAGAACAAATCACATTTAATGGTGGGAAGAAATGAATGCTCTGAGGAAAAATTTGCTTTTTTTCACTCCTCTTTATAAGATTTTATAAAACACTTCCTACTTATATTAACAAAGTACATAATTTTATTAAAAATTCTCTTGGTGAGCATCATTCAATTAAGAGGAAAATGTACGTATCATATTTCAGTCGTTAGCTAGCCTGTATGTTTGGAGTACGTTTCAGAAAACATCTGGGACTATGAACGTGTTTAAGGTATTTTCTTCTTTTATTTAATACTCAATAAACGATTTTTTTAAAATAAAACGGGCTTTTTTCCCCTTTTTTTTTACCATTGATGATTATTTTATTCTCTGCATTGATATTTATTCTCTGCGTTCAGATTTGCACACTGCCTCTGAAAGCTATTGTTCCATGATTTTGCAGTGAGTAATCGTAATGAGGGGCGGGGGTGGCTCAGTCGGTAGCGCGCCAGGCTCGTAATCTGTAGTTCCCAGGTTCGAGTCCCAGCTGGGTCAGCGTTGAGATTTATCTCCGCAAAATTCCCCGCCCTGACCACGGTCAGTAGGGGACACTGATGGGCTTGGAAAGGCCGCCGTCCGTCGGATGGGACGTTAAGCCGTGGCCCCGTGTGCGGGAGAGCCATACCCTGTGCACGTTAAAGAACACGCTGGATGGCCTTGACGGGAGGCTACCATCTGTCTCCCAACAGCTGTTCCAGTGGGTTCCCTCCCCCAACCTTCTCTGAGCCTTCGGGGTCCATGTGACCTGGCCATTTAGCCCATGGTGTGCAAAGAAGTGCCGCTCTGAGGTAAAACAACCCAACGTTAAAGAACACGCTGCATGGTCTTGACGGGAGGCTACCATCTGTCTCCCAACAGCTGTTCCAGTGGGTCCCCTCCCCCAACCTTCTCTGAGCCTTCGGGGTCCATGTGACCTGGCCATTTAGCCCATGGTGTGCAAAAATGTGCCGCTCAGAGGTAAAACAACCCAACGTTAAAGAACACGCTGGATGGCCTTGACGGGAGGCTACCATCTGTCTCCCAACAACTGTTCCAGTGGGTCCCCTCCCCCAACCTTCTCTGAGCCTTCGGGGTCCATGTGACCTGGCCATTTAGCCCATGGTGTGCAAAAATGTGCCGCTCAGAGGTAAAACAACCCAACGTTAAAGAACACGCTGGATGGCCTTGACGGGAGGCTACCATCTGTCTCCCAACAACTGTTCCAGTGGGTCCCCTCCCCCAACCTTCTCTGAGCCTTCGGGGTCCATGTGACCTGGCCATTTAGCCCATGGTGTGCAAAAATGTGCCGCTCAGAGGTAAAACAACCCAACCCATCGTAATGATGGCATTGTAAACCGTTTGGTCTGTTTTGATCAATTCAAAATTTTGCAGCATTCCTGTGTCGTGAACTCACTTGATTAACTCTTTGATTAACTTTACGATTCTCTCTCTTTGATTAATTCTCTGAAACGAAGTCCATCTTAATTCTTTCGCTGTATAGAGGTACTTGGACACAAAAATGGAAAAAGTTTCATGTTATCTCAATAGATAATCACTTTCAGAGCTCAATAACTTCTTCAAACTGATTTTTAATTTACAATATGTCTAAAGATGAATTTAAGATCTCAATCCAATCTATCTATATCTCGATTTTAACCCATGTTTGCTTAGTATTCAAAGAGTTTATGAACTGGAATATTTAACTGGCTACACAAAATTGACTCTAAGATTAAATCATTAAACATGATAAGAAATCACAGTAACTGACTAACCTTGATTACAGAGTGAATTGCAACCGATATTCTAATAGAGTCAAAGGTCTAATAGAGTCAAAAGTCGTGTTGTCAAATGGTCGTGTTGTAATAGAGTCAAATGGTCGTGTTGTAATAGAGTCAAAGGTCGTAATAGTGTCAAAGGTCGTGTTGTCAAATGGTCGTGTTGTAATAGAGTCAAAGGTCGTAATAGTGTCAAAGGTCGAAATAGTGTCAAAGGTCGTGTTGTCAAATGGTCGTGTTGTAATAGAGTCAAAGGTCGAAATAGTGTCAAAGGTCGTGTTGTCAAATGGTCGTGTTGTAATAGAGTCAAAAGTCGAAACAGTGTCAAAGGTCGTGTTGTCAAATGGTCGTGTTGTAATAGAGTCAAAGGTCGTAATAGTGTCAAAGGTCTAACAGAGTCAAAGGTCGTGTTAGAGATCTCTGATCTCTTAATACGTTTTAATAAAAATTTGCAATCGATTTTTTGCAGCCTGTTAAATATTCCAGCGTTTTCAAATAACCTCGTAGTCTCTTTCAATAAATACTGAACAAATATTGTTTAAAATCGAGATTTTGATAGATTTGATTGAGATCTTTATTTTTTCTTCAGACATATTTTTCATTAAAAATCTTATTGAAGAAGTTATTGAGCTCTGAATGTAACTTTCTGTTGAGATAACATTTCTATCCAGTACCTGTACAGTCGCTCAAAAAAGTATCCGAACACTATGGTTGATTACAGAAGTCAGAAAAAATATCTGGCAACGATTTTTTTAGAAATTAGTGATCTGGCAACATTCGTGTCACGTGATAATCACTTGACACGAAGGTGTGCCAGATCACTAATTTCTAAACAAATCGTTGCCAGATATTTTTTCTGAATTCTCTAATCAACCGTAGTGTTCGGATATTTTTTAATATATATAATGCCTATGAATATATAATGCAATGAATATGGAGCGTGTGCAGTTAACGTTCACAGCAAACTGGAGCGGTTGTGGTTAATGTTCACAGCACATTGGATCGTGTGAGCTCACAAAGACCTAGATCGTGTGGGCTCACTCACGGAAATATTGAGCGTGTGCAGTAACTGCACACCCTCCAGTTTGCTGTGAACGGCAACTGGAGCGTGTACAGTTGCTGTACAAGCTCCAGATATTTTTTCTGAATTCTGTAATCAACCATAGTGTTCGGATACTTTTTAATATATATAATGCGTATGAATATATAATGCAATGAATATGGAGCGTGTGCAGTTACCATTCACAGCAAACTGGAGCGGTTGCGGTTAATGTTCACAGCACATTGGATCGTGTGAGCTCACAAAGACCTAGATCGTGTGGGCTCGCTCACGGAAATATGGAGCTTGTGCAGTTACCGTTCACAGCAAACTGGAGCGTGTGCAGTAACTGCACACGTTCCAGATATTGCCAGATATTTTTTCTGACTTCTGTAATCAACCATAGTGTTCGGATACTTTTTTGAGCGACTGTACATTGACCCTGTACAGTCGCTACTGTACATTGACTATCTTACTGCAGAAAGCTACTGCTAAAATCTTTTTTTCTGTGTGTTTTTTTAATTAATTCCAATGTGTGTTTCTTAGCGATTTGCCTTTAAGGATGAGAGTAATCACTTAATCACTAAACTTGTTCCATGAAAGGAGTCGTTGCCCCGTAAGGAAACCTATTAAGGAAAGGAGTGAGATTTAAGGGTGAGAGCAATTCTGTGCTCGAGCTAATCATCCAGCCTTTACTGAGATAAATTCCCCTTTAATGACAGAGGAGGGAGAAAGGACGTGGAATACAGATGAAGGGATTGCTCTTCCGTAATCCTTCGGCACTTTGGCCTCAATAGCGCAATTTACTCGAGTAGCCAGAACTGTAGCCACCAGAGGTACGGGCAGAGCCAACAATACATCGATACTTAAGACCATCAGAACGATGTTGACACCATGAACCGAGGGTTAGCGTATATATCTTTTAGTATAATAGTATTCCAAGTTTTTTTAAGATGTATCTAACAAATGAAGAAGGATTCTTCATTTGTTTTTTTAAATTCAAGGTATAAAAGGCAAATTTTTTGTGTTTTATAAGTACCAATAAAATTCCACTGTTTGCATTTCCTTTATCATCCATTAGTTCAAATTAAAATGTTTAAGGAAAGAAAATCTCTTTGAAAACGAGATACAAGAGTAACGCCATACTTTTTAATGGCAAGAGGATCAATAACCATCAGAATTTATTTTTTATGTATGAAGACATCAGATGGCAAGACACTGTCAAATACCTTGGAGTCACCTTGCAGAAGAAACTGAAATGGGATCCCCACATTCACGGGATCATAACTAAGGTGAACACCGTCCGTTGTCAGCTGGGACCTCTTCTCAGAAGGAACTCCGTCCTTTCGATTGACCATAAGCTTTTACTCTACGACATGGTCATTCGTCCTATCATTTCCTATGCTTCCCCAATTTGAGCAAACACCACAGCAACCAATATACTCAAGATACAGGTCTTGCAGAACAAGTTTTTGAGATGTGCGGTCGATGCCCCTTGGTTTGTAACGAACAGACAAATCCACAAAGATCTGGGCATCGACCATATTTACACTTATATTCAGTCTTTATCACGTGGTTTCTTTGACAATGTTCAATGTAATCCACATGGAATTGTATCCTGCTTATTCGACTACAATCATGAAGTCATGAATAGTTACAAGAGGCTTAAAATGATGGCTTTTAGCAAAGATGTCATCCATTTTAGGTCTCTTGCGCATCCTTACTATTTTTTACTGTTGATCTTTATTGTCCTTTGGGACCCACCACTGGTGGTTCATTTTACAAAGTTGTGTTTACACTGATGTCAACTAGGCATATATTCAGATGGAAGAGGTTATGGGTACCCATGTACCTGGTACTCTGAAAATAAATAACCGATCTACGATCTATGAAAACGAGATTTCTATGTTCACCAGGGAAGATAGGCATCGTAGATCGTATAATCATATTCGATGTACCGGGTAATAATTTTACCCCTAACCATCTCCATCATAAAGATATGCCTATTTGGCATGAGTAAGAACAAAATATATAAGTAAACCACCCTTAGGTGGGCCCCTAAGGATCATTTATTTTATTTATTATGTTAAATATTTTATTTATTTATATTAATATAGTGGTAATAAATTATATTACTTTGTATTGATGAAATGTTACGATTCGCTCTTTCCGAATCTCCCAATAGCTACAATTGCTCCTCCTAACGGTGGAAAAAGTGGAAAATTCCAAAAATTTGTATGTCTTCAAACTTAAAACTTGTAATTAAATTTTCATTAAAAACATCGATATTTTATCCATTGTTAAACTTTCTCTCCTTTCGTTGGAAAGCTGTCCAGATCCGGTATTTACTAGGTGAAAGACGAGGTTCTCTCCGTACACGAGCCACGGCTAAACATCCCATACGATGGACGACGGTCTTTTCAAGCCATCGGTGTCCATTACTGACCGATGGCAGGCTGAGGGTTTTACGGAGATGAATCTCAACGCTGACCCAGGTGAGACTCGAACTTGGGAACTACAGATTACAAGCCTGATACGCTACCGACTGAGCCTCCCCCCCCCGCCCAGTTGTAGGAGTGAACACGGATTTTTATTACCTTTTAAGGCGATTAGCAGACAGGAAAAAAGATATATGAATGAGAGAAATGCTATTGATAGCAGGATAATGCTCCTCCCTTGCTGTCTTTAGTATTCTGTGTCTGGTATAGTCGCTATTGTTCTTGAGTTATGAATCTCTGCGTCACATGAAATACAAGTCACGAAGGTCGTTTAAAGTGGCGCCATCTGTTGTTGAAGCAGGAAACTCTAATTTTATTTAGAAATAATTTCTAAATTAAATTATCTCTAATGAAATAATTTAATATTTCGACTCTTGACTAGTCTATTTAATGTTTTTATTGCGATGTTTTATCTTGTTATACTTTTTCGCCTTTTATTGCTAACTCATATTTTTTTCTCGATTTATATTTATTTATTGCTTATTAATTATGAATGCTTCTTCAAGCCCCTAACCCTAAAAATTAACTTGCGTAAAATTAACTCAAATGACTGTTTTGCAGAAGACAGTGCCTTACAGGAATGCAATAATGTCAAATTCCAAATGAATATGAACCTAGGCGTTACGTGGACAGAAACGAATGCAAGGCTTTATTACTATTACATTATCTATTTCAATTTCTTCTTTTTTAAATATTTGTCATCATTTTGATTATTTCAGCCATATTATAATATTTTAGTCACAGGAATACAACCACATGCAACTCCATCTTACTGAACGGTAAATTTATTAGTTACATGTTGAGAATTACGTTTAGTTCTCATTTTATCTACCCATGTACACTGGTTTCCATAAATTAAGAAAAATCTCTATGTTAAGTCAATGGGAAGCAAACGTCAAAGCTCTATAACTTCTAAAAGAAATTTTTTTGTTTTCAAAAATTGATTGCAGATAAAAATCTCAATCAAATAAATCAATATCTCGATTTTCAACAATATTCATTCACTATTTAATGAGTTATGGAAGTTTGAATATTTAACAACAGCAATGCCAGTCTTAAGAAACTTATACAAAACTGAAGAATAGTGAAAGAATTCTTTACCAAAAGTTCCAAAATACAAACTTATTTTATTAAACACTTTGATACAATACTTATTACTAAGTTTTAATTAACTTCTGAAGTCAATTTTTGTGGCTGACACTGTTATCGCTAAATATTCAAACTTCTTTAACTCATTAAATGCTGAACGAATATTGTCGAAAATCGAGATATTGATTTACACTGCTGGCCATTAAAAGTGCAACACCAGGAAGAACTCATCAGATTGTCCGGAAATATGCAAGATGGGTATCCCATGTAAATGATTCAAAGCGCATCACATACGCATATCATGTGTGGCAGTAACGCCCCCTGGAAGTGGTATAAGAGGAGATTACAAAGAGCCGACGTAAAGCACTGGAATTGTTTTTACTCGCAGTTCTTGCACATTAAAGGCTCAAGTATGCCCCGTTGAAGAACACGGCATCCATAAGACCAGGTTTCTGACTTTGATCGAGGGAGAATTGTGGGATTATGGGAAGGCGGATTATCGTACCGAGACATCGGTGCTCGTGTTGGATGGAATGCTACCACAGTGATGAGAATAGGGCGTCAGTGGGTAGAGGAGGAACGAACTCACCGACGTGAGGGATCTCAACGGCCCTGTCTTTTTTTTTGTTTGGCCACAAACGAATGAGAGGACAGATATCTCGTGCGCATGGCTATGAATGATTGTACAGCCACATCAAACACCTTAGCTCAACAGTTAAGGTGTGTTGAACATCAATCAGTGTCAGCAGGTACGTTTCGACCTCGTCTGCAGCATCGGGGCATCTTTGCAAGGCAGCCATTGCTTCCACTACCATTGACTCTACAACACAGGCATATGCGACTGCATTGGTGCCAAGATCGTCGCACATGGATGTGCCAATGGCATCGCATCGTCTTTTCAGACGAATCCCACTTCAGTATGCAGCACCATGATGGACGAATCCGTATCTGGTGGTACTGCAGTGACAGGCTCAGTGAGACATGCATGATGCGGCATCATACTGGTCCGGCTCCCAGTGTTATGATATGGGGTGCCATTGGACTCCACTCATGACGTGCCTCGTATGCATTACTTTGCATTATCGGTACTTTGAACAGTCAGCGTTATATCACTGAGGTGTTGGAGCCTGTGGTCGTAGCTTATCTTCAGGGGCTCTCTGGTGCCATTTACCAACAGGTCAATGCCAACCACATGTGACATGCATCATCCAACAATTCCTGGATAGCCACCATGTGACCCTTCTGCCTTGGGTCACATGGTGGCACCGGATCTGTCCCCAATTGAACATGTGTGGTCCATGATCTCACGAAGGCTAGTACATCAGACAACAACAGCTGCTACAACAGATGAAAGTTGGCTACGTATCGAAACTGCATGGACTGACATTTCCCAAACACACATCCGACGTCTCATCCTCTCAATGCCGGACCGTATAGCAGCGGTAATTGCCGCTCATGGTGGCTACAAAAGATACTGATTTCTTTGTATTCCACAAGTCTAACCGAGTTGTATTTGTAATCATTTGATCCTTGTAACATAAGCTATGTATTCACTAAATATGGCTTTGATATCTCTTGTCTTTCCTGGTGTTGCACTTTTAATGTCCAACAGTGTATTTGATTAAGATCTTTATCTGCAATGACATTTTTCCAAACAAAAGAACTTATTTTAGAAGTTATAGAGCTTTGACGTTAGTTTCACATTGACTTAACATAAGGATGTTCCTTAATTTATGGAAACCAGTGTGTGTATATATCGTAACATATCTAACCCTGCCCCAATGCCTTATGAACATAAATACCACCGATTAGTCCAAGGCGCATCCAATCGCTCATTTAAGTCTCTTTTATCAGTTTGGTCTATATTATGCAAACGCAATCGAGCCACGAATCAGCCGGATTGTGTCGTTGTTCACGCAAAGACTTACAATCGATCCAGTTAGAGTTGTCCACAGAAGTAGGAGCAAGTCTTTTATCTACCTGCTTTGTCGTTCATAATCACGTGGCCACCATTCTATGACACAGTCACTTCAGCAGGGTAATAAAAAAAAACAGTTCTTGGCAACGCTCCGTCAAAGTCGGATTGTACAACAGAAGGTGTTCCTGCGCGTGCACCTCGCGCTCGATAACAATCAAACCGAAATATTACCAGATATCGTAACTTTCGAGTTTCTTCTGCGCAGATATAAAAAAAATAACACACACGAAAAAGAGAACTACCGTAGCGAATGGAGAAACAATACGTTTGGCTATTATTTGCGCATCTGAGGAGACTTGGAGGACATTTTGTGTTTTATTCACAGCTGCGACAGTGATCATTGATTTTTATTACACTTTACAGGCGGCTAGCAGACTCGGGAAAACATGTGATATGGAATGAGGGAAATGTCATTGATATGGAATGAGGGAAATGCCATTGATATCAGGGTGATGCAGCTGCTACCCGAACTTTACGTTGTTCTGTAATAATAGTACAGGGATTAATGGAAATGCCATTGATATGGAATGAGGGAAATGCCATTGATATGGAATGAGGGAAATGCCATTGATAACAGGGTGATGCAGCTGCTACCCGAACTTTACGTTGTTCTGTAATAATAGTACAGGGATTAATGGAAATGCCATTGATATGGAATGAGGGAAATGCCATTGATATGGAATGAGGGAAATGCCATTGATATGGAATGAGGGAAATGCCATTGATATCAGGGTGATGCAGCTGCTACCCGAACTTTACGTTGTTCTGTAATAATAGTACAGGGATTAATGGAAATGCCATTGATATGGAATGAGGGAAATGCCATTGATAACAGGGTGATGCAGCTGCTACCCGAACTTTACGTTGTTCTGTAATAATAGTACAGGGATTAATGGAAATGCCATTGATATGGAATGAGGGAAATGCCATTGATATGGAATGAGGGAAATGCCATTGATATGGAATGAGGGAAATGCCATTGATATCAGGGTGATGCAGCTGCTACCCGAACTTTACGTTGTTCTGTAATAATAGTACAGGGATTAATGGAAATGCCATTGATATGGAATGAGGGAAATGTCATTGATATGGAATGAGGGAAATGCCATTGATATCAGGGTGATGCAGCTGCTACCCGAACTTTACGTTGTTCTGTAATAATAGTACAGGGATTAATGGAAATGCCATTGATATGGAATGAGGGAAATGCCATTGATATGGAATGAGGGAAATGCCATTGATATGGAATGAGGGAAATGCCATTGATATCAGGGTGATGCAGCTGCTACCCGAACTTTACGTTGTTCTGTAATAATAGTACAGGGATTAATGGAAATGCCATTGATATGGAATGAGGGAAATGCCATTGATATGGAATGAGGGAAATGCCATTGATAACAGGGTGATGCAGCTGCTACCCGAACTTTACGTTGTTCTGTAATAATAGTACAGGGATTAATGGAAATGCCATTGATATGGAATGAGGGAAATGCCATTGATATCAGGGTGATGCAGCTGCTACCCGAACTTTACGTTGTTCTGTAATAATAGTACAGGGATTAATGGAAATGCCATTGATATGGAATGAGGGAAATGCCATTGATATGGAATGAGGGAAATGCCATTGATAACAGGGTGATGCAGCTGCTACCCGAACTTTACGTTGTTCTGTAATAATAGTACAGGGATTAATGGAAATGCCATTGATATGGAATGAGGGAAATGCCATTGATATGGAATGAGGGAAATGCCATTGATATGGAATGAGGGAAATGCCATTGATATCAGGGTGATGCAGCTGCTACCCGAACTTTACGTTGTTCTGTAATAATAGTACAGGGATTAATGGAAATGCCATTGATATGGAATGAGGGAAATGCCATTGATATGGAATGAGGGAAATGCCATTGATATGGAATGAGGGAAATGCCATTGATATGGAATGAGGGAAATGCCATTGATAACAGGGTGATGCAGCTGCTACCCGAACTTTACGTTGTTCTGTAATAATAGTACAGGGATTAATGGAAATGCCATTGATATGGAATGAGGGAAATGCCATTGATATGGAATGAGGGAAATGCCATTGATATGGAATGAGGGAAATGCCATTGATATCAGGGTGATGCAGCTGCTACCCGAACTTTACGTTGTTCTGTAATAATAGTACAGGGATTAATGGAAATGCCATTGATATGGAATGAGGGAAATGCCATTGATATGGAATGAGGGAAATGCCATTGATAACAGGGTGATGCAGCTGCTACCCGAACTTTACGTTGTTCTGTAATAATAGTACAGGGATTAATGGAAATGCCATTGATATGGAATGAGGGAAATGCCATTGATATGGAATGAGGGAAATGCCATTGATATGGAATGAGGGAAATGCCATTGATATCAGGGTGATGCAGCTGCTACCCGAACTTTACGTTGTTCTGTAATAATAGTACAGGGATTAATGGAAATGCCATTGATATGGAATGAGGGAAATGCCATTGATATGGAATGAGGGAAATGCCATTGATATGGAATGAGGGAAATGCCATTGATATGGAATGAGGGAAATGCCATTGATATGGAATGAGGGAAATGCCATTGATATCAGGGTGATGCAGCTGCTACCCGAACTTTACGTTGTTCTGTAATAATAGTACAGGGATTAAAGGGCCTGGACAGTCTAGTAACAAAAGAATTTATTTTTAAATATACACCCACCCACCCTCGATTTACACGTTAGACAGGTTGACCGCGTAAATCGAAATCTTACAAATCTAAACCAACAATGTATGAAAAAAGGGGGATAGATTCCGAAAATTCCTGGTTATGAATAAAATGTACATTGAAAGTTTTATTTATACATATTTATCTCAAATATTAGTTCAGCAGTAATGATAAGCATTAATGTAACATTATTTTGTACTTTACTTGCACTAATTCAGATAAGCTTAGATTAATTTCTCATTCATTTCTTTTTAGTCACGAAAAATACTCATCGTTAATGTAGACGTACAGTCGCTCAACAAAATATCCGAACACTATGGTTGATTACACAATTCAGAAAAATATATCTGGCAACATTTTTTTAGAAATTAGTGATCTGGCAACCTTCGTGTCACGTGATTACAGAATTCAGGAAAAATATCTCGAGCGTGTACAGCAACTGTAACACGCTCCAGTTACCGTTCACAGCAAACTGGAGCGTGTGCAGTTACTGCACACGCTCCAGTTACCGTTCACAACAAACTGGAGCGTGTGCAGTTACTGCACACGCTCCAGTTTGCTGTGAACGGTAACTGCACACCCTCAATATTTCCTTGAGTGAGCCCACACGATCTAGTATCAAAGTAATATGACCACCTACAGTCGCTCAAAAAAGTATCCGAACACTATGGTTGATTACAGAATTCAGGAAAAATATCTGGCAACGATTTTTTTAGAAATTAGTGATCTGGCAACCTTCGTGTCACGTGACACGAAGGTTGCCAGATCACTAGTTTTAAAAAATATCATTGCCAGATATTTTTTTATGAATTCTGTAATCAATTATAGTGTTCGGATATTTTTTGAGCGTCTGTACACTATCGAGTTTGAAGACGAAATTTGGAAGAATGATATTTATGAACTGAATATAAATTAGAAATTAGTGTTTATATGATATTTTTTGAAGCAGTTCACTTACCAATCATCTGTATTTTGCCTATTTAATACTCTAAAAAGTTATACGTTGCTAAAAATCATATAAAACACAGTTTTTGTTAGTCTGAAAAATTCCGTCTAGAAAAGTCAGATCTCGCTGCCGATTCAAAACAGACTTCGTATCATTAAGATGGCGCGAGATAGATTGCATTACAATGGCAACAATATAATTTTAGCGAAAGAATATAAATATAACTTGTTACAGATGACGATTTTGTTAACATAGGAATTTACTATTTTCTATTTATTCTGGAAAAATAAATGATATCAATTAAAATTATTTAGTTGATTTTTTTTTTACTTTGGGATATACTGTAATAATCTCCCTTGACGCTATGTCACTATTACTTCATAATATGTATTATTTCTACATACATTAAAATGATTTAAATCCGTAATGTGTGGGTTGGGTTGTTTTACCTCTGAGCGGCACTTTTTTGCACACCATGGGCTAAATGGCTAGGTCACATGGACCCCGAAGGCTCAGAGAAGGTTGGGGAAGGGGACCCACTGGAACAGTTGTTGGGAGACAGATGGTAGCCTCCCGTCAAGACCATCCAGCGTGTTCTTTAACGTTCACAGGGTATGGCTCTCCCACACACGGGGCCACGGCTTAACGTCCCATCTGACGGACGGCGGTCTTTCCAAGCCCATCGGTGTCCCCTACTGACCGTGGGCATGGCGGGAATTTTGTGGAGATAAATCTCAACGCTGACCCAGCTGGGACTCGAACCTGGGAACTACAGATTACGAGCCTGGCGCGCTACCGACTGAGCCACCCCCGCCCCCCGTACTTAGTGAAACCGAGTGTAGAACGAAACTGGTTGAATTTTCTTGACTATGTAAAAGTGAGTCTATAATGGTGTAAACGGAAAATGGTTGCGTTTTTTTGACCGCGTAAATCAAGTACCGTGTTACCATGTAAATCGGGGTTGTATATATATGTATGTATCGTAGATAGTAAAATCATCTTCGAAGTAATAGGTAAAATGTTTCCCATCACCTTCTCCATCTCATGGTAGGCCTAATCGGCATCGGTTGTAAAACGCATAAAGAATAAACCACCCTTAGGTGGCCCCTAGGGGCAAAATTAGCACAAAAACTGTAAAAAGCAGATATGATATACAAGGGACCTGAAATGGATAGCTTTCTGTAGGGAAAGCCATCATTTCTGAATGGATAGCTTTCTGTAGGGAAAGCCATCATTTTAGGCTTCTTGTACCTATTAAGAACTTCATGGTCATAGTCGATCAGGTAGAAACAATCTCATGAGGATTCCTCTGAACAGCCTCTCTTTGAGATGAACTTGACATGAGTGTATATATGGTCGATGCCCAGGTCCTTATGTAATTGTCTGTTAGTAACGAACCAGGGGGCATCGACCGCAGATCTCAATATTTTATTCTGCAAGACCTGGATCTTGCGAATATTGATTGTAGTGTTGTTAGCCCACATTGGAGAGGCATATGTAATGATAGGACGAGTGGCCATTATGTATAATAAAAGCTTATGATATATCATCAGTACTGCATTCCTCCTAAGGAGAAGTCCCAATTGACACCTCGCTGTATTGACCTTGGAGATAATGTCATGAATATGAGGGTCCCGTTTGAGATTCTGGTGTAAAGGTACACCCAAATACTTCTCAGTTTCCTGCCATTCAATAGGTCTATCTAAATATTGTAAACATGTAGGAGTTTTTACCCCTTTTCCACTGAAGAGGATGGCAGTGCTCTTTTCGGCATTTATCATTATTTTCCATTTTTCGTACCACCCCTTCCTCCTCATCAAGGCAGTTCTGCAGCCTATTAATAGTAAAAGCTGGACCCAGTGAGGGGGAGAGTAGGGCGATATCATCAGCATACTGTGCAAGATGGACACGATTAAAAGATGACATATCATAGAAGTAAAGTGAGAAGGGAATAGGATCTGGGAGAGAGTCTTGAGGTACAGTCGCTCAAAAAAGTATCCGAACACTATGGTTGATTACAGAATTCAGAAAAAATATCAACCAACGAATTTTTTTAGAAATTAGTGTTCTGACAACCTTCGTGTCACGTGACACGAAGGTTGCCAGAACACTAATTTCTAAAAACATTCGTTGGCAGATATTTTTTCTGAATTCTGTAATCAACCATAGCGTTCGGATACCTTTTTGAGCTACTGTACATCATCATCATCATCATCATCCTCAAGCAGCCATGGGCTACGGAGGTCCAACCAGACGGTGCAATTTAGTTCTACAAGCAAGTCTATCCTGAGCTACATCTACTGCATCTGGCCACTGCACACCAATTCTAACAAGGTCCTGTTTGACATTGTCTGCCCACCGCATCCTAGGTCTCCCCTTCTTTCTGAGGCCTTTAGGCACATTGTTCATAACCCTATTCGCCAATCTATAATTATTCAAACGGGCAACATGGCCAAACCAACGGAGTCTCTCTCTGCACAATATGCTGCTTAAAGGAGGTTGCAAACTCCTTTGCCTACCCTCATCATTAGTTACAAAGTTGAACCACCTAATGCCCAAGATACTGCGTAAGCATCTGGAATCAAAAGCATCTAGTTTCCTGTTATCTTGTTTACAAAGTGTCCAAGTTTCACTACCATAACTAACCCTAGAAAGAACCAAATTATTATACAGCCTAATTTTAGTCTTTAGGTGTATATGCCTATTTCTCCACACTCTCCATAGATTCTTAAAAGTCCCGGCAGCAATCCCTATTCGTCTGTTAATCTCATGCCGCACATCACCATTATCTGTTTTACATAGCTCCCAAGATAATTAAACTGTGACACCTGCTCAAGACTGCCACCATTCAGATTAACCGAATCACAGCCTGCCTGACCAATTTTCATCACTTTAGTTTTCTCTCTGTTTATAACCAAACCTGCTCTACTACCAGTCTCATCAACAGCTCGAATGAAAGAGTTCATCTCATCAACATCATTTGCCAAAAGGGCTAAATCATCAGCATAATCTAAATCAGAAATTTTCGTATCTCCAGCCCATTTAAGGCCAAAATCTTCCCCTTGAAGTGAATTTCGCATGACATAATCAATAATCAAACTAAAGAGAAAAGGAGACAAAATGCACTCTTGTCGAACACCAGAAGTAATGCTAAACCAATTGCTACAAGCCTTACCAACTCTCACACACGACTCAGTGTTATTATAGAGAGCTTTCATTATGTTAACTAACTTGTCTGGTATACCATATGATTTCACAATCAACCACAAATTATGACGATCAACAGAGTCGAAAGCCTTTTTGAAATCAACAAAGCTAGCAACCAAAGGTTTCTGAAACTCTAAACATTTCTCAAGAATCTGCCTAAGTGAAAATATCTGATCCACACATCCCCTACCACTTCTGAATCCACATTGCTCATCACGCAATTGACTGTCAACCAGATTCTTAATTCTATTAAGCACAATCATGGAAAGAACTTTACCTGGAACAGAGAGTAGGCTAATACCCCTATAGTTATCACAAGAACTGCAATCACCTTTTTTGAAAATAGGGATAATAATAGCTCTGGTAAAATCCTTAGGAACCATGCCTTTATCATAAAAGATATTCAGAATTTTAGTCATCCAAGTGGTAACCGAAACATTCCCAGCTCTAAGCATTTCGGTAGTAATTTCATCTACCCCTGGGGATTTATGTAGTTTAAGTTTAGAAATAGTCAAAATAACTTCAGATTGTGTTATAGGGCCAACATTAAAGCCACCAATGCATCTATCATCAATGCAAACAATGGGAGTAGAACTAACTACATTGTTTAGAACATCACTGAAATGCTCAGCCCACCTAGCCATGACAGAATCCTCCCCTTCTATAACCTTACCTTGTTTACCCTTCATTCCTTGTATACCTGTCCGTTTTCTACCACACAAAACATTAACTATCTGGTACAGCTCTCTGCTGTTGTGCTGTCTAACTGCTTCCTCGGCTTTGTCAGCCAAACCATCAAGCCAAAGATTCTTATCAGCAGCTAACTGATCTTTTACACGTTTATTAAGTTCTCTGTAATGCTTTCTATTAGTACTAGTAGGGTATTGATTAAGGACATTCCTGCAGTTCTTTCTTTCCGAGAAAAGCTTAAGTGCCTTATCACTCAGATAATTCTGTCTCTTCTGCTCCTTTTTTCCTAAAAGAGTACTGTTAGTGTCCAAAAAAGCCTGTTTAAAATGATCCCATTCTTCCTCAACTTCAGTAGTAAGCATACCATGACTGTCATAATGACTAAGTAACCTATCATGGTAAGCTTTGGCTATAACTGGGTCTTTCAGAGCTTCAGTATTAAAAGCAAATTTTTTAACCCTAGCACAACACTTTTTAAGTTTAAGTTGCAAGACACTTTTAACAAGGTAATGGTCAGATCCAATTTCAGCTCCCCTATATGTCCTGGTATTCCTAACAGAACTAGCCCATTTGCTGTTAATTAATATGTAATCAATCATATTCTTATGCAGCCCATCAGGTGAAACCCATGTGTACTTATGTATGTCGCGGTGTTTGTAATAAGTGTTAGTTATTCTGAATCCATTGAGATTACTTACCTGTAGGAGACGTTGCCCATTGCCATTGTAGCTACCAATACCAAAAGGGCCTATTACTCCTCCCCAAAGGTCAGAGTCAGTACCAACTTTGGCATTGAAGTCACCAAGAACAAGGGTAATATCTCCTTTCTTGACAGAATTCAAAATATCCTGAAGTTGTTCATAAAACCTATCCTTCTCATCCTCATCGGCTCCTCAGTGGGGGCATAACAACAGATAACATTCAGGTCTTTAACGCTTGTCTGAAATTTTGCTGTAAGAAACCTTTCATTAATGCACTCATATCCTAGAAGAGCATCACTAGCGTGTCTGCTGAGAAGCAGACCCACGCCTTGGTGATGCTTATTGTCGTCCCTCCCTGAAAAGAGAAATTTAAGATTATTTTTAAGAATCTGACCTTTATCTGTCCATCTGGTCTCTTGCAAGCCGAGAATATCTAAATTATAACGGTGGAATTCTTGTGTGAGGACATCAAGAGAAAAAGCTCTGTGCAGAGTCCTCACATTCCAACTACCTATGGAGAGAAAATGGTTAGTGGGATGTTTAAAGAAACTATGTTTATTGAGAGAGGGAATGCCGACAATATCAAACAGCCCCCTAATCGCAGACATGGGGCAAAGACCCGTTCCCCCACCACTAAAGGCTGAAGCCATCTACACTGGAAGACTTCCTCCAATGTAGAATTTGACGATGCCAATAGAAGCAAAGAGTTCAGGTGCCTGCGATGACCTCTGCTCAGGATTATCCACCAGCTGATAAACATATCCTGTGAATCTATTCACTTGGGGCTGTCAACCCACAAACAAACAGAAAACACAGCGGAAGATTTTCCCTCCACAGAAGCCCACCAGTGCAGCAAAATCAGGATCCATAATCAAGCTCAGAGCCATATATCTGTCCAGTCCAGTGGGTTTATATGGTCAGCACCAGGACCCTGTGTGGTTGACCATTCCTCAGCAGGGTAGAAAAAAAAGTAGCCATAGTTGTCCAGATCAGTAGGCCACACAAATCTGGCAGCCCTCCCCTTCCGTTCACTTCCACAAGAGAGTATCTCTTTTGAAAGGTACTAACGGTCTGCACCACGAGAAGGCGGGGTCGGACATTAGGTGCTAGGCATGGCCGGTTCTATGCATCATCACAGGGGATTGGTGCATAGCTCTCCTTCCAGTGACTACCTAGCTACCATTTACAGACCATCCAGACACGGTCAAAAGCTTTGGCCACGTCCAGAAAGATAGCTGCAACTGTTTCCTTTTTCTTTAAGGATTCAGCGACCTTCTCAACAACTCTAAGGATCTGATGTTCTGCTGACCTGTTCCGCTTGAATCCAAACTGGGATTCAGGCAGGACAGGGGGGTAGAAGAGAAAGTCGTCCAATCTGTTTAATATGATTCGCTCAAACATCTTGCCTAAAGAAGAGAGCAAGCTGATTGGGCGATAACTAACTGAGAAAGAAGGATAAATTTCCTGTCTTGTGAATAAGCTGGACGAAAGCGTTTTCCTACATCCTAGGAAATATATGGTTTCGAAGTAGAAAATTGAAAATCGAACAGATATGCATGATGGCTTTCTTAGGCAGATGTTTTAGCATCCTGTTCCAAATTCTATCAGGGCCAGAAGCCTTATTCAGTTTAAGCTTCTTAATTGCTTGCATCAGTTCTTGAGGGAATCTAAATAATATTTTAGATCTTTCAATCTGATCAAAGTTTATAAGTGATTCCTGCACCTCCTCACAGGTTTCGTGAGCAGAAAGATCAAAGTTCTCTTGGAACTATAACTTCAGGGCATCAGCAAGTTGCATCCTCATCACTGTAACATAAACCTGATTCCCCATGAATGGGAGAAAATTAGAGTGTTTTTTTTTAATTTTTAACTATCTTCCAGATGGAATTATCACTTGTAGAGAGTGATGCAATTTTTTTTTCCAGGATTGACTCCGATGTTCCTGGAGTTCGGGGGGGGGGGGGGGGGGGGGGGGGGGGGGGCTCAGTCGGTAGAGCGCAAGGCTCGTAATCTGTAGTTCCCAGGTTCGAGTCCTAGCTGGGTCAGCGTTGAGATTTATCTCCGCAAAATTCCTCGCCCTGCCCACTGTCAGTAGGGGACACCGGTGGGCTTGGAAAGGCCGCCGTCCGTCGGATGGGACGTTACGCCGTGGCCCCGTGTGCGGGAGAGCCATACCCTGTGCACATTAAAGAACACGCTGGATGGCCTTGACAGGATGCTACCATCTGTCTCCCAACAGCTGTTCCAGTGGGTCCCCTCCCCCAACCTTCTCTGAGCCTTCATGATCCATGTGACCTGGCCATTTAGCCCATGGTGTGCAAAAAAGTGTCACTCAGAGGTAAAACAACCCAACTCTATTGGAGATAAATCTTAAGGCTGGCACAGTTGGAATTCGAATTTATGAATTGCAGATTATGAACTTAATGCACTGCAAACCAAACTAATCCGCATCCCATCATAATGGGAATTCGAACCTGGGAGCTTCAGGTGACGAGTCTGGCAGCTGCCAACTGAACCAATCCCATTCTCGCAAAACAAGACAGGCTGTTACACGAGGCAGCATGTGGGTCTAACTAGGGTGACGTAAGCATTTTTCTCTGACGTAGTTATGTGACCTTCTCTTGTAGGAGGTGTTGGCTGAGGGCCCGTGTGAAGTTGAGGGCTCCGCTGATTGGTATTGGGGAGTATCTGGTCGGACGGGGTCCTGATGGAACGACTGAGCCCTGGTGAAGTTTAGGGCTCCACTGACTGGTACTGGGGGATACCTGGTCGGACGGGGGTCCCGATGGAAAGGTATGGTTAGGCCGGACTAAGAGTTCCCACCACGGGAGCCGAAGCAACTTGGATCTATATATCCTTGTTTGTGGCTAATCGGGGCGCAGATTAAATTTAGGTTTTGACCGATGGATGAACTTTCCTTCTATAGGACTGTTCGCCATAGGTAGAAGTGGGGTGAGCTGCATCTATATGGTGTTGTCTTGACCTCGACGTAGGTAGTGGAGATTTGGCATTATCCCTATAGGTATAGTGCAGTCCTTGAATTGCGGAGCATCTGAGTTTTGTCATCATTTATAATTTCCAGAAAACCACCATTCTGCCTTCGGTTATAGGGGACACCGATGGGCTTCGAAAGACCGTCTCGGCACGATACGATGTGGCTCCGTGTGTGGGAGAGCCATACGCTGTACAGTCGCTCAAAAAAGTATCCGAACGCTACGGTTGATTGCAGAATTCAGAAAAAATATATGGCAAGGAATTTTTTAGAAATTAGTGATTGGCAACCTTCGTGTCACGTGACTCGGGTAATTGGTTCGGGTAAGCATGATCATTTTCACGTGACACGAAGGTTACCAGATCACTAATGTCTAAAAAAAATCGTTGCCAGATATTTTTTCTGAATTCTGCAATCAACCGTAGCGTTCGGATACTTTTTTGAGCGACTGTACATGTTACAGCGCATGCTGGATAGCCTTGATGGGAGGTTACCATCTGTCTCTCAACAGCCGTCCAGTGGGTCCGCTCCCCAATCTTCTCTGAGTCCTCGTGTCTTTGTGACCTGCCATTTAGTCCATTGTGGGTAAAAAAAGGCCGCTCAGGGGTAAAACAACCCAACCCATTAAACAAGGAAACGATTCATCGCTATGACAAGCTTGATCTTTCCAAGAAAGGTCATCGCTCTCCGAGAAGACTGAAAGCAGATCTCATTAAGGTTGGCAAGATCCCAGCTATAGCAGCATCTCCATCCAACAACTGTTGCGAACTCCGAAAGAAGATGAAGCGAAAACAAAGAGAACACGTTTCTTGGGTCAATGATCACATATGCAAAAATATATTTCTTTATAATAGTTTGCGAAAGGAAGAAGAGGTCGGAAATTTTTAGCTCTTCTTTGTCTGCTTAAGTGCGATGAACCTTTGTAGTGAACTTCACGGTTGTCAGTTTTTTCTTTGATGGATAGATAGATACGTTTATTCATCGTCATCGTCATTTCGCAAAACACAGATAGAGAGAGATTTTTTTTACATTTGACCTGCAAAGATAACAGCTTATCTGCGGGAGGGGCGGGGGTGGGACTCAATCGGTAGCGCGCTAGGCTCGTAATCTGTAGTTCCCAGGTTCGAGTCCCAGCTGGTTCAGCGTTGAGATTGATCTCCGCAAAACTCTCCACCCTGCCCACGGTCAGTAAGGGGACACCGATGGGCTTGTAAAAGCCGCCGTCCGTCGGACGAGACGTTTAGCCGAGGCCGTGTGCGAGAGAGCTATACCCTGTGCACGTTAAAAAACATGCTGGATGGTGATGACGGAAGGCTACCATCTGTCTCCCAACAGCTGTTCCAGTGGGTCCCATCCTTCTCTGACCATCCCCCAACCTTCTCTGAGCCCTTGGGGTCCTTGTGACCTGGCGATTTAGGCCATTGTGTGCAAAACAGTGCAGCTCAGAGGTAAAACAACCCAATGCAATGCAATCAGAATTTCAGATATCATAAACGGGCGAAATGAAGCACCGAGTTGTTTTTCAAGTCCTTATTTCCTCCATCTGCAGTAAGCCAGTGGCATTGAATCTAAAATCTGAAGCGGTATAAACTGAAAGGATGAGCGATCTCCTTATCTCCTCCATCTGCAGTAAGCCTGTGGCATTGAATTCAAAATCTGAAGCGGTATAAACTGAAAGAACGAGCGATCTCCTTATCTCCTCCATCTGCAGTAAACCTGTGGCATTGAATTTAAAATCTGAAGCGGTATAAACTGAAAGAACGAGCGATCTCCTTATCTCCTCCATCTGCAGTCAGCCTGTGGCATTGAATCTAAAATCTGAAGCGGTATAAACTGAAAGGATGAGCGATCTCCTTATCTCCTCCATCTGCAGTCAGCCTGTGGCATTGAATTCAAAATCTGAAGCGGTATAAACTGAAAGGATGGGCGATCTTCTTATCTCCTCCATCTGCAGTAAGCCTGTGGCATTGAATTCAAAATCTGAAGCGGTATAAACTGAAAGGATGAGCGATCTCCTTATCTCCTCCATCTGCAGTAAGCCTGTGGCATTGAATTCAAAATCTGAAGCGGTATAAACTGAAAGGATGAGCGATCTTCTTATCTCCTCCATCTGCAGTAAGCCTGTGGCATTGAATTCAAAATCTGAAGCGGTATAAACTGAAAGGATGAGCGATTTCCTTATCTCCTCCATCTGCAGTCAGCCTGTGGCATTGAATTTAAAATCTGAAGCGGTATAAACTGAAAGGATGACGATCTTCTTATCTCCTCCATCTGCAGTAAGCCTGTGGCATTGAATTTAAAATCTGAAGCGGTATAAACTGAAAGGATGAGCGACTCCTTATCTCCTCCATCTGCAGTAAGTCTGTGGCATTGAATTTAAAATCTGAAGCGGTATAAACTGAAACGATGAGCGATCTCTTTATCTCCTCCACCTGCAGGAAGCCTGTGGCATTGAATTTAAAATCTGAAGCGGTATAAACTGAAAGGATGAGCGATCTCCTTATCTCCTCCATCTGCAGTAAGCCTGTGGCATTAAATTCAAAATCTGAAGCGGTATAAACTGAAAGGACGAGCGATCTCCTTATCTCCTCCACCTGCAGTAAGCCTGTGGCATTGAATTCAAAATCTGAAGCGATATAAACTGAAAGGATGAGCGATCTCCTTATCTCCTCCATCTGCAGTAAGCCTGTGGCATTGAATTCAAAATCTGAAGCGGTATAAACTGAAAGGACGAGCGATCTCCTTATCTCCTCCACCTGCAGTAAGCCTGTGGCATTGAATTTAAAATCTGAAGCGGTATAAACTGAAAGGATGAGCGATCTCCTTATCTCCTCCATCTGCAGTAAGCCTGTGGCATTAAATTCAAAATCTGAAGCGGTATAAACTGAAAGGACGAGCGATCTCCTTATCTCCTCCACCTGCAGTAAGCCTGTGGCATTGAATTCAAAATCTGAAGCGGTATAAACTGAAAGGATGAGCGATCTCCTTATCTCCTCCATCTGCAGTAAGCCTGTGGCATTGAATTTAAAATCTGAAGCGGTATAAACTGAAAGGGTGAGCGATCTGGAGCTATTTATAGATCTCCCAGTTAAAAGTCGCCTTTTAAGCTGGGAAGATGCGGCAAGGCCAGCACGTGTAGAGAGCATCTATGCTGAACGGAGTGAGAGAGCAAAATGCTTGCCGGGAGATAGATGTACAACAGCACGTGATTCATAGTGCTGTAATTGGCAAGATATTTCACAGCATTTAAATCATTGCAGCGTTGTACCGAAACAAATAAAGAGGAAAGATGTACAGTCGCTCAAATAAATATCCGAACACTGTGGTTGATTACAGAATTCAGAAAAAATATCTGTCAATTTTTTTTAGAAATTAGTGATCTGGCAACCTTCGTGTCACGTGTGTGACACGAAGGTGTGCCAGACCACTATTTTCTAAAAAAAATCGTTGCCAGATATTTTTTCTGAATTCTGTAATCAACCATAGTGTTCGGATACTTTTTTGAGCGACTGTAGGTGGTCATATTATTTTGATACTAGATCGTGTGGGCTCACTCACGGAAATATTGAGCGTGTGCAGTTACCGTTCACAGCAAACTGGAGCGTGTGCAGTAACTGCACACGCTCCAGTTTGCTGTGAACGGCAACTGGAGCGTGTACAGTTGCTGTACACGCTCCAGTTGCCGTTCTCTGCAGTTGCTCGCTCCAGTTGCCGTTCACTCCAGTTGCCGTTGCTCCAGATATTTTTCCTGAATTCTGTAATCACGTGACACGAAGGTTGCCAGATCACTAATTTCTAAAAAAAAGTCGTTGCCAGATATTTTTTTCTGAATTCTGTAATCAACCATAGTGTTCGGATATTTATTTGAGCGACTGTACATTGCCTACAGGGTGATTCAGAATTCATCATCAATATTTGGTGGGGAGGTAGGTAATAAGAAACGAAGGAGATTTCGCATAGGAAAGCATGGGCGCATATGCCATATAGTAGGGCAAAATGACCCCAGTTCAATGATGGAAAGAACACATAAGAAGGAAGTGGTAAGGAAAAAACATTTATTATCTTACATGTAACATTTCTTTGCATTGGTTGTACAGACTTACAAGAGGTGCTCGAACTGCCGACCATGTGCTAGAATGCATGACTCACAACGGCGTTGCATGGACAGCCGGACCCTGTGGAAGATGCCTGGCATTTCCCGGATGTTTGAGGCAGCAACTGATATGCGTGCTACAAGATCCATAGCACTATCAACAGGGGTCTCGTACACCATGTTTTTCATAGCACCCCATACAAAGAAATCGATTGGAGATAAATCCGGTGAACGTGGTGGCCAAGAAACCGGTCCACCGCGGCCAATCCATTGACCACCAAACTGTCTGCGTAGATAAACACGCACAGCATTTGAGAAATGTGCAGGAGCGCCGTCATGCTGGAACCGCATTCGCCGGAGACTACCATGAGGAACCTCGTTCAGAAGATCCGGTAACACAGTCTGAAGAAATGTTAGGTACTTGGCACCGTCCAAACGGGATGGTAGTAAATACGGGCCCAGCAAACAGTCACCGACAATCCCAGTCCACACATTGACAGCAAAACGTTGTTGCGCAGCGTGTGGGTTCTGATGAGCCCACACATGCCAATTGTGTGTGTTGAAGACACCCTCTCGAGTGAACAACGCCTCATCGGTGAAAAGAACATACGTTGGGAAATTGGGATCAACGGCTGTTCTCTGCATGAACCACTGACAAAAAATAACACGCTTGGAATGGTCGTCTGCTGCCAATAATTGCACTCTTTGCAGATGAAACGGATGTAACCCTTCATCGTGTAATATCCGCCACGCTGTTGCTTGCGAAATTCCAAACTGCCTAGCCATACCTCGTGTGCTAGCACCAGGTTGTTCCTCGATTTCCTGTAGGACAGCTTCCTCTACTGCTACTGCCCGTGCCGATCTGCGCCTCCCTCGATTAACATTACTAGCAGCAAACGAAAAAAGTCGTTGCCAGATATTTTGACGCAGTTGGCGATGAATACGTGAAAACATTTGATGCTATGGCACACGGCGGTTTGGGAAGCGCGCTGCATACAATTGCCTGGCTCGAAGACATCTTTCTCCTGCCACACCGTAAGTTACATGCATATCTGCACATTCATTCCACGTATACCGGTTCATGTTACTTCTGCAAATTCACCTTGTCGAATGACAACTGACTGCACGCGTCAAACAGCTGTGCTTCTGTATGAGAGGTGTGTACACACAGCGCCCTCTACACCACCATGCGTTCGTCTGCCCCCATACTTTCCTATGTGAAATCTCTTTCTTTTCTTATTCCCTTCCTCCCCACTAAATATTGATGATGAATTCTGAATCACCCTGTATATTGTTTAAAGATATTCTTTGTTAACAAATGATCGTATATTTTGTATCGGAATAAATTTTTGCTTCGTTAAACTGATATTTTCGTTATAGTGGAAGATCCGTAAGACGTATGGAGGAATTTTTCTTTATCCTCTTGCGCTATTTCATACGGAAACTTTTTTGCCGAGTCGGCGCTATCGCACGTGCAACCTGTGCGACATTAATTTAGAAGCGGCAAATTTTCAACCTAACGACCATACTTGCAGTAAAATTGGCTCGGGTAAGCATGACCATTTTTTCAACAGATGATTTTCAATTATGTTTTAAAATGACATTAAATTTAGCAAATTGTTGATACCTAAGGTCAGACTTGAAGAAAATGGCGGCTGAGTCGAAGTTCGCTCCGTGCGGCGATATAGCAACGCCCACACTGCGTTTTTGATGCCAAACCTGGCCCGGGGCTAGAAAAATATTACTCGATCATTCCAACATAAAATTCTTCCCTTTGGTTTAGTGGTATTTAAGATAATTTCTTTAAAAATTCACATAATATGCACATGTTTAATAGTTTTTCTCCTCCATTCAGGTTATTAAGATTGTCAAAGGGAGGGCAACAGCCTTCCCTTCCTAGATCCGGCTATGTACAGTCGCTCAAAAAAGTATCCGAACACTATGGTTGATTACAGAATTCTGAAAAAATATCTGGAGCGTGTACAGCAACTGTACACTGTTACCGTTCACAGCAAACTGGAGCGTGTGCAGTTACTGCACACGCTTCCGTTTGCTGTGAACGGTAACTGCACACGCTCAATATTTCTGTGAGTGGGCTCACACGATCCAGGTTTAGAAATTAGTAATCTGGCAACCTTCGTGTCGAAAAAGTATCCGAACACTATGGTTGATGACAGAATTCAGAAAAAATATCTGGCAACGATTTTTTTTAGAAATTAGTGATCTGGCACACCTTCGTGTCACGTGATTATCACGTGACACGAAGGTTGCCAGATCACTAATTTCTAAAAAAATCGTTTATCTGGCAACGATTTTTTTTAGAAATTAGTGATCTGGCACACCTTCGTGTCACGTGATTATCACGTGACACGAAGGTTGCCAGATCACTAATTTCTAAAAAAATCGTTGGCAGATATTTTTTCTGAATTTTGTAATCAACCATAGTGTTTGGATACTTTTTTGAACGACTGTACCAAACTAATGTAGCTAGTAACTAATTATAATAATGAGACTGCCATTATCTTTTTTTGTCCTACCACACAGCGACAGAAAGCTACTCATAGCAGATAATGTAATACAAAAGCTAATTTAATTACTGGTAGCAGTTAAATTTAAAAAATTTTGTGAATAATTTTAAATTGTTCACATATACTATAATAAAGCAGTAATCAATATATTAAGTATATGCTCTTTAAAATAAATAGTTAAATTTTAAACAAATTGCTTAAATTTTTCTATTTTTTTACCTCTTTGTGTCAATGATTGTTCGGACCCGATGTGCCTAGGTGGTTCTGGCAGTGGTCAAGTGCAGAACCTCTTCAGTATCCAGTTGTTGTTTTATCTCTGAGCGGCACTTTTTTGCACACCATGGGCTAAATGGCCAGGTCACATGGACCCCGAAGGCTCAGAGAAGGTTGGGGGAGGGGACCCACTGGAACAGCTGTTGGGAGACAGATGGTAGCCTCCCGTCAAGGCCATCCAGCGTGTTCTTTAACGTGCACAGGGTATGGCTCTCCCGCACACGGTGCCACGGCTTAACGTCCCATCCGACGGACGGCGGCCTTTCCAAGCCCATCGGTGTCCCCTACTGACCGTGGGCAGGGCGGGGAATTTTGCGGAGATAAATCTCAACGCTGACCCAGCTAGGACTCGAACCTGGGAACTACAGATTGCGAGCCTGGCGCGCTACCGACTGAGCCACCCCAGCCCCTCTTCAGTATCCAGAAAACTGAATTGTAAAAAAGGAAAAAATAAACAAACGGAAAACTTTGAGGGTGGGGGATACCGATTCAACAGCAGGTGCAGTCGACAAATCGGATGAAAATGGATCACACGAAAACGATATTATATTAAAAAAACTCATCGCAATTTTTCTGAAATGTTTCTTTTTGATCCAATCTTCATTTCGTATTCTTTGAAAAAAAATTTGTTTTTTTCATTTGCGTCAGAAACAGCCTCTGCAGCGTCACGAGCCAACTCCACCGCATGGAGCATTTGTCAGAGGCGCAATCGATCTGCAAAACAAAAACTCAGCCACAGAACTTTCATCAGAGCGAAAGCAAACTTCCTTTCAGTTGATGGAAGCCTTTTAAAAGTGGATCGGAATTTCTTTAGAGAAAGTGAAATATGTATTTAAGAAAAACACATTTTATATAAATATATACTGTGCTAATCTGATCAGAATATTACGTCTGTTCAGGGACGGATCTAGGGGGGGGCAAGGGGGGCATGCCCCCGTTCAAAATGCTAGTAAGGATATAAGAGGCGAAAAATGATTTACCTTATTTACATTTAATGCATTTTTCAAGAAAATTTTTAATAATCTGTTAAACGAAGCCGAAAAATTTCCATTTCTTGACCTCCTTCTCTTTACATTTATTCCGGCTCGATTGTGTTTCTTGGCGGCATTAGTCACCCCCCGATCTTTTTTTTAAGATCCGGGCCTGTGTCTGTTTAATGTTTGTTCATGTGAAGCAGACTACTTTCTGTGAGGAATGGTTACAATAAAAGACATTAGTGAGATGGTTCTTTTTTTTTTGAGAAGGAGACAAAAAAGAATCGCATCCCATCAAATGCAGATAGTGTGAAAGGAAGGATTATAAATCATCTGTCAAAACGTTTTTTTTTTTGATAAGGCCCATTTACTTTCGGCAACAATATTTTTCTTTCTCTTTTTAAACTTTTTTGTAAAAAAAAATCCAATATTTTCACTTTGCAGCTTGTCCGTTTGTAGGCATTCAACGTTTTCTGCTTCGGCGATAAATTCAAAATTCCTTTTTGGTTTGGACGAGTATTAATGAAATATTGCAATTGGCACTTTCCGAATCTCCAACACTTTATTAGCGCCCTCTAACAAATGCTAAAACTGTGAAGGAAAATTGCAAACGACTATTTATTTTGAAATTTTGATTGTACAGTCGCTCAAAAAAATATCCGAACACTACGGTTCATTACAGAATTCACAAAAAATATCTGGCAACGATTGTTTTAGAAATTAGTGATCTGGCAACCTTCGTGTCACGTGATTACAGAATTCAGGAAAAATATCTGGAGCGTGTACAGCAACTGCACACGCTCAATATTTCCGTGAGTGAGCCCACACGATCTGGTATCAAAATAATATGACCACCTACACTCGCTCAAAAAAGTATCCGAACACTATGGTTGATTACAGAATTCAGAAAAAATATCTGGCAACGATTTTTTTTAGAAATTAGTGATCTGGCAACCTTCGTGTCACGTGATTACAGAATTGAGGAAAAATATCTGGAGCGTGTACAGCAACTGTACACGCTCCAGTTACCGTTCAGAGCAAACTGGAGCGTGTGCAGTTACTACACACGCTCCAGTTTGCTGTGAACGGTAACTGCACACGCTCAATATTTCCGTGAGTGAGCTCACACGATCTAGTATCAAAATAATATGACCACCTACAGTCGCTCAAAAAAGTATCCGAACACTATGGTTGATTACAGAATTAAAAAAAATATCGGCAGCGATTTTTTTTAGAAATTAGTGATCTGGCACACCTTCGTGTCACGTGATCACGTGACACGAAGGTGTGCCAGATCACTAATTTCTGAAAAGAATCGTTGCCAGATATTTTTTTTTAATTCTGCAATCAACCATAGTGTTCGGATACTTTTTTGAGCGACTGTACAAAACAAGATAATTTATGGTAAAATATTCCAGTTTTCGTAACTCTTTAAATACTGAATGAATAATGGTGAAAAAACGATATTTAAATAGATTTGATTATGATCTTTAATTCATAGTCAGTCCCATTTTCAATTAAATGCATATTTTTAAACTTAGAGAGCTTCGAACTTAGATTCCCATTCACATAAGAAAAAAATTATCTCATATCTTGGTAGAGCAGTGAATTTTCATAATTTTTTAAGCACACTGAAAGATTCTACGGCATATTTTCATGATATATTAACGATATTTTCTTTGGCAAATTTATTCAGAAATAGTTTACATAGGGGTAGAGTCGCTCAAAGAAATATCCGAACACTACGGTTGGTTACAGAATAAAAAAAAAATATCTGGCAACGATTTTTTTTAGAAATTAGTGATCTGGCACACCTTCGTGTCACGTAATTATCACGTGACATTTTTTTTTGCAAAATCACTAATTTCTAAAAAAAATCGTTGCCAGATATTTTTTCTGAATTCTGTAATCAACCATAGCGTTCGGTCACGTGACACGAATTTTGCCAGATCACTAATTTCTAAAAAAAATCGTTGCCAAATATTTTTTCTGACTTCTGTAATCAACCATAGTGTTCGGATACTTTTTTGAGCGACTGTACAAAATCATTTATAATTATGTAATAGTGAAATAGTCATTATGCAGGCTTCTAAAAAAATATATATTTTGTTAACTGGTTTGAAACAATAAGTGTGTTTTAAGTGTAATCAAGTTCTGAGGTGACATATTATTATTGTGAAATATTCCAACTTCAATTCCTCTTTCGATACTGAAAGAATATTGCTGGAAAGGAGATTTAAAATTGATTTGATTATGATCCTTAATTTATCTCAGTCACATTTTTGTCTATTTTAGAAGTTATAGAGATTCGAAGTTGGATTCATTGACATAACATTAAAATTATCTACTGTTTTGATAGGACAGTGTATATACTGTATACGTATATGAATAAATAAGCATCAGACAATTTAAGAAACGAAATATGCAAAATTTGGTTATCAAATTAGCTTTCGGCAAGACCTTATAAAGTGGAAACACGTCTACATATGAGAGTTAGGTTGGGTTGTTTTACCTCTGAGCGGCACTTTTTTGCACACCATGGGCTAAATGGCCAGGTCACATGGACCCCGAAGGCTCAGAGAAGTTTGGGGGAGGGGACCCACTGGAACAGCTGTTGGGAGACAGATGGTAGCCTCCCGTCAAGGCCATCCAGCGTGTTCTTTAACGTGCACAGGGTATGGTTCTCCCGTACACGGGGCCACAGTTTAACGTCCCATCCGACGGACGGCGGCCTTTACCAAGCCCATCGATGTCCCCTACTGACCGTGGGCAGGGCGGGGAATTTTACGGAGATAAATCTCAACGCTGACCCAGCTGGGACTCGAACCTGGGAACTGCAGATTACGAGCCTGGCGCGCTACCGACTGAGCCACCCCCGCCCCAATGTCTAATATGTCAAATGTATTGAAGGATCATTAAGCTGTAGACGCAGTGCTACTTACAAAAGTGTCTTATCAGTTATTTAGGTTTAGCTGTTGTGACAAAATCGAGCACTGAATATAAAATCGTATATCTGATAGTTAGAATAATTTGGCAAGATATTCATAGCATTTTTGCAACTGAAATATAACAGTTTCAATACTATATATAAATACAGCAGTTCTCCGAAAAATCGTCTACCGGCCATTTCTGTTTTCGAAATATTAAATAAAATTAATCCGGTTTTTATAGTAATATTACTGATGCTAAAATCTTTGTTTTCGACTTCGGTTGCGCGATGGAGACAGATGGGTCAATGGGGAGTAAGCCAGACATACCATCTGATAAATTGAGTTGGGGGAAAAAAATTAATTGTCCTGACTTGGGGTCTTAGAGAATGATGGAGGAAGGTGACCCATTATTAGGTTTGATTGGAGAGCTGTTATAAGACAGATGGAATTAACGGATTAACCGCTAGACCACTGAGGACCTAACTATTTTTTCAACTGACATATATGTCTTCCTGTTGTCACCAGTGGCGCCATCTATTATCAAGAGTAACTCCCTGCCAATTATACTGTATACGTATATAAATAAATAGGCTTCAGACAATCTAAGAAACGAAATATGCAAAATTGCTAGCTGCCTAACCACTATGCCTTAACTGGCATAGTGGTTAGGCAGCTAGCGACTGTTCCAGCAAGGCAAACTTTGTGTGTTGTGTTAGCTCTAACTAAGGCAGTGGTCAGCAGTGACTTCGGTCTTAGTAGGGCATGTCCTTGTATGAGAAGGCCTGTATTAAGCTAGGAGTAGCTTCTAGGATTCTTCTCTGTCCTATATGTCGCAAATAAAAAAAAAATTCCTGACAACAGATGGCGCCATTGGGGACTCAACAGGAAGACATATATATCAGTTGAAAGGATGGTTAGTTCCTCGGTGGTCTAGCAGTTAAGACGCCTGGGATACCTGGGTTCGAATCCAAGTCAGGACAGTCAATTTTTCAAACGTTCCTTGTCTCTAGGACTTTCCTTGTGATAATTTATTGCTGAATACCATCTGATGTTTCCTCCTGCCCTCGGCGACAAATGGGGCACCAATGGGCTTAGAAGAAGCTGTTCGCCATCGATTGAGACTTTAAGCAGTGGTTCCTTGTTCACTTTAAAGCACACTGCATGACCTCGACAAGAAGATTCAATCTAATGTATTCCCTTCCCATAGCCAACTATGAATCCTTGCTGCTCAATGTGTGATCAAAATTGCCACTCAGAGGTAAATCTCAGAACAATCCATCACTACTTAAAGTAATATAAATTCAATAAATATGAAACCGTTAGTACAGTTATTATATTTTCATTAATATTTTGATTAATATCATATTTTGAGGCTTATTAGGAATAATAAGTATAACTTTCCAACTACAGTCAAAAAATTATTATAACTTTATTAACAACCGTCTAAAGATCAAATGTCTCTTGCTTAACGATTATCACAATAATCCCATTTCCTAATCTGCGGGGCGGGGATGGCTCAGTCGGTAGCGCGACAGGAATCTGTAGTTCCCAGGTTCGAGTGCCAGCTGAGTCAGCGTTGAGATTTATCTCCGCAAAATTCCCCGCCCTGTCCACGGTCAGTATGGGACACCGATGGGCTTGGAAAGGCCGCCGTCCGTCGGATGGGACGTTAAGCCGTGGCCCCGTGTGCGGGAGAGACATACTCTGTGCACGTTATGTGCACGTTAAAGAACACGCTGGATGGCCTTGACGGGAGGCTACCATCTGTCTCCCAACAGCTGTTCCAGTGGGTCCCCTCCACAACCTTCTCTGAGCCTTCGGGGTCCTTGTGGCCTGGCCATTTAGCCCATGGTGTGCAACAAAGTGCCGCTCAGAGGTAAAACAACCCAACCCAACTCTTAATCTGCTTCAGCGCGCCATGAGCAATTAAGAGATCAAGGTCATTCATTATCTTTATTACAGTTGACAGATCGAGAATAACAAAAATGTAACTCGAATCTCAACATCGTGCTCCATTTCCTTAATTCGCTGTTCCATTTACAGTTCGACTTCGCTCTTCACACGATCATAAAGACACTAATCATTGTTGCCTACAATGGTTTTCGAGTCTGGCTAATTATATGCGTCCTTTAGCAATTCCTGCACACTGAGTTCAGAAACGAAATTCATTTCTTTTCATCACGTGCGGACTTTTGGCAAAACGTCGTATTCTCCTTTTTTTATGTTTTTAACTGGTTAAAAAAAATTACAAGGATAACATATCACTCCTGGCGAATATTGAATGCTTGTTTTCAAAGAGAATTAAAATTTTATTCTCAGAATTTAAACTTTCTACATAAGATTCGTAAAATTCAAACTTAGTGAAAGTCACTAAAAAAAAAAGCATATATAGTCTCAAAGAGGCGTAGAAATATTCTCTACTTAAAAACTACTTGAGTTGTTTTACCTGTCAGCGATGGGGAGGAGGCTCAGTCAGTAGCGCGCCAGGTTCGTAATATGTAGTTCCCAGGTTCGAGTTCCAGCTGGGTCAGCGTTGAGATTTATCTCCGCAAAACTCGCCGCACCGCCCACGGTCACTAGGGGATACCGGTAGGCTTGAAAAGGCCACCGTCCGTCGGATGGAACTTTATTATGTGGTCCCGTGTACGGGAGAGCCATACCCTCTGCACGTTAAGAACACTCTGGATGGCCTTGACAGGAGACTACCATCTGTTTCCCAACAGCTGTTCTAGAGGGTACCCTCTAGCAATTTTCTCTGAGCCTCCAGGGTCCTTGTGACCTGTTCATTTAGCCCATTGTTTGCAAAACAGTGCTGCTCAGAAGTAAAACAATCAAACCTCTCAGCGGCATTTTTTTGTACACAATGCACCAAATGTCCAGGTTACAAGGGCCCCAAGGATGGGGGAAGGTGACCCATTGGACAACTGTTACAAAAAATCCTCCATCATCCTCTAAGGTCTTGGGGTCTTAAAGAATGATATGGGAAGGTGACCCATTATTGGGTTTGTTTGAAGAGCTGTTATAAGACAGATGGAAATCTACACGTCAGAAGCCATCCAACGTGTTCTTCAACGTGCACAGGGTATGGCTCTATCTCCAGCACATGGAGCAACGGTTTTCAGCCGCATCTGATGGACGGGGGCCTATCCAAGCACATGGGTGTCCCCTTTTCTCACCGAGGGAAGGTGAGCGGAGTTAATTCTTAACGCCGGCACAGTTGGGATTCGAACCTGGGAACCAGCAGATTACGAGTCTCTCACGCTATGGACCGAGCCCATGCTTTGAGCCCCAGCCCCAAATGAAGCATATTATAACGAATATCATTATCCCAGGGGGCAGTGGTGGAGCTCAGTCGGTTGCGACCCAGGTTCGCAATTTGCACATCCCAGGTTCTAGTTCCATCTGGGCCAGAGTTGAGATTTATCTCCGCTTGAGCCGTCCCGTGACTGATTGATTAGCGTGCTTGGCTACTAATGAAAGAACCTGAGTTCAAGCCCCGCGTAAGGCATGGATGTTGTGTTGTCTTTCTGCTGAGGTCTCGCCATCCTCACTAGATATTCTCTATGGCATATTAAACTGATAGATTCTTGTCAGACCTTTGTGGCAAGCAGCTGCTTGAGGGATTATTTTCATTAGCGGAATAGATATCCCGTAGGCCTACGTCCCATCCGACGAATGTCGGCCTTTCCAAGCCCTTCGGCGTCCCTTAATGACCAAGGACAGAATAGGAATTTTGGCGGAGATAAACCTCAACTCTAGACCAGCAGGGACTCTGGAGGACGTGGCGGGGGGGGGGGGGGGGGGGTTAAAATTCCATCAAACGGACAGAGACTTCTCCAAGCTCAACTGTGTCCCGTTTCCATAGAAAGCAGAGTTAGGTTTTAACGGAAAAACTCGGGGCGGGGGTGGCTCAGTCGGTAGCGCGCCAGGCTCGTAATCTGTAGTTCCCAGGTTCGAGTCCCAGCTGGGTCAGCGTTGAGATTTATCTCCGCAAAATTCCCCGCCCTGCCCACGGTCAGTAGAGGACACCGATGGGCTTGGAAAGACCGCCGTCCGTCGGTTGGGACGTTAAGCCGTGGCCCCGTGTGCGGGAGAGCCATACCCTGTGCACGTTAAAGAACACGCTGGATGGCCTTGACGGGAGGCTACCATCTGTCTCCCAACAGCTGTTCCAGTGGGTCCCCTCCCCCAACCTTCTCTGAGCCTTCGGGGTCCATGTGACCTGGCCATTTAGCCCATGGTGTGCAAAAAAGTGCCGCTCAGAGGTAAAACAACCCAACCCCGCCGTCGGAGGACAAGCACTAGGAAAATACCTTTTCTGTCTTTACCTACTACTCACCTAACAATTTCCAATGAGAAAAATGTTTCTCAAATCTCAGCCAGGGCCCTATCGCCGGGCCCCGGACTCTGGGGGGCACTGCTTCAGTCACATTTTCCGATGAAACGCTTATTTTACAACTTATATGGCTTCGAATTAGAGGAGAGTTTCGCAGAGATAAATCTCAACGCTGGCGCAGCAGGGACTCGAACCTGGAACTTAGTAGCTTGGCGCACTAACGACTGAGCCAACCGCCGTTCCCCAAGCCCAGTGCGGACTCGATCATAGGAATAGACGGTTATAGAGCTTAAGGGATACAATAAAGAGATACATATAAGGAATACTTTAAGGGATATATATAGGCCCAATGTTTTTGAAAAAGAAGGGTACCGAACGGGTAAGAAATCTTAACCTCAGCAAAGAACCAATAGTTCGGCTAACTCTTATAAAAATATTCTTGATTTTCGAAAGTCGGCTACTAGATGGCAGCACTAGATGATTTGTGGTGGCAGAAAGATCTTCAGGTGTTTCAAATGAGGCTGTGTGATCCATTGTGGATTTATGAACCGTTCATGCTGCAAGAACGTTGTTCAACAATGCTCGAAGATCTCCGGATATCTCGTCACGTGGATGTGATAGAAAATGGGAACGTTCCTTCAGGGAAGAATGATTCAACTCAATCTCAAGGCTTTCATGCTCACATTACGCCGAAAGATGGGATCAATAAGGGACCGAAAGATGGGATCAATCACTGACACCATTCAACCCATTGTCAAAACAGAGCGCCATGGAAAATAATTCCTCGATATCCTTCCCGACGCGGCCCTGGCTCAACGGGACTGGAGACTGTCCTTAATGCTCAAGGCTCATAATCTGAAGGGACTCAGGCAAGGTTGGGAGAGGGGACCCACTGGAACAGCCGTTGGGAGACAGATGGCAGCCTCCCGTCAAGGCCATCCAGCGTGTTCTTTAACGTGCACAGGGTATGACTCTCCCGCACACGGGGCCACGGCTTAACGTCCCATCCGACGGACGGCGTCCTTTCCAAGCCCTTCGGTGTCCCCTACTGACCGTGGGCAGGGCGGGGAATTTTGCGGAGATAAATCTCAACGCTGACCCAGCTGGGACTCGAACCTGGGAACTACAGATTACGAGCCTGGCGCGCTACCGACTGAGCCACCCCCGCCCCGAGTTTTTCCGTTAAAACTTAACTCTGCTTTCTATGGAAACGGGACACAGTTGAGCTTGGAGAAGTCTCTGTCCGTTTGATGGAATTTTAACCCCCCCCCCCTCAGGCCCATAAACAACACAAAGCTATAGGGGTGGGGCTTTAGGATTTATAGGGGGGTTGGTATTTTTAGGGTTTCCATTAGCTCGAATTAAAACTTTTAAGGAGTGCAAAAATAGGTAAACGAAAAAAAAAATTTTTTTTAAACGTTGTTGTTGTTTGTTTTTACCTCTGAGCGGCACTTTTTTTCCACACAATGGACTAAATAGCCAGGTCACATGGACCCCGAAGGCTCAGAGAAGGTTGGGGAAGGGGATCCACTGGAACAGCTGTTGGGAGACAGATGGTAGCCTCCCGTCAAGGCCATCCAGCCTGTTCTTTAACGTGCACAGGGTATGGCTCTCCCACACACGGGGCCACTGCTTAACGTCCCGTCCGATGGACGCCGGTCTTTCCAAGCCCATCGATGTCCCCTACTGCAACACTGACCCAGCTGGGACTCGAACCTGGGAACTGCAGATTATGAGCCTGGTGCGCTACCGAATGAGCCACCCTTTTTGAAAACGAGATTCTCTTATGTAGCCAGAGCTGATATGTGTTCTTCTAGTTATCAATTCAGTATTTAATTTTAAAGTGTTAAATATTATTTCAATATAGTAATAATAAATAATTTTATTTTATATACACGTTGATTTGCCCCTTAACCTTAAGGGTAAGAAAAGCCAACTTTTTCCATTTTAAGAGATAAATGAGATAAGTTTTTGATGTTTTATAAGGCTAATAACATCTTATCTTATAATTTGCATTTTTCAATCGCCCATTAGTGTGAATTATTAGGGTTAAAGAGTGCAAAATTTTGAAAATGAAAGATGTCATTTTCTCTGAAAACGAGCATCCGATGTTCACCAGAGGGGCTATGTTATCCTTCTAGTTTTTCAATAGAGGGGAAAATGAATCATATTCAAAATAATTCAGTTGAAATTATGTAAACATTTTAATGCAAATTTTGTTTATGCCTGTTTTAAAACAACTGAAACAATATTTTATGAAGAAACTGGTAAAAACTATTCATTCCAGGTCAGGAGCTAAAAAAAAAGAGTCCGTGGGGGGGGGATAAAAGCGACGAAATCGAACCAAAAAAAAGTAAGGTAAGGGGAGGGAGGCACCAGAGTGGATTTCCATTGCAGCGTAACATTTAACCTTCTTTGTGGGTTGACAGCCCCAAGTGAATAGATTCACAGGATATGTTTATCAGCTGGTGGATAATCCTGAGTAGAGGTCATCGCAGGCATCTGAACTCTTTGCTTCTATTGGCATCGTCAAATTCTACATTGGAGGAAGTCTTCCAGTGTAGATGGCTTCAGCCTTTAGTGGTGAGGAACGGGTCTTTGCTCCATGTCTGCGATTAGGGGGCTGTTTGATATTGTCGCCATTCCCTCTCTCAATAAACATAGTTTCTTTAAACATCCCACTAACCATTTTCTCTCCATAGGTAGTTGGAATGTGAGGACTCTGCACAGAGCTTTTTCTCTTGATGTCCTCACACAAGAATTCCACCATTATAATTTAGATATTCTCGGCTTGCAAGAGATCATATGGACAGATAAAGGACAGATTCTTAAAAATAATCTTAAATTTCTCTTTTCAGGGAGGGACGACAATAAGCATCACCAAGGCGTGGGTCTGCTTCTCAGCAGACATGCTAGTGATGCTCTTCTAGGATACGAGTGCATTAATGAAAGGTTTCTTACAGCAAAATTTCAGACAATCGTTAAAGACTTGAATTTTATCTGTTGTTATGCCCCTACTGAGGATGCCGATGAGTGAGAAGGATAGGTTTTATGAACAACTTCAGGATATTTTGAATTCTGTCAAGAAAGGAGATATTACCCTTGTTCTTGGTGACTTCAATGCCAAATTTGGTACTGACTCTGACCTTTGGGGAGGAGTAATAGGCCCTTTTGGTATTGGTAGCTGCAATGGCAATGGGCAACGTCTCCTACAGGTAAGTAAATTCAATGGATTCAGAATAACTAACACTTATTACAAACACCGCGACATACATAAGTACACATGGGTTTCACCTGATGGGCTGTATAAGAATATGATTGATTACATATTAATTAACAGCAAATGGGCTAGTTCTGTTAGGAATACCAGGGCATAGAGGGGAGCTGAAATTGGTTCTGACCATTACCTTGTTAAAAGTGTCTTGCAACTTAAACTTAAAAAAAACTCTTTGCTTCTTAAAAAGTGCTGTGCTAGGCTCAAAAAATTTACTTCTAATACTGAAGCTCTGAAAGACCGAGTTATAGCCAAAGCTTACCATGATAGGTTACTTAGTCATTATGACAGTCATGGTTTGCTTACTACTGAAGTTGAGGAAGAATGGGATCATTTTAAACAGGCTTTTTTGGACACTAACAGTACTCTTTTAGGAAAAAAGGAGCAGAAGAGACAGAATTATTTGAGTGATAAGGCACTTGAACTTATTTCAGAAAGAAAGAACTGCAGGAATGTCCATAATCAATACCCTACGAGTCCTAATAGAAAGCATTACAGAGAGATTAATAAACGTGTAAAGCAAGCGTGTCCAACCCGCGGCCCTGGACAGCTAGTAATGCGGCCCACAAAATCGTAAAGTTTACGACATAAGCTTTCAATATGATAATGTGATTTTCAGCGAGTTTTTGATATTCCACTAGGTTTATGTTTCCCTTTTTTTAATTTTATAATAAAAAACATAAGAAAATAAATGAAGTTTTATTATTCCACATATATTAACTATATTATATATTTTATGTGTGGCCCAAGCAATTCATCTTCACTCAATGTGGCCCAGGGAAGTCAAAAGGTTGGAGACACCTGGTGTAAAGGATCAGTTATCTGCTGATAAGAAGCTTTGGCTTGATGGCTTGGCTGACAAAGCAGAGGAATCAGTCAGGCAGCGCAACAGCAGAGAGCTGTACCAGATAGTTAATGTTTTGTGTGATAGAAAACGGACAGGTATGCAGGGATTGAAGGATAAACAAGGTAAGGTTATAGAAGGTGAGGATTCTGTCATGGCTAGGTGGGCTGAGCATTTCAGTGATGTTCTAAACAATGTAGTTAGTTCTACTCCCATTGTTTGTAATGATGATATATGCATTGGTGGCTTTAATGTTGGCCCTGTAACACAATCTGAAGTTATTTTGGCTATTTCTAAACTTAAACTTCACAAATCCCCAGGGGTAGATGAAATTACTACAGAAATACTGAAAGCTGGGAATGTTTCGGCTACCACTTGGATGACTGAAATTTTGAATAACTTTTATGATAAAGGCATGGTTCCTAAGGATTTTACCAGAGCTATTATTATCCCTATTTTCAAAAAAGGTGATCGCAGTTCTTGTGATAACTATAGGGGTATCAGCCTACTCTCTGTTCCAGGTAAAGTTCTTTCCATGATTGTGCTTAATAGATTTAAGAATCTGGTTGACAATCAATTGCGTGATGAGCAATGTGGATTCAGAAGTGGTAGGGGATGTGTAGATCAGATATTTTCACTTAGGCAGATTCTTGAGAAATGTTTAGAGTTTCAGAAACCTTTGGTTGCTAGCTTTGTTGAATTCTAAAAGGCTTTCGACTCTGTTGATCGTCATAATTTGTGGTTGATTGTGAGATCATATGGTATACCAGACAAGTTAGTTAACATAATGAAAGCTCTCTATAATAACACTGAGTCGTGTGTGAGATTTGGTAAGGCTTGTAGCAATTGGTTTAGCATTACTTCTGGTGTTCGACAAGGGTGCATTTTGTCTGCTTTTCTCTTTAGCTTGGTTATTGATTATGTTATGCGAAATTCACTTCAAGGGAAAGATTTTGGCCTTAAATGGGCTGGAGATATGAAAGTTTCTGACTTAGATCATGCTGATCATTTAGCCCTTTTGGCAAATGATGTTGATGAGATGAACTCTTTCATTCGAGCTGTTGATGAGACTGGTAGTAGAGTAGGTTTGGTTATAAACAGAGAGAAAACTAAAGTGATGAAAATTGGTCAGGCAGGCTGTGATTCAGTTAATCTGAATGGTTGCAGTCTTGAGCAGGTGTCACAGTTTAATTATCTTGGGAGCTATGTAACAGATAATGGTGATGTGCGGCATGAGATTAACAGACGAATAGGGATTGCTGCCGGGACTTTTAAGAATCTATGGAGAGTGTGGAGAAATAGGCGTATACACCTAAAGACTAAAATTAGACTGTATAACAGTTTGGTTCTTTCTAGGGTTAGTTATGGTAGTGAAACTTGGACACTTTGTAAACAAGATAACAGAAAACTAGATGCTTTCGATTTCTAGATGCTTGCGCAGTATCTTGGGCATTAGGTGGTTCAACTTTTTAACTAATGATGAGGTTAGGCAAAGGAGTCTGCAACCCCTTTTAAGCAGCATATTGTGCAGAGAGAGACTCCGTTGGGTTGGCCATGTTGCCTGTATGGATAATTATAAATTGGCGAATAGGGTTATGAACAGTGTGCCAGAGGCCTCAGAAGGAGGGGGAGACCTAGGATGCGGTGGGCAGACAATGTCAAACAGGACCTTGTTATAATTGGTGTGCAGTGGCCAGATGCAGTAGATGTCGCTCAGGATAGACTTGCTTGGAGAACTAAATTGCACGGTCAGGTTGGACCCTCCGTAGTCCATGGCTGCTTGAGGATGATGAGGATGATGTTTTGGAAGTTTTCAAAAAATTTATGAAAAATCCGTGAAATGGGCCAAAGGTTAATAAATATGGGTAGTATTCTCAAGTGATGGGGCACGGCCCCTTACATCCTCACCTCCTTCGTAGATCCAGCCCTGATTCGTTACAAAATGTCGAATTGTGAAATATGACCCGAAATAATGTCAGATATTTATCATGCACGTTTCCAAAAAGTTAAAATTCTAGTATATGATGTAGCACATTAAATGAAGCAAAAGCGCCCTCCCTCCCCCCCGAAAAAAAAAAGATTTTCTGATACGTCATTGGTTCTGACGATATAGCTTAAGAATAGTTTTCACATTTGCCCCTTTTTTAGAGAAGAAGAGGCACAGTGGAGTCAATTTGTTATAGCTTACGACATTCCCCGCTTCAGAAGCTTTCATTTGACACAAAGCTCGTTACTTTCCGCATTCGCGTTCAGGAGATATAGGGGAACAATCATTTTCATATATTCCCTCCTTTTTTAGAAGGGGAGGGGGAGAAAACATAGGAGTCATTATTTTTTTTCTCAGATGAAACTGTCATGTCTCTTCTGACAACAGATATTCTCCATTTCCACTTTCTACTCCAATAATTCCGATCAATATCTGCCTCGAGAGCGATGAGTCACAGTCACGTGGACAGTTCAACTGCATCGCTCTGCGTTCGATGTTCTCACGCAAAACGTAATTAAATCGCTCCTTTTTCTAGTGAATGTTGCGGATCGTAGAAAAAGAGAGCTAGAAGTTACGAGGTCGTGACCTAAAAAAAACACACCAGAGATGTCTAGAGAGAGTTTCGGTTGTTTACGCCCCCGAGTGGCCCCTTTTTTTTAGCACAGTGGGCTAAGTGATCAATGATGCTGAACTCAGAACAAGACTATGGGAGAGTTGGGTTGTTTTACCTCTGAGCGGCACTTTTTTTGCACACCATGGGCTTAATGGCCAGGTCACATGGACCCCGAAGGCTCAGAGAAGGTTGGGTGAGGGGACCCACTGGAACAGCTGTTGGGAGACAGATGGTAGCCTCCCGTCAAGGCCATCCAGCGTGTTCTTTAATGTGCACAGGGTATGGCTCTCTCGCACACGGGGCCACGGCTTAACGTCCCATCCGACGGACGGCGACCTTTCCAAGCCCACCGGTTTCTCCTTCTGACCGTGGTCAGGGCGGGGAATTTTGGGGAGATAAATCTCAACGCTGACCCAGCTGGGACTCGAACCTGGGAACTACAGATTACGAACCTGGCGCGCTACCGACTGAGCCACCCCGCCCCGACTATGGGATGGAGCTGACTGTAAAATAGAGAGAAAAGTTTGATTAATGACTTCCAGGAGACAAAAAAGGGACAATGGGGAATTGTATGCAGCACGAAACAATGAGATATTCAATGCAATACGATGGGCACAAAAAAATGGATTTCTTGAACCTGTGATCATGGGAGGGTCATCTGCTGGAGTTTGACTTGGGCGGGAGGAAAAAACAATTTTTATAGATCAGGATTTGTTTCTTATATTTTAAAATATATAAAAATATCTCTTTCGTAAATATCAGTGGGCCAAATAAAATTTTTGGTTCACCAACATTACCCGAAGGCCTCTATCATCCATGGCTAAAATCAGAGGTGCAATTAGGGCTTATATTGTTTGATTTGACGGCTCATATTTCTTTAGTCTAATCCAAGTTATTCTATTATTCGTCTATGAAAACGTCATCAGAGTGTTAAAATTTATTTCTGTCCAGGTAGGAGACTTCTTCCTCAATTCGATGGGGTTACTTTTCTCACAGGGAGATGAAAGGAGGAGGTGACTTAGACATTAGCGCGCTAGGCTCGTAATCTGCGGTTCCCATATTCGAATCCCACCTGAGCCAACGTTGAGATTTATCTCCGCAAATCACTCCACCTGCACCTGTCCTCGATAAGTAGGGGACACCAATGGGCTTGAAAAGGGAGCAGCCCGTCGGATGGTTAAGAACGTTAAAGAACACGTTGGATGGCGTTGACGGGAGGCTACCGTCTGTCTCCTAACAGCTGTCCAGTGGGTTCCCTATTCCAAACCTTCTCTGATCCCTTGGGGTCATTGTGACCTGGACATTTAGCATATTCTGTGCAAAAAAAGTATCGCTCAGAAGTAAAACAACCCAAACCAAAAGGCTGAAGAAACACTAAAATCTACATATTTTGGACAGAGTCTGTGAATCAGGTCATCAGTGAGGTGCATCTCTTTAGCAAAAGATGCAATGATAATGCCTAGTACTAGGCAAACAGGAAATTCTGCGTAATACGAGGAGTAGCAGAGGGTGATAACTAAACTAAGTGCTGGGAGCAACAAGGGAAGATTCTGTACTCTGAAACAAAAGGGGATGGGGTGGCTCAGTCGGTACTGCGCCAGTCTCGTAATCTGCAGTTCCCAGGTTCCAGTCTAACCTGAGTCAGCGTTGAGATTTATATCAGCAAAGCTCCCCGCCCTTTCCACGGTCAGTAGGGGTCACCGATGGGCTTGGAAAGGCCGCCGTCTTTCGGATGGGACGTTAAGCCGTGGCCCCTTGTGCGGGAGAGTCATAACCTGTGCACGTTAAAGAACACGCTGGATGGCCTTGACGAGAGGCTACTGTCTCCCAACAGCTGTTCCAGTGGGTCCCCTCACCCAACCTTCTCTGAGCCTTCGGGTTCCTTGTGACCTGACCATTTAGCCCATTTTGTGCAAAAAAGTGCCACTCAGAGGTAAAACAACCCAACTATGAAACAAAAAACAAAATTGTATGCAGCATGAAAACAAGCATTCAAAAAATTTATTCATTCCAAAGTATTTGAAAATTTTGCATACTACGAGGTGGAACAACAGAAATTTCTTTATAGCATAGGTTCCCATGCTTTTTTTAGCACCACCAAATACTTGGCAATTTTTTGTACCAGTGCGAGGGTTGGGTTGTTTTACTTCTGAGCGGCACTTTTTGCACACCACGGGCTAAATGGCCAGGTCACATGGACCCTCGAAGGCTCAGAGAAGGTTGGGGGAGGGGACCCACTGGAACAGCTGTTGGGAGACAGATGGTAGCCTCCCGTCAAGGCCATCCAGCATGTTCTTTAACGTGCACAGGGTATGGCTCTCCCGCACACGGGGTCACGGCTTAACGTCCCATCCGACGGACGGCGGCCTTTACCAAGCCCATCGATGTCCCCTACTGACAGTGGACAGGGCGGGGAATTTTGCGGAGATAAATCTCAACGCTGACCCAGCTGGGACTCGAACCTGGGAACTACAGATTACGAGCCTGGAGCGCTACCAACTGAGCCCAAAGTGCGAGGTAAACATGAACTTGGGAAATATCTTTTTTCTGACGAAGAAAGCATTTTCAAACATGGTATATGAATAAAATAGGTAATACCGAAAATAATTTATTTTCTATAATTTATAATGCTATAAAGTTGTGAAAAATCCACGTACGAATGAGTGCTGGTCCTAAACTAGCATATAACCATTCGTAATCACTATTTATACAGAACAAGGAGAAACAACGGAGAATATATACAGGGTGTCCCTAAATTCATGGCTCAAACGTGAGGGGATGGTAGTACACACCGAACCCACCAATATTCGTCATAGAATATGAGGCAGCAAACGTAGAGAGGAGTCGGAAATGAAGGACAGACACAGAGGTTTCCAGAGTGACATTTATTGGAGATCATTACAACAAATGCTCAAACGTCCGCCCACCAACGTTGATACAGGCCGCACAATGGCAGAGTCGTGATCGGCATACCTGCTCGTAAACATTAATCACTTTAGCTCTAAAGGGATTATTGTATACCAATGCTAATATAATGTTTTCATCACATCAGTACCGCATTATTTTTTAATGTTCCCTTCAATCAGAAAAATAAATAACTATATTTCGACAAATTTGTGTTTTGCCGATGAGTGGGACTGGAACCCACACCCCTCAGTTACTTGCCAGGTTGAAATCTATGTCAACAGGTAACATGTGTATTTACTATTCATTGATTCATATATTTCGACTTTCGAATTTTTGGGGCCTCTTAAACTCTGTAGCTTAGATCAGGGGTTTTCAAAGTGAGCGCCTCGGCGCTCTGGGGCGTCGCAGGATATTCGAAAATTTTAATAATTCCAGACAATCTTAATTGAATGCGCTGATGCACGGTCACAATGATTGATTCGTATGCTTCGGTGGATGTTTTCTTTAGGCGAGTGGTTCTCAACCTTTTATGCTTCACGTAACCCCTGAAAATGCGTATGTAACTGGCGTACCCCTTGTATAGATAGATAAAATTATAGTTATAGTATAACAATGCGAATAAAATAAAAAAAAAGAAAAATACCCCCTCAAGCAGCTGCTTGCCACAGAGGTCTGACAGGAGACTGTCAGTTTATATGCCATAGTAGGAGATCTGAGAGAATGGCAGGACCTCAGCAGAAAAACGACACACACATCCATGCCTAATTCCGGGGCTCGAACCCAGGTCCCTTAGATCAGTAGCCAAGCGTGCTAACCACTCGGCCACGGGACGGCACATAAAGTAAAACATATGTATATATTACGACTTTTGAGCTCTCACGGCGTACCCCCAAAAATTTTACCGCGTACCCCACGTTGAAAACCCTGCTTTAAGCGATAACTAAATTTCAACGCATCATACTGCTCTTCCCTTATCGGAGATATCACGTACTCTCCAAATATCGCTCAGAACTCAATGTGGAGCGGAAAATGAGGGGAGCTGTGTCTAGTTTGATTTCAAGATTTGGGAAACTGTGTGTCCCACTAATTGGTAACTATTTTTAGGGCACCGTGAAAAAATCTTTACACACTAAGGGGCCGTGAAACGAAAAAGTTTGAAAACCACTGGCTTAGGGCCTCAGAAGGTCGAAGTCCGGTCCTGTTGATATAATTCATTTTCAAGAATAAAGAGATAATAGTAAATTCCTATATTAATAAAATTGTCATCTGCAACAAGTTATATTGATATTCTTTCACTAAAATCGAATATTTTGCTATTGTCATGCAATCTGTCTCGAGACATCTTAATCAAATAAAACCTGTTTTGGATCGGCAGGGATATTTGACTTTTCTGGACTGAATTCTTTCAGGTTATTAAAAACTGCATTTTTTTTTTCATTTTTAGCAGCAAGTTTAACTTTGCAGATTATTATACATGCTAAATGCAACGGATTCCTAAATACACTCAAAAAATATTATATAAAGACTGATTTTACAAAAAAAAGTACAAAAAAAAGTCAATGCTGACCACTGCCTTATAATTACACAACAGACAGTTTGTTTTGCTAGTACAGTCGCTAGCTCTGTAACCACTACGCCAGTTAAGGCTACATCTTCACTATCCAGAGGGCGTACTATACTTTATTAACATCTATCCATAAGAAAGGAGGTATTTTCATTTAACTCTTAAAACAAAAGAATTTAAATTTCTTATGAATGGGCAAATGATAAAGTGAAAACCAAAATTCCTTTTTACTTTTTTTCCCCTTTGAAATCTGGCTAAGCAGACGAATATTTGACTGTTTTTGAAAGAAACAAATTTTCAGTCGATCACAATGCTCATCAACAAACGTAACAATGGTAGGTTCTTATTGTTGAAGATAACAATGCAAACAGTTGAACAATTGTAAGAGGATTCTAATTCGTATCATTCGATTGATTCGTTTTTGGAGAAACTTGAGTGCTTCGTTGCTCTGTGTGATTACGTGAGTTGTTTCCTGGTGAAGTGATAAGTGAATTAGCATAAGATTGCACGTGTAAAATATTGATAGGAGTTTAGAAGAGTATAGAAAGGAATTGGTGACAAAAGGATAAAATGGAGGAGGAACCAGATACTTCAGTAGAGAGAGGAGGAGATACGGGCGATGAGCGTTGTGCTGAAGATACAGATATCTACATAGATGAACTTTTCCATTTTTTATTTGATTATTACCCTGATACCTGCTCTAATCTGGCCACAGACATATATCCTAAATCAGATGAAGTTGAAGATACAGATATCTACATAGATAGACTTTTCCAGTTTTTATTTGATTATCCTGATTCTTGCTGTAATCTGGCCACAGAATTCTCTTTAAAATGCAAACAGCAGTCATTCCCAAAATCAGAAGCAGAAGAGAGTTTAGAAAGTGATGAAGAAGAGAATTCCAAAGGTTGTGGTGATATTTGGATTGAAGGTAAATACAAACCATCCCCAAAGATAAAGAAGCGCAGGAGCTATGGAGTGCGTGGAAGGCTCCAGAAGATGCGGAAGAGGATTCGATCCTTCTTCTGCTTTTGCTAGTGGTGGCATTCGTGTGGAGCGGTGGCTTATAAGGAAATTAAGATCAACTGAATTACAATTGCTGCTGCCACCGTTCCTTTTGTTCGTCCTTTTTTAATCTGGAAGTGCAGCAAAAATGACATCATGTTTGTTTTCGGAAGCAAAGAACTTTCGTTAGTGCGTGATTGCCACTTCACCAAAGTGCAAAGGAAGGAGCACTTCTTCAACCGACAAAAGGCCCTTTTAAGGGCCCCTAAATTCGATAAAGGAGTATCAAATCGTACTTTATGTTGTGTTGTCCTCTTTCAATACCTCTTTGTCTTACAACTGGATTTAGTTAAGCTTTCTTACGTGTTTCTAGTGCTTAACGTTTTGGCTCAGTAGTACTAAATTAGTTCCTACTTTGCTTTCTATTTTTTTAAATTTAAATTTTTTTATTACTCTCAGATGCTCAGTATTAAATTTACAAGATAAAAAAACTACAAAAAAGGAAAACTAAAAGCTTTACTGAACTAATGAGAATAGCGAATATTCTTCAGTAACTTAGGATAACAACAATCAAAGAACTTACTTTAAATTGGAAATTCTTAACCTTAAGAGTTATAATTTGCCAGATATTTTACTGTTAGGTAATTTCTATAACCTTATATACTGCTTAGACAAAATTTATAATTTTCGTGTTATGACTGTGGGAAGCAAAAGTTGATGCTCAAGATCTTCAAAATTAAGATTTTTAAGCTAAACAATCTGATGTGACTGAAAAATAATTAAAAATCTCAATAAAAACTAAATCTTTATTTTGAAAAATAGTCATTAAATTATAAAAATTGTATAATACAAATATTCAGCATTAAAAATTCCAGTCCTATTTTACGTCAGAATTAAAACTTCAATAATATGTATTATTTCAAACCATTTAATAAAATAACTGTTTATCCTAGAAGGTTTCGTAACAAATTCGTCAATTTTATTTGTTGGGTAGATTTCGCATTTCTAAGTTTATTTTAGAAGTTACTGAGCAATGAATTTTGCTCTATCTAATATTTCGACTGAGCAATGGAGTTCGTTTGTTTCAACTGCAGATTTATAGTATGTATACCCAGAGGCGGCTCATCATTAGGGACCATATAGACCAGGCCCCACCAACATTTCTATAATATATATTTTTCTTAATTTAAATTATGACATTATTTTAATTTAAATACTAAATCAAAATGAAATACAGAAAGCATACTTCCCTTGATTTTTTTCTAAAAGCATTTTATCTGTTTTCCTCTTAGTACCTTTTCAGTTCAAATTACGTTGAAAACTGCAGATGTGTTGCATTCGTGGATCTCAACGGAGCAACTGAAAATGTGTACAGAGCCCTCTATCATCCATTCTACGTGCCGAAGTAGGAGTCGAGGTTATTCACCGATTGGCGCTTTTCTTCTATTGCAACAGTTTGCTGGAAGGGGTATGAATTGGGTGAAGTCCGAGGCAGGCCTGTGCTCGTTAAGCAACGAACATACTTATTCCCATCTAATCATCCTCATTTATTGGCTAAAAGCCTAATCACTACTTTCCCTGTATACTCAATGCGCGAAAGATAGTGTCCCCAGTGCATTGCTTTGCCCAGGGCCCTACAATACTCTTAAGACGGCACTGCCTCCGGCATATCCAAAAAGATGATGAAAGCAATTCAAGTAAGAAGAAAGGCAATAAAGAAAGCAGAGAAGTAGTTGGCCACGAAACTGTAAAATAAGAATGGCAGCAAAGCAACACATCTTCATACTTCGAAAATTCGCGGGAAAATGAGAATTACAGCCTGCTATTTGTACGTAGAGCTGAGGGCAGCGGTGCTGAGTCGTCTATCGGTGCTAACTAATCAAGATTCTGTGCTTTGGAAATGGCTGGAACATTCTGCCTAAAAATAACCCCCCTCCCCTCAAGCAGCTGCTTGCCACAGAGGTCTGACAGGAGCCTGTTAGTTTATATGCCACAGTAGAAGGTCTGAGAGGATGGCAGGACCTCAACAGAAAAACGACACGTACGTCCATGCCTTACCCGGGGCTCGAACCCAGATCCCTTAGATCAGTAGCCAAGCGCGCTGACCACTCGGCCATGTAAAGTCGTAGCTTATTTTTCCCTTTTAATTTACCCCTTTCTGGACCTCTGAAATACGCGATGAAAAACAAGGAAATTGAAAGGGAGAATTTCAGTGAATTGTCACAGACGTCTCATGCAACAGAGCAAAGTCATTCTGGTAAAGAGGGTATCATATTACTAATTTCATTTTGAGACAAATTTCTGGATAGGCTGGCGAATTTGAACAGATTAATAAACCACGCTTCATTTCCTACTTTTCTCCATTTCATTTCAATGACCCTTATACAACATTGATTCTGAAAACACATTTTCGCAATTGATCTTCCAGGAGAGAATATTCAATCTGTTGAAGGATTTTGCTTTTAATTTTTAGCTTGTATCGGAAAAAGAAGAGATATTGTTTTCACCTTGTCGTCTGTCTCTCTCTGCTCTTCTACGCATTCAACTTCTTTGTTTTTAGAGATAAATTAAAAATTATTTTTGGGTTGGATTGATATTGATGAAGTATTACGATTTGCACTTTCCGAATCTCTTATAGTTATAATTGCGCCCTCTGATGGTGAAAATTTGTTAATGAATTTGCAAGCGATGTAATTATGTCGGAAATTTGAAATTATAGTGGTTAAATTTGAAAGTCTCGAAGTCTGCATTAACAACCATGATTTTCATCCTTACCCCAAAAGGGGGAAGAAAAATGTAATTACAGAAAGCCCTTGCTAGTCAGGATACTGCTAAACCCGATTGGCGTACGGACGTTATTGTTCAACATGCTCAAAAACGCGTTTTGTTTGAAGTGTACAGTGGTGTTGTTGGCTGTATGAGAGACGGGGCGTTATTACTTATAACGCATAGTCTGTGTTCTGCTATTTAATGAAGTTAAAGTATTTGATTTAATTATGGGTTCTAAGCAGTTGAAAATTGGTATAAATAGAAAATACGTTAATTTAACTATCTTTAATGAGTGATAGATGAGCGTGAAAAAGACACTGCTGAAGAATTTGGTACAGATTTCACTTTGAGTGAACCGCCTTTCAATATTTTTGAGTCATTCATTTTGATTCATTTGATTTTTGAGTCATGTGTTGATGAATTAATGTGTTGTCATTTTCAATAGACTCGAAAGCGCAATGTTGGTTTGTTTTTGTTTTTCTTTTATTTTTTGAGATAAAGACTCAAATTTTAGTGTTTGAGGTAGAAATTCAAAATCTATGTAATAAAAGAAGATGTCTGTCTGTCTGTGGCAGCCATAACTCATCGGGAAATCAACGTACACCCTCCAAATTTTCAGAGAAAGTTTCTGGTTGTGGTCCGGATTGCAGTGCCAAATTTCAAGTCGAAAGTCCAAGAGGGGGCTTGCTGGAACAAAAAATATTTACCATACTATTCCTACGGAAAACGAGAATCGCTATCAAATTTACTGTTGCCATTTTCTGCTCCCTAACTATGAAAGTAAAGATTTAAAATAGCATTTAAATGTTCTGCTGCAAATCTGATGCCGTTGCCAGATTTCCCACATTTCCAAAAGCATTATTTAGCGGTTCCATTGCAGCTAGGGATCTAATTTTCTAAACAAAAATGGGGTGGGGAAAGGGGAACCTGCCTGCGAAATTTGGGACCTTTCGGTGATGCACGTCGGGAATTACAGAATGCCAAAATCTGACGAAATAAAAATATCTCGATAGTTTGTCACGGGCTCAGAGAGCGCGCGCCGAGTCAGCAATGACCTTTGCAACAGCGGGAAATTCTTCGTGTTCAAATTGTGATAAAATGTCGGGGGGAGGGGAGGATATTCACTAACTTTTAGTGCAGGAAACAATAGAATATGCAGATTAAAAGTGAGATACGAGCTGTCACAATTTGTGTAGAAATGAAGCCACGGGCCAAGTGAGAACCTGATTTTTAAACCAATCACCGGGCAACACGGGGGATGCTGTGCAAGAAATTTGGACCGTGCGAACGAATATCACGGGAGCCATATGGTAGCAAAACCTGTGGTAACGGAGATAAAATCTCGATAGCTTACGTAGAAGCTAAGCCAGGCTCGTAATCTGTAGTTTCCAGGTTCGAGTCCCAGCTGGGTCAGCGTTGAGATTTATCTCCGCAATTTTCCTCGCCCTGCCCTCGGTCGTAGGGGACACCGATGGGCTTGGAAAGGCCGCCGTCCGTCGGATGAGACGTTAAGCCGTGGCTCCGTGTGCGGGATAGCCATACCCTGTGCACGTTAAAGAACATGCTGGATGGCCTTGACGGGAGGCTACCATCTGTCTCCCAACAGCTGTTCCAGTGGTCCCCTCCCCCAACCTTCTCTGAGCCTTCGGGTCCATGTGACCTGGCCATTTAGCCCATTCTGTGCAAAAAAAAGTGCCGCTCAGAGGTAAAACAACCCAACACAACTTTTAAATAAAGATTCGTAATTTTGAGGGATTTAGAATTCTGTTATTACCTTATGCCAGATAAAAAATGATGTTTTGTGTGTCTATAGGAGCTCTTCCCTTATAAAAAAAAAGTGATGGGGAAAGTGATGGAGGAAACAGGGTATGCTAAATATAGAATAAAGACACCTTAACGCTATTTCTGGCTTGTACAAGATTTCTTCTTCAAACGCATGCCTTTTGAAACATATTTCAGTTCTCTACAGACTAACTCCATCAGGAAGAGTTGTACAGAAAGATATAAATTGCTCTACCAAAATGTTGTGTTCGGTTGTTTTACCTCTGAGCGGCACTTTTTTGCACACCATGGGCTAAATGGCCAGGTCACATGAACCCCGAAGGCTCAGAGAAGGTTGGGGGAGGGGACCCACTGGAACAGCTGTTGGGAGACAGATAGTAGCCTCCCGTCAAGGCCATCCAGCGTGTTCTTTAACGTGCACAGGGTATGGCTCTCCCGCACACGGTGCCACGGCTTAACGTCCCATCCGACGGACGGCGGCCTTTCCAAGCCCATCGGTGTCCCCTACTGACCGTGGGCAGGGCGGGGAATTTTGCGGAGATAAATCTCAACGCTGACCCAGCTGGGACTCGAACCTGGGAACTACAGATTACGAGCCTGGCGCGCTACCGACTGAGCCACCCCCGCCCCAGAGAAACAATGGGAAATCCTAATTAGTACGAGGAGAAACGATGAGAAAACATTTGTAGTATGAGGAGAAACAACGGGAAATCCGATAAGTACAAGAACGAACAACAAAAAATAATATGAAGTGCGAAGTGAAAAAGGCAGATGGTAACCTCCATTCAAGGCCATCTAGTGTGTTTCTTAACGTGCATATATTATGGCCTCCTTGCACACTGGTGCCAATGCTCAACGTCCCGTTTTAAGAACGGTGGCCTTTAAAAGCAATTCTCTATCATGTTGTTATTAAGAATAATGGGATGTCATATATGTTTTCTCAATTGGGGGTTTAGGAGTTGTGCATAAAGTGTCCATGATTTGGATTCTGCTCAGTAAAACATAAATATTTTTCCACATCTTGGTGGATTCTTATTGCTGGGAAAAAAATGTTTTTTGGAATGAACTTTTTAGCATTCACTTATTAAATATTTTTAGAATTTATGTATTTTATTCCTAAATATTTTAACTTTAAATATTACTTTTTAAGCATTACTTATCTCTTTTTATTTTCTTCTATGTAGGAGTGAAAAACGTGACTTAAAACTTTTACTTATCTGTATTTAAATTTTGGTTAGTTTATACTATATTTAATCGAAATATATACATATATAAAATAATTATGAGGATGGGTTAGGCAGAGTGAGCGAGACTTTTGCAAAGCGTTTAACGCATTAGAAAGATTTGGAAACACTGATAGAGGGCTTTATTTTATTTCGTAAAAATTAAACAAAATTCGTAATTTTTGCAACTCGCTGAAAGAGATTTATTATCAGACTGGCTCTCATGCATTAAGATCAGAGATTGAAATTAAGACATGCTTATTACAGAATATACACTATCCTCCAAAATATTGCAGTATTTTCATGTGATGTCATTGGGAATCTAAATTCAAAGCTCTATAACTTCTAAAATATGTACAGTCGCTCAAAAAAGTATCCGAACACTATGGTTAATTAGAGAATTCAGAAAAAAATATCTGCCAACGATTTTTTTAGAAATTAGTGATCTGGCAACCTTCGTGTCACGTGATAATCACGTGACACGAAGGTGTGCCAGATCACTAATTTCTAAAAAAATCGTTGCCAGATATTTTTTCTGAATTCTGTAATCAACTATAGTGTTCGGATATTTTTAATATATATAAGGCGTATGAATATATAATGCAATGAATATGAAGCGTGTGCAGTTACCGTTCACAGCAAACTGGAGTGGTTGCGGTTAATGTTCACAGCACATTGTATCGTGTGAGCTCACAAAGACCTGGATCGTGTGGACTCACTCACGGGAATATTGAGCGTATGCAGTTACCGTTCACAGCAAACTGGAGCGTGTGCAGTTACTGCACACGCTCCAGTTTGCTGTGAACGGTAACTGGAGCTCCAGATATTTTCCCTGAATTCTGTAATCACGTGACACGAAGGTGTGCCAGATCACTAATTTCTAAAAAAATCGTTGCCAGATATTTTTTCTGAATTCTGTAATCAACTATAGTGTTCGGATATTTTTAATATATATAAGGCGTATGAATATATAATGCAATGAATATGAAGCGTGTGCAGTTACCGTTCACAGCAAACTGGAGTGGTTGCGGTTAATGTTCACAGCACATTGTATCGTGTGAGCTCACAAAGACCTGGATCGTGTGGACTCACTCACGGGAATATTGAGCGTATGCAGTTACCGTTCACAGCAAACTGGAGCGTGTGCAGTTACTGCACACGCTCCAGTTTGCTGTGAACGGTAACTGGAGCTCCAGATATTTTCCCTGAATTCTGTAATCACGTGACACGAAGGTGTGCCAGATCACTAATTTCTAAAAAAATCGTTGCCAGATATTTTTTCTGAATTCTGTAATCAACCATAGTGTTCGGATACTTTTTTGAGCGACTGTACTTAATGGAAACATGTGACTGAAGATAAATTATAGACCATAATCAAACGTATTTTAATCTAGATTTTTTTCAACTGATTCCTTCGGTATTTAAAGATTATGGAAGCTGTAACATTTAACAATGAATAATCTTGTTTCATAAACATCATTCAAAAACGTATAATGTTGAAATAATCATTTAACAAATTTCTGAAATGTAAACTGATTTTATTAAATGATTTGAGAAACACTTACTATTTAAGTTTTAATTAATTTCTGAGTAATTTATCCGTTGCTGGGCAAAGCAACTTGGATCTGTAGTTGTAAATTTCATGACGCATTACGTTGCGAAATCTTCTAGCTTGTCTAACTGCTTCAGTATTGATTGAGTATTATCGAAAATTGAGATTTAAATAGATATTATTTTGATCTTTAACTTATCTTTAGTCACGTTTTTCCATTAAATGCATAATTTATAATTTAGAGAGCTCGAATTTAGATTTCTATTGATATAACATGGAAATTCTTCAACATTTTGGTGGGCGGGGGTGGCTCAGTCGGTAGCGCGCCAGGCTCGTAATCTGTAGTTCCCAGGTTCGAGTCCCAGCTGGGTCAGCGTTGAGATTTATCTCCGCAAAATTCCCCCCCTGCCCATAGGGGACACCGATGGGCTTGGAAAGGCCGCCGTCCGTCGGATGGGACGTTAAGCCGTGACCCCGTGTGACCCCGCTGTGACCCTGTGCACGTTAAAGAACACGCTGGATGGCCTTGACGGGAGGCTACCATCTGTCTCCCAACAGCTGTTCCAGTGGGTCCCCTCCCCCAACCTTCTCTGAGCCTTCGTGGTCCATGTGATCTGGCCATTTAGCCCATGGTGTGCAAAGACAGTGTCGCTCAGAGGTAAAACAACCCAACCCAACATTTTGGTAGAGCAATTTATATCTTTTTGTGTAACTCTTCCTGATGGAGTTAGTCTGTAGAGAACTGACATATGTTTCAAAAGGCATGCGTTTGAAGAAGAAATCTTGTACAAGCCAGAAATAGCGTTAAGGTGCCTTTATTCTATATTTAGCATACCCTGTTTCCTCCATCACTTTCCCCATCACTTTTTTTTATAGGGGAAGAACTCCTATAGACACACAAAACATCATTTTTTATCTGGCATAAGGTAATAACAGAATTCTAAATCCCTCAAAATTACGAATCTTTATTTAAAAGTTGTGTTGGGTTGTTTTACCTCTGAGCGGCACTTTTTTTTGCACAGAATGGGCTAAATGGCCAGGTCACATGGACCCGAAGGCTCAGAGAAGGTTGGGGGAGGGGACCACTGGAACAGCTGTTGGGAGACAGATGGTAGCCTCCCGTCAAGGCCATCCAGCATGTTCTTTAACGTGCACAGGGTATGGCTATCCCGCACACGGAGCCACGGCTTAACGTCCCATCCGACGGACGGCGGCCTTTCCAAGTCAATCGGTGTCCTCTACTGACCGTGGGCAGGGCGAGGAATTTTGCGGAGATAAATCTCAACGCTGACCCAGCTGGGACTCGAACCTGGGAACTACAGATTACGAGCCTGGCGCACTACCGACTGAGCCACCCCCGCCCCCATTTTATTTAAAAGAAATCGAATCTAGAGGAAAGGCTTTTGGGCGGCTGTCCTCCTGTTCCCTCTGCTTATAAATGACCCTTTGTTAAGTTCCACGAAGAGTTCCATGTTGCCTTTCACCATCAGTTCTTCTTATAAAGATTAAAGAAAAGCTTCCGTGTAAGAAAGATTCCAGAAGATTGTCCAATACGGGTAAAAAAACAGAGGATTCGAGGCAGACGTAACATCTGATTGCGTGATCATGAGTAATCTCTTGTAGAGCTCTTGTCAATTGTTCAGGAACAACACTGACGATGTGTCTCGGTCATCCTCCAATCAGGAAATCGATTTCGATTGGGAACAGTCCTCATAGTGGTTTCAGACTGAATAACACCATTCATCAAAGTTTCAAAACTCTATTATTTAATGCAACGTCTGAAACATTATTATGAAAGAGAGTCAGACGATTGCAATTACCTCTGTTGATGGGCAGGTTGGGTTGGGTTGTTTTACCTCTGAGTGGCACTTTTTTCCACACTATGGACTAAATAGCCAGGTCACATAGACCCCGAAGGCTCAGAGAAGGTTGGGGGAGGGGACCCTCTGGAAGAGCTGTTGGGAGACAGATGGTAGCCTCCCGTCAAGGCCATCCAGCGTGTTCTTTAACGTTGGTTGTTTTACCTCTGAGTGGCACTTTTTTGCACACCATGGACTAAATAGCCAGGTCACATGGACCCCGAAGGCTCAGAGAAGGTTGGGGGAGGGGACCCTCTGGAAGAGCTGTTGGGAGACAGATGGTAGTCTCCCGTCAAGGCCATCCAGCGTGTTCTTTAACGTTGGTTGTTTTACCTCTGAGTGGCACTTTTTTGCACACCATGGACTAAATAGCCAGGTCACATGGACCCCGAAGGCTCAGAGAAGGTTGGGGAAGGGGACCCTCTGGAAGAGCTGTTGGGAGACAGATGGTAGCCTCCCGTCAAGGCCATCTAGCGTGTTCTTTAACGTGCACAGGATATGGCTCTCCCACACACGGGGCCACGGCTTAATGTCCCATCCGACGGACGGCGGCCTTTCCAAGCCCATCAGTGTCCCCTACTGACCGTGGGCAGGGGGGGGGGGAATTTTGCGGAGATAAATCTCAGCGCTGACCCAGCTGGGACTCGAACCTGGGAACTACAGATTACGAGCCTGGCGCGCTACCGATTAAGCCACCCCCGCCCCTGATGGGCAGGAGTTGGCTCAGTCGGTAGCGCGCGGAAAAATCGTAATCTGCAGTTCCCAGGTTCCAGTCCAAATTGAAATTTATCTCTGTTCTCGGTGAGAAAGGAAACACTGTTGGGATTGGAAAGACCACGGTCCGGAGGATGGGATGTTATTAAGCCATGTTTTGAGTAGGAGAGAATTCCTTTTGAGTGCTGAAGAACACACTGGATAGCTTTGAGGAAGTCTTCCCTCTGTCTCATAACAGCTGTCCAGCTGTTTCCCTTACACTATCTACTCTGAACCTTTGGGGTCGTTATGACCTGTTCATTTACACCGAGTGTGCGAAGAAGTCGTCTTTTTTCACTGTTGTGGCCTTCATGTATCAGATATCTTGATGTGATTGAACTGAGGTTGCCAGATCACTAATTTATAAAAAAAATCGTTGCCAGATATTTTTTTTAATTCTGTAATCAACCGTAGTGTTTGGATACTTTTTTGAGCGACTGTAGGTGGTCATATTATTTTGATACTAGATCGTGTGGTCTCACTCACGGAAATATTGAGCGTGTGCAGTTACCGTTCACAGCAAACTGGAGCGTTCACAGCAAACACTGTACAGAGTTGCTGTACACGCTCCAGATATTTTTCCTGAATTCTGTAATCACGTGACACGAAGGTTGTCAGATCACTAAATTCTAAAAAAATCGTTGCCAGATATTTTTTCTGAATTCTGTAATCAACCGTAGTGTTCGGATACTTTTTTGAGCGACTGTACCAAAATGATGCTTAACATTATTCTGATGTTTATCATGAGAACTACTCAAATGCAGTCCCGCCAACCAATGCAAGATCTCAGAATGAACTATTTTGCCCAATGGAAAATTTCTAAAAATTATTTGAAAAAATAAACAACAACAACAACATCGTTTTTCTTTGAAATGTTGAAAGACCGAAAACGTAACAGTGATGAGAATGCAATTTGTTATCACGTAATAATCAAAGTAACGTAATCAAAAAATAAAAAAGTAAGTAAATCACAAGTAATTTTTGGGTTCTTTTACCTCTGAGCGGCACTTTTTTGCACACCATGGGCTAAATGGCCAAGTCACATGGACCCCGAAGGCTCAGAGAAGGTTGGGGGAGGGGACATACTGGAACAGCTGTTGGGAGACAGATGGTAGCCTCCCGTCAAGGCCATCCAGCGTGTTCTTTAACGTGCACAGGGTATGGCTCTCCCGCACACGGGGCCACGGCTTAACGTCCCATCCGACGGACGGCGGCTTTCCAAGCCCATCAGTGTCCCCTACTGACCGTAGGCAGGGCGGGGAATAATGCGGAGATAAATCTCAACGCTGACCCAGCTGGGACTCGAACTTGGGAACTGCAGATTACGAGCCTGGCGCGCTACCGACTGAGCCACCCCCCAGCCCCTTATATTTAGGAGAAAATTGATTTGTATTAATTAGCATTATTATATTTGATAATAAATACGAATAATTTTCTTCCTAAATAAAATATATTTATAGATAAACATTAGTATAAATATTAACATAAGAGTATACCAGTAATGAAAAAATAACTATAAGAAATATATAAATATTAAATATATAATAAGAACTATAAGAAATGTCTATATAGTAAGACTACTTAGTGACGTCAAAAATTTGGTACATTGGCCTTCTGTTATAGGAGGTGACTATTTTTGAATGATTTTAATATCAATTCCATTTTTCGAACATTTCTTTTTGTTTCATAATTTTTGTCTCATTACTTTTCAGACGCACTATTTATGATTATAATTTTCATTAATTATTTATTACGCACACAGAAATATAAACATTTAAATTACACAACGTAATATACAGCAAGATATGAGCCAAGAAGAGTAATAAATATCAGTCTAAAAAGATATCAATATCGTAAATATGTTAATAGTGAAACTGTATATGGAACAGAGAGATATAGCTCTAAAAAGGCCCGGATCTAGGAAAAAAAATTAAAAAAAGGGCGGGGGGGAAAGCAAGAGACTGGATTTCCATTGGAGTGTAAATTTTTTTTTTCCTTTCGTTTTAGAGGTTTTTTTTAATTCTTGAAAAATCCGTGAAATATGCACTAGTTTAATCTTTTTTGTGTCTCCATTACTCTTACTAGAATTCTCGGTCCACAAGACCCCAAAGGAAACTGAGAAATACTGATGAACTTTTTTAATGCGGAGATTTATTGTTTTCATAAATAAATCTTACTAACAAAAATAATCGCGTCCGTTTATCTCTGAGGAGATTCCATCTGAAACTCTCTCCTAACATTACTCGACCCTTGTTTCGTTTTACAAAGTGAATATTTCTCAGCTAAACCTCTTTCTACTCTCGGATGAGTTTGGAAAGGCCGTCGGATTGGAAGTTAAGCCGTCGTTACGTGTACAGAGCTGGGTAAACACGTGTTCTGAGAAACGTTTTTGAATACACTGGGCTAAACGGCAAGGTCACAATGACCCCAAGAGATCAGAGAAGGATGAGGAAGGTTGGGTTATTTCACCTCTGAATGTCACTTTTTTGCACACAATGGGCTAAATGGCCAGGTCACAAGGACCCAGATGGCTCAGAGTAGGTTGTGGGGAGGGACCCACTGGAACAGCTGTTGGGAGACAGAATGGAAACTTCCTGTCAAGGCCATCCAGCGTGTTCTTTAACGTGCACTGGGTATGACTCTCCCGCACACAGGACCACGGCTTTACGTCCCATCCAATGAACGGCGGCATTTAAAGCCGAATGATACCCCCTTTTTCATCGAGGGCAGAAGGAAGGTTAGAGGAGGCAATTTTATACGCAGCCGCAGTTGGAACTCGAACCTGAGAATTGCAGATTATGAGCCTGGCGCGCTACCAACTCAACCAATTGCCATCCTAACGTGTGGAAGAGAGCCATATCCTGTGCATGTTAAAGATCTTTCTCCAACTTCTCTGAACTTTTCGTAGGACACATTTTTTGGGGGGGAAAAAATACTGCTCAGAGGCAAAACAACCGCATGCAATCTGACAGAGTTCTCCGCAAAATTCCCCGCCCTGCCCACGGTCAGTAGGGGACACCGATGGGCTTGGAAAGGCCGCCGTCCGTCGGATGGGACGTTAAGCCGTGGCTCCGTGTGCGGGAGAGCCATACCCTGTGCACGTTAAAGAACACGCTGGATGGCCTTGACGGGAGATTACCATCTGTCTCCCAACAGCTGTTCCAGTGGGTCCCCTCCCCCCAACCTTCTCTGAGCCTTCGGGGTCCATGTGACCTGGCCATTTAGCCCATGGTGTGCAAAAAAGAGCCGCTCAGAGGTAAAACAACCCAACAACAACCCTGGCAGAGTTTTCAGTTCAGGTATGATTATTTTAATAGTGTTGGTGGATTGATTAAGCAATAGCACTCTTAGGTATTCAAACTTGGTGATATTTATCTAAAAGAAATTGCACGAAGTCTGTTGATCAGCGCCAGGCGTTGAGTGATTATTGACTGCAAGAAATATTTTTCTGAAACAACGAGTTTCGTCTTGAATGAGAGCCTCCAGTCAAGCCCCGACAGTGCAGGAATAGAGAGAGACATTTTAAATGTATAGCTATTTTAACCAAATTTATCTTTTTAAATATATTGGTGGGTATTAATTTTCAAAAACAGGTAAGGTTTAAAATATTCTAATATAGTCGCAATGAATAAATAATTTTATTTCTTATGATTTTATTTAAATCTCTTATTTTTTTTGCGCCAGGCTCATAATCTGTAGTTCCCAGGTTCGAGTCCCAGCTGGGTCAGCTTTGAGATTTATCTCCGCAAAATTCCCCGCCCTGCCCACGGTCAGTAGGGGACACCGATGGGCTTGGAAAGGCCGCCGTCCGTCGGATGGGACGTTAAGCCGTGGCCCCGTGTGCGGGAGAGCAATACCCTGTGCACGTTAAAGAACACGCTGGATGGCCTTGACGGGAGGCTACCATGTCTCCCAACAGCTGTTCCAGTGGGTTCCCTCCACCAAACTTCTCTGAGCCTTCGGGGTCCATGTGACCTGGCCATTTAGCCCGTGGTGTGCAAAAAAGTGCCGCTCAGAGGTAAACAATCCAACGTTAAAGAACACGCTGGATGGCCTTGACGGGAGGCTATCATCTGTCTCCCAACAGCTGTTCCAGTAGGTCCCCTCCCCCAACCTTCTCTGAGCCTTCGGGGTCCATGTGATCTGGCCATTTAGCCCATGGTGTGCAAAAAAGTGCCGCTCAGAGGTAAAGCAACCCAACCCAACTCTTATTTTTTTTGTGCATGTATAATTTCCCTCCTTTGCTCAACGGTTGTCCACGCGCATCAGGATCGTCTTACTGAAGTCAACATGGAGATGCATATCAAATTGTTCGAACTACTAAGCTATCAGCTGCTGGATCATTTTTCAGCACACTGTGACTGCATTTTTTCTCGATTTATTTATATACGTGGGTTCTAATCCCACTCTGGAGAAAAACTCATTTTTTTACAAAATATTTCTCGAATTCTATGTTTACAGATAATTGCTATTATTAAAATAATTATTTTTAATGGGCTGGTTTGTTTTACCTCTGAGCGGCACTTTTTTGCACACAGTGGGCTGAATGGCCAGTCACAAGGACCCCGAACGTTCAGAGAAGGTTGGAGGAGAAATCCACTGGAACAGCTTTTGGGAGATAGATGGCAGCCTCCCATCAAGGCCATCGAGCGTGTTCTTTAACGTGCACAGGGTATGGCTCTCCCGCACACGGCGCCAAGGCTTAGCGTCGCATTCGATGGGCGACGGTCTTTCCAAGCTCATCGGTGGCTAGAGCTGGGAGTTTTGCGGAGGTAAATCTCACCGCTGACCCAGCTGGGATTCGAACTTGTTATTTTATAATAAACCTCCCCCCCCCACCCCCGATAGGAGACCACCTTGTCGTGGTGGGGGGGGGGGGCTTCGGGCCCAGCAACTGGTCAAAGACTTTGCTGACCGGATTGGGTCCCCGGTTGGACAGAGCCAAGACCAAGCGAGGTCGAAGACATCGCTGACCGATTTAGTGGCCCGGTTGGACAGTGTCAAGACCTCAACATCAGGTGCTCCGTGGAGCATTTCAAGGGCACGGCTGAACGGATTTGGTCCCCTAGTAGGCACGAGCCCTTTTCAAAGTCTGGGCCCCACTAATAGTCTCCACCCCTGGTGCCGAGCGAACTTGGATCTACATATCCTTGTTCATGGCTAACCGGAGAACAGATTAAATTTCAGGTTTCTACCGGTGTTAGCTTTCCTTCTGTAAGACTGCTGCCATGTGAGGTTGGGGATGAGATGCATCTATATGGTGTATTCTTGCCCCCGACTCTAGATAATCACGGCTTTCCGTTAACTTGGTAGTGTCGTGAGACGGAACCGGGGTTTGCCGTGGTTGCTGAACATCTGGCAACAAATAGTACAATTATTTTATAATAATAGGCAATATGAGAACAGAGGGGGTGAGAACACAGGTGAGGTCCAGGGGGGTCTAAAAGAACTACCTGTTAATCCTATCGTCTTTACACGAAATCTCACACTTGCTTATCTATTTTGAAATCCAAAACCTTTGTTTTTATTTTGCCCCATAGCATATGTCCGACACTAGCCACTAGACCCTACCTGGTCTAGTGGTTAGCGTACCTGACTACTAAGATCAGCGGGTCATGTCCTTATGTAAATGTTTGATGACAAACCAGAACAAGTCTAATATAGCTTCTAGGTTATTTCCATCCTTTGTGTTGGGAAGTATCTTCATCCTTACTTTTTAAAATGTGATGAACAGATTAAAAAGAACAACTATAAAATTTTATTCCATATAAAATATCACTTTAATCTTTCCTGCCAGATGGAATATTTCAGAAATGAGGAAACCCTACTCACGTCTTATTCTCAGACCCTCACCCCTCGAAACTGAATCCTGGATACGTACTTGGTTCTAGAAATCTTTATTACGACACATTGTTTGGGTTGGGTTGTTTTACCTCTGAGCGGCACTTTTTTGCACACCATGGGCTAAATGGCCAGGTCACAAGGACCCCAAAGGCTCAGAGAAGGTTGGGGAGGGGACCCACTGGAACAGCTGTTGGGAGACAGATGGTAGCCTCACGTCAAGGCCATCCAGTGTGTTCTTTAACGTGCACAGAATATGGCTCTCCCGCACACGGGTTCACGGCTTAACGTCCCATCCGACGGAAGGCGGCCTTTCCAGGCCCATCGGTGTCCCCTACTGACCGTCGGCACGGCGGGAAATTTTGCGGAGATAAATCTCAACGCTGACCCAGCTGGGACTCGAACCTGGGAACTACAGATTACGAGCCTGGGGCGCTACCAACTGAGCCATCCCCACCCCTGCTACGACACAAAGAGACAAACGCAACAAAACACCAATTAGGATCAGAGTTCTAGCTCTGATCGATCGTAAGGAGTATGACATGAATGTTTGATGTTGTTGTGCTTTTAACTCCATCGCCTTTTCGCTTTCCTCTAGGTACTCTTCTAGCTGGCTTGACTGTCCTCTGCGGATGTGCCACAGAGTACGACAAGAGGTGCACGGCCTTCTGCTACAACGTGCTCGCCGCCGTGCTGCAACTGGTGACGGCGCTCGTCGTCGTCGGCTGGGTGTGGAGCATTATGTGGGGCATCACATTCGTCAGCATCAGCTGTAAGTCAAAGAAATTGCTTTCAATCTCAAACAAGTTCATTTTACTACTCTCATGTCTATACGACTGAAAATAACTGCACAAAATTCCCCCACCCTACCCTGGGGCGGGGGTGGCTCAGTCGGTAGCGCGCCAGGCTAGTAATCTGTAGTTCCCAGGTTCGAGTCCCAGCTGGGTCAGCGTTGAGATTTATCTCCGCAAAATTTCCCGCCGTGCCCACGGTCAGTAGGGGACACCGATGGGCTTGAAAAGGCCGCCGTCCGTCGGACGGGACGTTAAACCGTGGCCCCGTGTGCGGGAGAGCCATACCCTGTGCACGTTAAAGAACACGCTGGATGGCCTTGACGGGAGGCTACCATCTGTCTCCCAACAGCTGTTCCAGTGGGTCCCCTCCCCCAACCTTCTCTGAGCCTTAGGGGTCCATGGTGACCTGGCCATTTAACCCATGGTGTGCAAAAAAGTGCCGCTCAGAGGTAAAACAACCCAACCCAACCCCCACCCTACCCATGATCAGTAGAGGACACCAATGGGCTTGGGAAGGGGTCCTTCGGGGTCCTTGTGACCTCGCAGTGCCGCTCAAAGGTAAAACAACCGAACCCTGCCTATTTTCGATTCTTCACGATGTCTCCTTCAATGTCTTTATCTCCTATCTGCCTCGCTGGAATAATTCCTGCCTAAATTCGAATCTCCGCGTGTCTCTTTAAACATTTTCTTTCAATTTCCAATCTTCCTTATTGGAATAATCCCTGCCTAATTTTGACTCTCCACGGTTAGATATTTAATACGTAAGCCAGATATTTGCTCAGAAAGCTTCTTTGTGAAGCTACAGATGTTAGATTTTATCTTATCTTTGGCGTAATAGGGGATTTTTCATTTATGGAAGAGCTGCCCTTCAAGGAGAATATCAAATTATATCTGCAGAAAATGGACTGCCTTAAGAAAGAAAATGAAATGCACCCTTTTCCGACTGTCGCTTTTTGTCAGAGTAACTCCCCGATTTAAATCTCGCGCTAGCGCCGCCATTTTAAGATTAGCTACAGATATACATACTAGCAGAATATACTAGCCGACCTTAGCATATAGTAAATGACTCAGATTAGCAATTGGAATACGGCTGGAACTCAGACAATTCCAGCCGTATTCCAAAAGGGTGTGCGGAACCTCTCTTAAGTTCTAGGTGACGTCACTGGTGGCGGAAGTATTCGACCCCCACTAGTTCCGCAGGTACTTTATCGATCGTTCCTAAATATGATGTGAAGGTCCTACTTGTGTCTTTTTGCATAGGGCTCCAAGATCCAGTTCCTACCTAGGGTAGATCGGGATTAAACCCCAAACTAGTGTCCAAAATCTCTAGGGTACTGCCATTGCCTACCTTTCGGATGTAGAGTTGAAAGTCCATTCATAACTTACCGTTTGGACAAGTTTGGAGGCTAACCTTTGGCGGAGAGCCAAATTTTATTGTGTCGAAACCCTTAAAGTGCGCTAACGTATAATGAGATGAAACTGTGGACAAAATTTGGTGGTCCTAACTCTCTCCATTTAGGAGTGCTCGAGAGAGAGACAAACTTTCTATAATGCACTACTCATGGACACAAAAATTGCAACACCATGAAATAAGCCTTGAACTTCGGTAAAAATAAGCAGAATGATAGAGCATGCTACAAGGTAGTAACGATTCATCTCACAGTCACACGACATGCATATTAAGGGCGTGTTTAGTAGCCCCCCAATAGGGGCTCTCAGTACCGGGTATGACCCCTTTAACAGCGATGCATGCAGCCAGACTTCGAGGTACTGATGCATACAGGTCTCTAAGAGTATCGTGAGTCACTTTCGCCATTCTTCCTATAAATGGAGATGCAGAATATCCGGTGTATTTGCTGGCTGTGGATGCTGTCAGAAGACGTCAACACATCTCACATGTGCTCTGTAGGGGAGAAATCCGGGGACATATTGTGCCAAAGTAGGATGTTCATAGGCACTGTTGGACATCAGGTGCTGTATGATAACATGAGTTATCCTGATGAAAAATGGCACCACGTTTGCGTCACAGGAAAGGTAGACCAAATGGGCACCAGGAGAGCGACACAGGAAAAGTAGACAAAATGAGCACCAGGAAAGCAACACAGGAAAAGTAGACAAAATGAGCACCAGGAGAGCAATACAGGAAAAGTAGACAAAATGAGCACCAGGAGAGCAATACAGGAAAAGTAGACAAAATGAGCACCAGGAGAGCAACACAGGAAATGTAGACAAAATGAGCACCAGGAGAACAACAGAGGAAATGTAGACAAAATGAGCACCAGGAGAGCGAGCCAGGAAAAGTAGACAAAATGAGCACCAGGAGAGCAACACAGGAAAAGTAGACAAAATGAGCACCAGGAGAGCAACTCAGGAAAGGTAGACAAAATGAGCACCAGGAGAGCAACTCAGGAAAGGTAGACAAAATGAGCACCAGGAGAGCAACTCAGGAAAGGTAGACAAAATGAGCACCAGGAGAGCGATACAGGAAAAGTAGACAAAATGAGCACCAGGAGAGCAACACAGGAAAAGTAGACAAAATGAAAACCAGGAGAGCAACACAGGAAAGGTAGACAAAATGAGCACCAGGAGAGCAACACAGGAAAGGTAGACAAAATGAGCACCAGGAGAGCAACACAGGAAAGGTAGACAAAATGAGCACCAGGAGAGCAACACAGGAAAGGTAGACAAAATGAGCACCAGGAGAGCAACTCAGGAAAGGTAGACAAAATGAGCACCAGGAGAGCAACACAGGAAAAGTAGACAAAATGAGCACCAGGAGAGCAACACAGGAAAGGTAGACAAAATGAGCACCAGGAGAGCAACTCAGGAAAGGTAGACAAAATGAGCACCAGGAGAGCAACTCAGGAAAGGTAGACAAAATGAGCACCAGGAAAGCAACACAGGAAAAGTAGACAAAATGAGCACCAGGAGAGCAACACAGGAAATGTAGACAAAATGAGCACCAGGAGAGCAACACAGGAAATGTAGACAAAATGAGCACCAGGAGAGCAACACAGGAAAGGTAGACAAAATGAGCACCAGGAGAGCAACACAGGAAAGGTAGACAAAATGAGCACCAGGAGAGCAACACAGGAAAGGTAGACAAAATGAGCACCAGGAGAGCAACACAGGAAAAGTAGACAAAATGAGCACCAGGAGAGCAACACAGGAAAGGTAGACAAAATGAGCACCAGGAGAGCAACACAGGAAAGGTAGACAAAATGAGCACCAGGAGAGCGACACAGGAAAAGTAGACAAAATGAGCACCGGGAGAGCAACACAGGGAAAGTAGACAAAATGAGCACCAGGAGAGCAACACAGGAAAGGTAGACAAAATGAGCACCAGGAGAGCAACACAGGAAAAGTAGACAAAATGAGCACCAGGAGAACAACACAGGAAAGGTAGACAAAATGAGCACCAGGAGAGCAACACAGGAAAGGTAGACAAAATGAGCACCAGGAGAGCGACACAGGAAAAGTAGACAAAATGAGCACCGGGAGAGCAACACAGGGAAAGTAGACAAAATGAGCACCAGGAGAGCAACACAGGAAAGGTAGACAAAATGAGCACCAGGAGAGCAACACAGGAAAGGTAGACAAAATGAGCACCAGGAGAGCAACACAGGAAAGGTAGACAAAATGAGCACCTGGAGAGCAACACAGGAAAGGTAGACAAAATGAGCACCAGGAGAGCGACACAGGAAAAGTAGACAAAATGAGCACCAGGAGAGCAACACAGGAAAGGTAGACAAAATGGGCACCAGAATGTCTTTGAGCTGTCAATGTTCCCTGAACACACACTAAAGGTGTTCTGGAGTCATAACTGATGGCATCCCACACCAGAACGCCTGATGGGAAGGCACTGTGGTGCTCCTGGATGTGTGCTGGATCCTGCTACTAGCTGCGGCAACGTCAAACACTGATGCGACCAGTATCTGCACCCCAACAGAAGAGTGACTGATTCGAGAAGACAATGCGGTGCCATTCCTCCTCCCATGGGTTGGGTTGTTTTACCTCTGAGTGACACTTTTTTGCACACCATGGGCTAAATGGCCAGGTCACATGGACCCCAAAGGCTCAGTGAAGGTTGGGGGAGGGGACCCACTGGAACAGCTGTTAGGAAACAGATGGTAGCCTCCCGTCAAGGCCATCCAGCGTGTTCTTTAACGTGCACAGGGTATGGCTCTCCCGCACACGGGGCCACGGCTTAACGTCCCATCCGACGGACGGCGGCCTCTCCAAGCCCATCGGTGTCCCCTACTGACCCTGGGCAGGGCGGGGAATTTTGCGGAGATAAATCTCAACGCTGACCCAGTGGAACTCGAACCTGGGAACTACATATTACGAGCCTGGCGCGCTACCGACTGAGCCCCCCCCCCCCCCGCATCCCATGACACACGTTCGATACACCATATCGATGTGCCTGGTGGTGATTATCAGTCAGAGGCAACCTGGCAGGGGGCAATGTGCCTGCAATTCAGCTTCATTCAAACATCATTCGATGGTTTTTGTGGATACTGGTGCATGGATTGCAGGTGTTACATTTTGCTGGATTGCTGTAGATGTCTCACAGGGTTCAGAGGTTGCATCTCAGTTGGACTGGGTTCTGTTGTTTTGCCTCAGAGCGGCACTTTTTTGCACACCATGGGCTAAATGGACAGGACACATGGACCCCGAAGGTTCAGAGAAGGTTGGGGGAGGGGACCCACTGGAACAGCTGTTAGGAGACAGATGGTAGCCTTCCGTCAAAGCCATCCAGCGTGTTCTTTAACGTGCACAGGGTATGGCTCTCCTGCACACGGGGTCACGGCTTAACATCCCATCCGATGGCCTTTCCAAGCCCATCGGTGTCCCCTACTGACCATGGGCAGGGCAGGGAATTTTGCGGAGATAACTCTCAATGCTGACCCAGCTGGGACTCGAACCTGGGAACTACAGATTACGAGCCTGGCGTGCTACCGACTGAGCCACCCCCGCTCCTGCATCTCTGCGGATGAGATGATCTTCGTGTGGTGCATCTGCAGGCACCTAAGCCATGGCGACATGAAACGGTACCTGTTCTCATCCGCGGCTCCAAACAGCATCTTACAGCGCTCACTGTGTGATCAAGATGGTCGACAGCACGACGAGAAGACCAACGTGACTCATGCATCCCCACGATACCGCCCGAATTGAATGGGCAAGCTCCTAATAACACGCTAGCGGTCGTTGCCTTATCATAATTGAAATCTTCATGGACTGTCCACTGACACTACACTTCCACTGACTTTTCTGCTCTGTGCTACGGTGGCTTTTATTGGGGTTACGGGATCGACAGTGCCTCTCCTATTTCCTGTTCCGTGGGGCGGGGGTGGCTCAGTCGGTAGCGCGCCAGGCTCGTAATCTGTAGTTCCCAGGTTTGAGTCCCAGCTGGGTCAGCATTGAGATTTATCTCCGCAAAATTCCCCGCGATGCCCACAGTCAGTAGGGAACACCGATGGGCTTGGAAAGCCTCCGTCCGTCGGATGGGACGTTAAGCCGTGGCCCCGTGTGCGGAGAGCCATACCCTGTGCACGTTACAGAACACGCTGGATGGCCTTGACGGGAGGCTACCATCTGTCTCCCAACAGCTGTTCCAGTGGGTCCCCTCCCCCAACCTTCTATGAGCCTTCGGAGTCCATGTGACCTGGCCATTTAGCCCATGGTGTGCAAAAAAGTGCCGCTCAGAGGTAAAACAACCCAACCCATTTCCTGTTCCATGTGACGTCATGCAGTCTTCCCTGGAATCATTTGCATGGAATCTCTGGTACGTTGTGTGGTAATGATTTGGTGTCATTGCATTCATCCTTTATGAGTGTTGCAATTTTTGTGCCTTCGAGTATATATAATATAGATAGGTGTCTCTGCGATGCTTCTTGGACCCGATTTGTTTTCTCTTTTTTTGACTAACTGTTCAGTTCGTGTTCTCTACCGTTGTATATCAGATTCCTGACATAGTAGGGCTCCTTAGTACTCAGTGTGGGCCCTATAACCCTGTAACGGTGGTGGATGATACCGACGATGAGTTAGCAGTTGGGTTGGGTTGTTTTACCTCTGAGCGGCACTTTTTTGCACACCATGGGCTGAATGGCCAGGTCATATGGACCCCGAAGGCTCAGAGAAGGTTGGGGGAGGGGACCCACTGGAACAGCTGTTGGGAGACAGATGGTAGTCTCCCGTCAAGGCCATCCAGCGTGTTCTTTAAAGTGCACAGGGTATGGCTCTCCCGCACACGGCGCCACGGCTTAACGTCCCATCCGACGGACGGCCATCGGTGTCCCCTACTGACCGTGGACAGGGCGGGGAATTTTGCGGAGAGAAATCTCAACGCTGACCCAGCTGGGACTCGAACCTGGGAACTACAGATTACGAGCCTGGCGCGCTACCGACTGAGCCACCCCGCCCCTGAGTTAGCAGTGGACGACCCCAAACTTTCCTCATACATTGTATAATTTTCTACAAATGCTTTCTTTAATCAACTGAATATTTAGTCCTTAAGGTAAAAATTTTACAGTTAAATGCTTTAAATATTTTTAATTGTATGCATTTTAGCACTAAATAAGTTTTATATGTCAGTCGTTGGTAACATACATAAAGCAGTTTTTAATGTTCGTGCAATATAAATATTAAGAACGACTTAATCACTCTGTACATATGCCACTGTATTTAAAAGTATTATTATTGTTGCGAATTACAAAATATGGATAGCACTGGGCGTGAGTATTAATAACTGTATTTTAAAACCAATTGTAATACAATGCAAATCGTTACAAAGAAAATATGGATGTAGTATCTCATAAAAAAATTAACTACTAACATGCAAAAGTCATCAACATTCCTGCACAGAGTACAGTCGCTCAAAAAAGTATCCGAACACTATGGTTGATTACAGAATTCAGAAAAAATATCTGGCAGCGTTTTTTTTAGAATATAGTGATCTGGCAACCTTCGTGTCACGTGACACGAAGGTTGCAAGATCACTAATTTCTAAAAAAATCGCTGCCAGATATTTTTGCTGAATTCTGTAATCAACCATAGTGTTCGGATACTTTTTTGAGCGACTGTACACAACAACAGCTCTGTCTATTCTACTAAATACTACCTTTTCACTTTGTTTATTGGGCGGGGGTGGCTCAGTCGGTAGCGCGCCAGGCTCGTAATCTGTAGTTCCCAGGTTCGAGTCCCAGCTGGGTCAGCGTTGAGATTTATCTCCGCAAAAAATTCCCCGCCCTGCCCACGGTCAGTAGGGGACACCGATGGGCTTGAAAAGGCCGCCGTCCGTCGGATGGGACGTTAAGCCGTGTCCCCGTGTATGGGAGAGCCATACCCTGTGCACGTTAAAGAACACGCTGGATGGCCTTGACGGGAGGCTACCATCTGTCTCTAACAGCTGTTCCAGTGGGTCCCCTCCCCCAACCTTCTCTGAGCCTTCGGGGTCCTTGTGACCTGGCCATTTAGCCCATGGTGTGCAAAAATGTTCCGCTCAGAGGTAAAACAACCAACCAACCCCATGTATCATTAAGATGAGTAAAATCTATATTATCGTTTGGATGAGTAAAACTTACCATTAAGATTAATTGAATATATATTACCATTACGATTAATTAAATCTATTTTACAATTGAGATTAATTAAGTCTATGCTACCATTAAGATTGATTAAATCTATGCTACCATTACGATTAATTAAACTTATGTTACCATTAAGATATAGCCGTCCCGTGGCCGAGTGGTTAGTTCGCTTGGTTACTGATCTAAGAGATATGGGTTCGAGTCCCGGGTGTTTATGTCGTTTTTCTGCTGAGGTCCCGCCATCTTCAAAGACCTTCTACTATGTCATATAAATTGGCAGGCTCCTGGCAGACCTCTATGGCAAGCAGCTGCTTGAATGGGTATTTATTTATATAACCATTAAGATTAATCAATAAGATTAATTAAGTCTATGCCACCATTAAGATTAATTAAATCTATGCTACCGTCCCGTGGCCGAGTGGTTAGCGCGCTTGGCTACTGATCTACGGGACCTGGGTTCGAGCCCCGGGGAAGGCATGGAAGTTCGTGTTGTTTTTCTGCTGAGGTCCTGCCATCCTCTCAGACCTTCTACTCTGGCATATAAACTGACAGGCTCCTGTCAGACCTCTGTGGCAAGCAGCTGCTTGAGGGGGTATTTATTTATTTAGCCGTCCCGTGGCCAAGTGGTTAGCACGCTTGGCTACTGATCTACGGGATCTGGGTTCGAGCCCCGGATAAGGCATGGATGTATGTGTCGTTTTTCTGCTGAGGTCCTGCCATCCTCTCAGACCTTCTACTCTGGCATATAAACTGACAGGCTCCTGTCAGACCTCTGTGGCAAGCAGCTGCTTGAGGGGTATTTATTTTATTGTTTTTTTATACCATTAAGATGAGTTCAATCTACATTGCAGTATGATGAGCTAACTTTATGTTTCTTTAAAGATGAGAATAAGAATTAGATATTTATTTATGTCCTGTTACTCTTAAAGCAACTGCTGGCCACAGAGAACTACAATGAGTTAAATCTCTGTTTACCGTTACGATGAATTACGCTAATGTTAGCATTTAGGTGAGTAAATATATAATCATTTAAGATGAGTTAACTCTATGATATCATTAAGATTAATTAAATATATTAGAATTAAGATTAATTGACTATGTTATCATTAAAATTAATGAACTCTCTATTACCTTTAAGATGAATTAAATCTACTTTTCTAGGATGATGAGTTTAATCTAAGTTATTTTAAATGTGAGTTAGAAATGTTTCACAATTACAATAAGTTGAATTTCAGTTACTTTAAATATGCATTAAATAAATGTCTCATAATTATAATAAGTTAAATTTGTAACACTTAAGACAGGTAAATATTATGTTATGATTATGATGACTCAAATATAAGTTACCATCACGATCACTCAAACATGTGCTACCATTGATATGAGTTAAATATACATTACCACTATCAGGGTTGGGTTGTTTTACCTCTGAGCGGCACTTTTTTGCACACCATGGGCTAAATGGCCAGATCACATGGACCCCGAAGGCTCAGAGAAGTTTGGGGGAGGGGACCAACTGGAACAGCTGTTGGGAGACAGATGGTAGCCTCCCGTCAAAGCCATCCAGCGTGTTCTTTAACGTGCACAGGGTATGTCTCTCCCACACACGGGGCCACGGCTTAACGTCCCATCAGACGGACGGCGGCCTTTCCAAGCCCATCGGTGTCCCCTACTGACCGTGGGCAGGGCGGGGAATTTTGCGGAGATAAATCTCAACGCTGACCCAGCTGGGACTACAGATTACGAGCCTGGCGCGCTACCGACTGAGCCACCCCCACCTCCGACCAGTATCAGGAGTTAAAGCTTTGTTACTTTAAAGATTAGTTTATTAAATATTTTCTCATTACATTGAGTGAAATTTATGTTACCATTCCGATGAGTCAAACATATGTTACCATTAACATGCTGTGTTTATTTCCTTGTTATGTTGCAGTAAGCAAAAGGGAAGATGACATAGTAGCTGCTCACGTGTGACCTGAAGTGACCTCTGGAGAATGCTCTTTCCCAGTCCTTCCCTTCCCAGGGAATCTCCGCTTCATGTGCCTCTTCTGCTCCAGAGCGGACTCTGTTGCCAAGTCTCGTGTCTCCGGCGGCTACAGACTTACGACAATATTCTCCATGTTCCACCAGGGATATGATGTCATCGTCTGCCTCCGAATGATAACGAGCAGGCAGTGCTATCACTGGAGGGCGCTCAGACGCTCGCGGTGCTCTCTTACCTCTCACTAATTTGTTCCAGCATCACGAGACTTTCTAACACATATTCGGGCTAAGTTTTCAACAGCATCGCACATGTTCGAATGGAGAGAGACTCAAGCTTTTTTAAAAAAATTTAAGACTTACATTTGTAGACTCTGATAAATTCATTTGTATTTCACTTCATTTGAAAGCTGCTGAAAGAGAAATGCGAAGGGGAGAAACTGTAAGAGGTCCTCGCTTTCGAAGTCATCGATGTCATCAATAGAGTCATTTGTCGATGACATTCGTCAGCGATGGCTTTGAATTGAGGAAAAAGTATTGAAAGAGAATGACTCGTCTCTGTCATCGATTAGTCATTTGTCTCCCATTCGTCAGCGATGACTTTGAATTGTGGAAAAGTATTGAAAGAGAATGACTCTTCTCTCTCATCGATGACTTTGCATTCAGGAAAATGTTGAGAAAGAATGTCTTGATCTCTGTCATCGATGACTTTGCGATGAGAAACATGTTGTGGAAGAATGACTCTTCTCTCTCATCGATGACTTTGCATTCAGGAAAATGTTGAGAAAGAATGACTTGATCTCTGTCATCGATGACTTTGCGATGAGAAACATGTTGTGGAAGAATGACTCTATCTCTGTCATCGATGACTTTGCGATGAGAAACATGTTGTGGAAGAATGACTCTATCTCTGTCATTGATGATTTTGCATTGAGAAAAATGTTGAGGAAGAATGACTCGATTTCTGTCATTGATGATTTTGCATTGAGAAACATGTGGAAAAATCACTCAATCTCTGTCAGTGATGATTTTGCATTGAGAAAAATGTTTGTGGATGAAGGACTCCATCTGTCTTTGATCATTTTGCGTTGAGAAACATGTTGTGGAAAAATCACTCAATCTCTGTCAATGATGATTTTGCATTGAGAAAAATGTTTGTGGATGAAGGATTCCATCTCTGTCTTTGGTGATTTTGCATTGAGAAACATGTTGTGGAAAAATCACTCAATCTCTGTCAGTGATGATTTTGCATTGAGAAAAATGTTTGTGGATGAAGGATTCCATCTCTGTCTTTGGTGATTTTGCATTGAGAAACATGCTGTGGAAAAATCACTCAATCTCTGTCAGTGATGATTTTGCATTGAGAAAAATGTTTGTGGATGAAGGATTCCATCTCTGTCATTGATGAATTTGCTTTGAGAAAAATGCTGAAGAAGAATGACTCGATCTCTATCATCGATGACTTTACATTGAGGAACATGCTTTGGAAGAATGACCTTATTTCTGTCATTGAGAATTTGCATTCAGAAGAATGTTGTGGAAGAATATCTTGATCTTTTCATCGATTAAAGCAATGAGATTCGATTGAGGAGAATGTTGAAAAATAAATGATATGATTTCTATCGTCGATGGCTTTTCATTGGAGAAAGCGTTGAAGGGAAATAACTCGAGGTCGGTCATCGATGTTGTTTTTCCACTGGGGAACTTTTGAGAAAGAATAATTGATTTCTATCACCCTTAATATTTCATTGGGAAAAGATTGAGAATGGCAATGACTTGACTCCTATTCATCGAAGATTTTGCATAGAGAAAGATTTTAGAAGGAAGGACTTGATCTCAGTCATTGGTGAATTTTCACTGAGGAAAATGGCAAGGAGAATAACTTCGATATCTGACACCGATGGCTTTGAATTATGTAAACTTGGAGAGGTGTTGACGATCTCTCTCACCGATGGCTTTGTATAGAGAAAGTATTAAGAAATAATATTTTCAGCTCTCTCACCGGTAGCTTTTCATTAAGAAAAAATGCTGAGAAAAAAATAATGCCTCAATCTCTATTATAGATAGCTTTGCATTGGGAAAATGTTGAGTAAAAATAAAAGGAAGTTCTGTCATCGCGAATTTTATAGCCTAGAGATAAGCGTTTTGTTTATTGCCTTCTTTCGTGTGACGTCAGCCTTAAAAAAATATGGCAAAAAACGTTAATTCATAATCTCTCTAGAAGATTCTTAGGGTCATTAATTCTCACTTCTCATACTTCTTCACGTATTGCAAAGGAAATGAACTTCAGCGCAGTGATGGTAACTCAGGAAAATTCAGAGAAATAAAAAACAGGAATTAAGTTTAAATTTTATGAGTTTTTTTAATTGCCTTCATCTAATTGCAAATTTAGCACGACAAGTACAGTCGCTCAAAAAAGTATCCGAACACTATGGTTGATTACAGAATTCAGAAAAAATATCTGGCAGCGATTTTTTTTAGAAATTAGAGATCTGGCAACTTCGTGTCACGTGACACGAAGTTGCCAGATCTCTAATTTCTAAAAAAAAATCGCTGCCAGATATTTTTTCTGAATTCTGAATCAACCATAGTGTTCGGATACCTTTTTGAGCGACTGTACAACTGGACAAAATTTAAAAAAAAAATGAAATAGTTCCATGTTATCTCAATAGAAAATCGCATTTCAGAGCTAAATAACTGCTTCAAACTCATTTTTAATAAAAAAAAATATGTCTATGGATAAATTAAAGATCTCAATCCAATCTCTGTAAATCTCGATTTTCATCCATAATTGTTCTGTATTCAAAGAGTTTATGGAAGTTGGAATATTTAACAGACTGCAAAAAAATAACCCTAATGTTTAACTAAAATATTAAAACATCCTCTCTATTAGAGTCGACTACGGTCTCTGATCTCTTAACATGTTTTAATTAAAATTTGGGGTCAATTTTTGGTAGCCTGTTAAATATTCCCGCTTTTGTAACTCTTTAGATGCTGAACAAATGTTGCTTAAAATAGAGATTTTAATAGATTTATTGCTATCTTTAATTTATCTTTAAACGTATTTTTCATTAAACATCGTATTGAAGAAATTATTGAGCTGTGAATGTGATTTTCTATTGAGATAACATGGAACTATTTTCGTTATTCTGTCCAGTGACAATATCTATAATTTAAAGAACGTTCCTATAGGAAAAAACATTATTTTTTTTTTCAATTCAGAGTGGAAGTTTCTTTTGTTTTCAATCATTTTACAGAATTGGAGAAAAATAAATAGTTTAGAATTTGAGTAAATTAAGAAAACTAAAGAAATTATGAGAATCAATCTTACACGTTGCCTATTCTTAACAGTAACGTAATGTCTGTACAGTCGCTCAAAAAAGTATCCGAACACTATGGTTGATTACAGAATTCAGAAAAAATGTCTGGCAACGATTTTTTTAGAAATTAGTGATCTGGCAACCTTCGTGTCACGTGATTACAGAATTCAGGAAAAATATCTGAAGCGTGCACAGCACTGTACACGCTCCAGTTACCGTTCACAGCAAACTGGAGCGTGTGCAGTTACTGCACACGCTCCAGTTTGCTGTGAACGGTAACTGCACACGCTCAATACTTCCGTGAGTGAGCCCACACGATCTAGTATCAAAATAATATGACCACCTACAGTCGCTCAAAAAAGTATCCGAACACTTATGGTTGATTACAGAATTCAGAAAAAATATCTGGCAACGATTTTTTTAGAAATTAGTGATCTGGCAACCTTCGTGTCACGTGACACGAAGGTTACCAGATCACTAATTTCTAAAAAAAATCGTGGCCAGATACTTTTTCTGAATTCCGTAATCAACCGTAGTGTTCGGATATTTTTTTGAGCGACTGTATACCATTCAAGTTATTTTCGTTTACTTCCGTTTTAACTCTCTATGGCTGAAAATCGTTTAATCAGTTTCTTAATCGCAGTTAGCATTTGCATCCGATGATGGTAGGGCGGGAGTGGCTCAGTCGGTAGCGCGCCAGGCTCGTAATCTGTAGTTCCCAGGTTCGAGTCCCATCTGGGTCAGCGTTGAGATTTATCTCTGTAAAATTCCCCGCCCTGCCCACGGTCAGTAGGGGACACCGATTGGCTTGGAAAGGCCGCCGTCCGTCGGATGGGACGTTAAGCCGTGGGCCCGTGTGCGGGAGAGCCATACCCTGTGCACGTTAAAGAACACGCTGGATGGCCTTGACGGGAGGCTACCATCTGTCTCCCAACAGCTGTTCCAGTGGGTCCCCTCCCCCAACCTTCTCTGAGCCTTCGGGGTCCATGTGACCTGGCCATTTAGCCCATGGTGTGCAAAAAAAGTGCCGCTCAGAGGTAAAACAACCCAACCGATGATGGTAAAATATATATATTTTTTGCATTTGTAATGCTTAACGAAAACGATGGAAAAATCTGTTTTTTTCACAGAAAGAAATTCATACCACTGATCAGTGGGTATCTTTCACGAACGCCATATGATGATGATAGTGCCCTTCAGGCCTTAGCTGATCCTTTTATTATATTTTTAATACAAAATGATTCGTGTTCGACGTGTGGGAGAGGAAAGAGGGAAATGGCTTTTATCCCTGTTCTAAAATAGAAAATCATAAACCTGTGGTTCCGCGGGTACTTTAGCGATCGGTTCCACATTGGGTGAGGTGGTCCCACTTACTTCTATCCCTGTTGGGGTAACAGATTGGGGTTCCTAGCCGCCTTGGGTCGGGAGTGATCCTTCGAAAAGTATCGGAAATTTCTGAGGGCGCTGCCCTCAGAAATTAAAATGAAAGGAACCCTCAGAGTCAGAAAAGAAGGTAGTACAGTCGCTCAAAAAAGTATCCGAACGCTATACTAGATTACAGAATTCAGAAAAAATATCTGGAGCGTGTACAGCAACTGTATACGCTCCAGTTACCGTCCACAGCAAACTGGAGCGTGTGCAGTTACTGCACACGCTCCAGTTTGCTGTGAACGGTAACTGCACACGCTCAATATTTCCGTGAGTGAGCCCACACGATCTAGTATCAAAATAATATGACCACCTACAGTCGCTCAAAAAAATATCCGAACACATGGTTGATTATAGAATTCAGAAAAAATACCTGGCAACGATTTTTTAGAAATTACTGATGTGGCAACCTTCGTGTCACGTGATTACAGAATTCAGGAAAAATATCTGGAGCGTGTACAGCAACTGTACATGCTCCAGTTACCGTTCACAGCAAACTGGAGCGTGTGCAGTTACTGCACACGCTCCAGTTTGCTGTGAACGGTAACTGCACACGCTCAATATTTCCGTGAGTGAGCCCACACGATCTAGTATCAAAATAATATGACCACCTACAGTCGCTCAAAAAAGTATCCGAACACTATGGTTGATTACAGAATTCAGAAAAAATATCTGGAAACGATTTTTTTTGCAATTCGTGATCTGGCAACCTTCGTGTCACGTGACACGAAGGTTGCCAGATCACTAATTTTTAAAAAAGTGATTTCTAAAAAAATCGTTGCCAGATATTTTTTCTGAATTCTGTAATCAACCGTAGGGTTCGGATACTTTTTTGAGCGACTGTACGTGTGGAAATCCGTGAATGAAGTAAGAGTTATTAATGGACATATCTTTTGCGTCAATCCTTTGGCGAGGGCTTATCTAATAAAGAAGTAAAATGTGAAAAAATATTTTCCAACATCCGCCATAGTTCCTGATGTTACCAACACTGCGTTGACAGCGATTAAAGGAGAGAAAAAAAAGTTTCATTTAACAAGTGAGCTTTTTCGGAAAAACCTCTTGGCATTTTGTTTCAGCCTTTATACTGTATATCAGGGAACTTTATTCAGCAGCTGAGTTCTTGCACAGCATTAAGGTTATATATCAATGTTTGAATGCATAGTCATGTGATGGCGCCTGATGTTCCATGTTTTCTCGTTATTTGTCGTCATCGTAACACTGGAGCGCTGACTACTGTAATTGAGTCTTCCGAAATAATGCTTCACAATTTATGTGTCGTGCCTGCCTGAAATCGAATGCACTAGATGCACTGACCCCTATTGAGAATTTATTGAAGGGACGACACACGCGATCTTTGTTGATCACTAAAAAAACATAGTGTACCCGTGGCGTAGATGATAAGGGCGTCCTACGTTGATGAGTGTGAGGTGTATGGGGGCGAATCCAACTCTGCGAATTTTTAGTCCGTCCCATGGCCGAGTGGTTAGCACGCTTGGCTACTGATCTAAGGGACCTGGGTTCGAGCCCCAGGTAAGGCATGGCTGTTTGTGTCGTTTTTCTGCTGAGGTCCTGCCATCCTCACAGACCTTCTACTATGGCATATAAACTGACAGGCTCCTGTCAGACCTCTGTGGCAAGCAGCTGCTTGAGGGGGTATTTTTTTTTATCAGCTAAAGCGATCAATTTTCTAATCTGGAAAATCAAATAAACAATGTATATGTATGCATTAAAGTTTCTATTTGAATCTTTATTTAGGGCTTATCAGTTTCTATAAATGATTCGGATTAAATTTCGATGACTGACGAAATAAAATCTTGAAGTGATCCAGCTGGATATTATTTGAGAAAATATTGGATGATGATTAATGTTTGAAGATAGACACTTGATTCAAAAAATGACCTGTTGCTCACATGTGGCTTCTATTCCATGTCCTTTTAACGTCCATTGGCTATGTTTTATAAAATATCTATTGGATGAATCTTTGAACTTTTATTACACTTCTACAAGAAATCAAGTTCTTCTATTGTGGATATCCTTAGACATGTAGAAATGCTTTGGTAGATTTCTAATATATATCGATATAGTTTAGTTGTGCTGTTTGATATATCTTTGTTTCGGTATCAAATAGCGTAATAAATGGCCGAATCCATGTGATAGAAGAAATTGGTTAAAGCTCACTTCGATAGATAATTGCTGTTAATAATAACCTTCGTTAATTTGTTGATTGACACAAACTACCCGAATTGTTTATCTGATGAGTAGGTTTGTTAGTCACGTTTGGTACAGTCGCTCAAAAAAGTATCCGAACACTATGGTTGATTGCAGAATTCAAAAAAAATATCTGGCAACGATTTTTTTAGAAATTAGTGATCTGGCACACCTTCGTGTCATGTGATTACAGAATTCAGGAAAAATATCTGGAGCGTGTACAGCAACTGTACACGCTCCGTTCACAGCAAACTGGAGCGTGTGCAGTTACTGCACACGCTCCAGTTTGCTATGAACGGTAACTGCACACGCTCAATATTTCCGTGAGTGAGCCCACACGATCTAGGTCTTTGTGAGCTCACACGATCCAATGTGCTATGAACATTAACCGCAACCGCTCCAGTTTGCTGTGACCGGTAACTGCACACGCTCCATATTCATTGCATTATATATTCATACGCATTATATATATTAAAAAGTACCCGAACACTATGGTTGATTACGGAATTCAGAAAAAAATATCTGGAAACGATTTTTTTAGAAATTAGTGATCTGGCAACCTTCGTGTCACGTGACACGAAGGTTTGCCAGATCACTAATTTCTAAAAAAATCATTGCCAGCTATTTTTTTTTAATTCTGCAATCAACCATAATGTTCGGATACTTTTTTTGAGCGACTGTACTTGAGTGGCAGACGAAACTAGCTAAATATGACAATCTTGTGACTTTTGTTGTTCACATTTAGTAGTTGATTCGAAAAATAACCTTATTGCTCGCAAGTGGCTTATATTGACTGTTCTAATAAAGGCCACTTAAGATGACATCTAATGGACGTCACTTGTAATTTTTTTTAGACGTCGGCAACACATCAATCTCTTATATTGTGGATAACCTTGAACATGTAGAAATCTTTCGTAGATTTTTAATAGATATCCATGCAATTTAACTGAGCTATTTGGATATGATGTTGTTTCGGTATAAATTGCAAAAAGTGAGCGAATTACGTTTTTATCAGATTAACTAGATAAAGATCAGTTCGATGACTAATTGCTGTTATCAATTTTATTAACCTATTGGCTGACATAAACTATCCCAGGATATTTTTTTTTTGGAGAGTGGGTTTGTTACTATAGCATTTGAATAACATACGAAGTAGCTAAATGTGACATCCCAGGAACTTTTGTTATATATATTAAGCAGTTATGCAGCAAACGTAGCTAACAAATAATGTCACTGGGTGATCTTTGTTATCTACACTTATCACTTAAATAAGAGATGAAGTAAGCAAAATATGATGCTCAATGACCTTCGCATTTCTCGCTTATCCGTTACATAACAAGTCGGCAAAATATGACACATAGTGACTTTCCTACATTATCAATCATTAACAATTATTATGAACTCAATTACTTAACCCTTTCAGGACCATAAGGTTTCTAAGAGTAAATATTAGTATGTAACTGTTTATTTTAGTTTGTTTAGACGTAAAATAAATAAAAATCATAAGTAAAATACATAACAATGTGTAGTTTTTCTGGAATTTTATGGGAAATATTTTTCCTAATGGACTATAAAGGTAACACAAATTATAGTTAGGCTTATTATGCAATGTCTTTTATTTATTGGTTTATTAGAACAAAATGTTAACTAAAATAATACAAAATTATGAAATAAAATTACTATACAAAATGATGTGCTAATTATAATATTCTGCGAAGCAATTTCTTTTGGTAGTGAGGCAAAGATGGACATTACACATAGTACATATATTATGTGTCCTGACAGTTCTGTTTTTGCTTTCTAAACGTTCCCGTTTACATAATTGCGTTCGGCATACGTTCTATTTTGACATTCTGTATAAAAAATGCAGATAAGGTTATAATTAAATACGACAATCACCAATTTTAAAATGGGAAAAATGTTTCCCTTAGTCGTGAAAGGGTTAACAGCTGAATAATAAGAGATAAGTTGCTTGAATGACTGTTGAGGTTATTAGCATTTTTTAAATACATAAAGAAAAAAGCTACTCAATGAATAATGTCACCTACATATATCGTTTGAGTAACAAAATTTCGCCAAAAATTATTTTCATAAAAATTTTTACGTTTATGCACATATCTAGTAGATAGTGCGAATATAAACGAAAAAGCGCTATTTCGATGAATTACCCTTGTCTTATTTGGGACTCTGTTTAACGTGTATATGTTTGTTAATACATTTGTTATTCAAGGGTAATTTTGATAAATGAACTGTTGTTGCAATACCCATTCGTTGAAAAAAAAAATCTTTAATCAGAAATTGTTAATAATATTTAATAGCATTTATTATTTGCTTTACCAAAAATTATGCACGTTAGTAGCTTACAGATATGCAGCAAAAATATTCTAAACATTGCAAGAAATATTAATGATAATGTTTTAAAGGATATCCGTGATAAATAATCTAAAATAGCGATCAACATTACAGAGAATATTCGTGATAACTAGAGTTATTGGTGATAAATCTTGAAGGGAAAATTATTGATGACTGTTATGAGAGCGTATTACAAAAGAAGCTATGAGCATGGTAAAAATTGCATGAGGAGATTCTTTACAGCATTTTTTACTGATATAACAGTTAAAGTTTAAAAACTTTATATAGATGAAAATTATTTCAAAGAATAGCAGAGCGATTAATATTTCATGGGATAGGAATGATTAGTTTTTATTTATTATCATTTCTAACGAATGTATTTCAAGAACTATGCTTTTATTTTTTAATTTGTTCAATGTATAATTTAATATAATGCTTTAGTGTCGATGAAAATTTATATTTATAGAAATTATGAGGTAAAGTTGTTTTCCAATTTAACTGTAGCTTTTGTTTTATGTATCACTTTTCTTCCGATTCAATCCGTTAAAATTTAAATAATTGCATGATACTTATTCAGATGGAAAAATTTTTAGGACGCCTTTTTAACGTCAGTGCCTTCAGAAAATCTGACTTTTGAACAATGTGATAAACTGGAACTTCTCCTTTAAGAAAATCGATTCTGCTCAGTGATATGTATATAAAAAAATCTATATTCGTTACAATGGCAGTGAACAAAAGAATAAGAATGAGTTCCTAAGTTTTGTAATTTCGTGAATTGTCATCAACTTCAAGTTAATGTATTTCTGGTATGATAAGTTCATTTTTTCTTTTACAACTTCTTTCCGTCGTTCGTTGCAATTTCAGGCAACATTTGTTTGTGCCTGCCAATCTATATGATAGATTTTCAACTTTCATGTGATCGCCACATCCGTCCATGTTCAGCAGTCCCTATCAGTAGTAACCCATCCATGATTTCAATCAGAGGGTTTGGCGTTGAATAATAGTTTGGCTGTTGAAGAGAGGGGATGTCTTATCAAAATAGCTTGACCCTTGAAGAGGGTCTTAGTCTTAGTCTTAGTCTTATGTCTTAGCAAAATAGCTAAGCTGTTGACGAGGGATGTCTTATCAAAATAGCTTGGCTGTTGAAGAAGGGATGGCTTAGCAAAATATCTTGACTGTTGAAGAGAGGGATGGCTTAACAAAATATCTTGACTGTTGAAGAGAAGGGATGTCTTAGGAAAACAGCTTGGCTGTTGAAGAGAGGGATGACATAGTAAAATAGCTTAGTTGCTGAAGGGGAAAGTAGGGCGAAGGTTGTTGGTGTAATAAAACTGTTTGAAGTGGAAAAACCAAGTAGTGTAGTGTTAACGAGAGGATTGGCGTAACCAAATGACTTAGCTTTTGAACATAGGACGAGCGTAACAATATTTGAAGACTGGCATAGGAAAAGAGCGTAACTGGTGAAGGGTGAGATTGACATAGCAATCTGTTGAAGAGAGTATTGGGGTAACAAAATAGTAATAGTAGCTGAAAAGACAATTGGTGTAACAAAATGGCTTAGCTGTTAAAATGATTACTGTAGAAAAAATAGTTTAGCAGTTGAAGAAAGGAGTGGCATATCTAAACAACTTAGTTATGCAACAGAGCACGAGAATAACAATGTAATCTAGATGCTAAAGAGAGGACTGGCCTAACAAATAACTTCGCTGATGTTGTTAATGCCTTAGCTTATGAGGGGGGGGGGGGATTAGCGTAACAAGGTAACTGGTGAAGAGAGTGTCGAGGTAGCAAAATAATACAGTTGTTGAAAAGAGGATCGCTTACCCAAAGAGTTTAAGCATTGAACAGAGAGAGGATGAGCGTAACAATATAACCAAGCGGTTTAACAGAGGGTTGGAAAAACAAAATAATTTAGTTGTTGAAGAAACACTTCGTATAACAAATTCGCTGTTGATGAAAGAGTTTTGGAGTATCGAAAATAGTTGAGCGTTGAGAGTTAAGAATCTTTTCAACCCTCTTTAAATCAAAATCAAGATTTTTTCCTCTTCAATTAAAGATTGCTAATACATTCTATTTATATGAACAAAATGCCAGCTTTTAATATTGAAGATTTGATATCCATAACCGGACAATTGTCCAGAGATCCAATTTCAAAAATGGGAGAAAAGTTAATAAAAAAAGATCACCAGTCGCTTATTTCTCTCTGGATGTCTTTTTATTGTGTGTGGTCATTTATTAGTTACGATGATATAAATATACTCTATCTACATTCGAAATTTTCTCACTTTTTTACCATTTTTTAATTTTTTAATTCAAAATTCACATTGAATCCATCATTTGATCTAACAGTGGTAGAAATCTACTGAGTATTTTCTCTAGGAATTAAAGTGCGAGAGGGGCAATTTTAAAAGGGTGAGATTCTACTCTTTAGGCAGAAGTGCTAAATTTTTAAGGAGGTGAAATTAGGAATCAAAATGGCTAAATTGAAACTACTGATGTTGTGGGAGTTAAACAAACAGTTCTAGGCGTTTCTCTCTTTTGCATCAAACCACAGAAAAATAATGAAAGATTATTCATAATGAGAAAAGTAAATTGAAACATTCTTTATAAAAGATGACTGAGCGTTGTTTCAATCAGGAGAGTGATATTTGCACATTGTATGTACTATCGCTCAAAAAAGTATCCGAACACTATAGTTGATTACAGAATTCAGAAAAAATATCTAGCAACGATTTTTTTTAGAAATTAGCGATCTGGCAACCTTCGTGTCGCGTGATTACATAATTCAGGAAAAGTATCTGGAGCGTGTACAGCAACTGTACACGCTCCAGTTACCGTTCACAGCAAACTGGAGCGTGTGCAGTTACTGCACACGCTCCAGTTTGCTGTGAACGGTAACTGGACACGCTCTCACTTGCTGTGAACGGTAACTGAACACGCTCAATATTTCCGTGAGTGAGCCCACACGATCTAGTATTAAAATAATATGACCACCTACAGTCGCTCAAAAAAGTATCCGAACACTACGGTTGATTACAGAATTCAGAAAAAATATCTGGCAGCGATTTTTTTAGAAATTAGTGATCTGGCAACCTTCGTGCCACGCGTGACACACGTGACACGAAGGTTGCCAAATCACTAATTTCTAAAAAACGTTGCCAGATACTTTTTCTAAATTCTGTAATCAACCATAGTGTTCGGATACTTTTTGAGCGACTGTACTTAGTAAATAAACATTACTTGCTATGTAAGATTTTCGTTAAGATGAAAAAGTTTTGTCAAATGATTTTTTATATCCATTCTGTAGGGTGAATCTTCAAGATTAAAATGTTGAATGTGATATTTACACCTTAACTTAAAAACTGTTAATTTCCTTTCAGTAAAATTGCTTTTGCTAATAATGTTCACGTCATGTTCTGTTTGTAACGTACTTTGCAAAATTTTTGTAAAATGAGATTCTAGAAGTATTCACAGAATTGCTTAATATTAGTCGCATATAAAACCCAAAGAGTAATGGTTTACTCTGTGTTTGAAAATACTATTTAATATTTTTTCATTACCGACTCATTAGTTTATTCGTTTTAAGGTGGTTAACAGATTGTGATGTCTGTGTCCTTGTTACTCAAAGCTTCATCGTGTTTCTAATTTTCTGTAAAATTTTTTAATAAATTTAAAATTTCATATGCTGTCATTGCATTGTAGTATCGTAATTAATAAATAGAAAACATTCTTTAAACAAAAACTCTGAGACGATGACCCTTCAACAAAACGTTTCCGAAAACTTTAAATGTGTTGCAGCTGCAGAGTTGATAATGTTTAATGAAATGCTATTGTAGATCAGGGGAGAAATTGATTGATTTGAACAGGAAGAAGTGCAAATATCTATGAGTAGAGATGTTCAACCAGCCGATCGCGAGTTACCAGTTGATCATGGCGTACAGTCGCTCAAAAAAGTATCCGAACACTATGGTTGATTACAGAATTCAGAAAAAATATCTGGCAACGATTATTTTAGAAATTAGTGATCTGGCACCTTCGTGTCACGTGATTACAGAATTCAGGAAAAATATCTGGAGCGTGTACAGCAACTGTACACGCTCCAGTTGCCGTTCACAGCAAACTGGAGCGTGTGCAGATTACAGAATTCAGAAAAAAATATCTGGCAACGATTGTTTTAGAAATTAGTGATCTGGCAACCTTCGTGTCACGTGACACGAAGGTTGTCAGATCACTAATTTCGAAAAAAAAATCGTTGCCAGATATTTTTCTGAATTCTGTAATCAACCATAGTGTTCGGATAATTTTTTGAGCGACTGTATTTTTGGCCAATCGTGTTTAAATGAAGAATTGTCTAACCACACTCTTTGAGGCTGGCACTTCAACATATAGTCCCAATTACGAAAGAATTACAGCAGCCATGCAGTGTCAAGTATCTCTTTAATGATATTTTCACATTAGATTTTTATGTAATTGAAGGCTCTTTTGTCTGTTTTAACGTTGATTTTTTTTCTATAAATTATTTTAAGTTTGTCATTAATTTTTTTAGCCTATATATATATAGCTGTTCCACAATTCTGTGCTTTTGTTAGAGCATGATTAAAAACAAATTCAATAATTTTGTTTTACTGGATAAAAATACAATAACTTTGATAAAAAAAACAGAATAATTTTGCTTGATAAAAAATACAAAAATTTTGTTTTACTTGATAAAAAATTATAATTTTGTTTCACTTGATTAAAAAAACAATAATTCTTCTACGTGATAAAAAAAAAACAATAATTTTATTTTACTTGATAAAAAATAATGTAACTTTATTTCTCTTGATAAAAGAAAACAATAATTCTTCTACTTGATAAAAGCAATAATTTTACTTGATAAAAATAATGTAATTTCATTTCTCTTGATAAAAAACAATAATTCTTCTACTTGATAAAAAAAACAATAATTTTATTTTACTTGATAAAAATAATGTAATTTCATTTCTCTTGATAAAAAACAGTAATTCTTCTACTTGATAAAAAACAATTTTATTTTACTTGATAAAAATAATGTAATTTTATTTCTCTTGATAAAAAATGTTAGTCGATCATTGGATTACAATAAAAAGTAGCACACCGAACCAAAATGGTTGCACACCATTGCTGTTGAGCATGTTCTACTCTTCTGTGCAATTATTTCAAAGAGGCGTATGAAGAAAATGTACCTAATATTCTTCTGCAATGAAAGAGAGCAAATTGCTCAAATTTGGATGTTAAAATGGTAGTTTCTGTACATTTTATTTAAAATCCATGTAAAGATTCATTCTTCAAATAGAATCAAATTTTTGAAATTGTATTGAAGAAATTTCAGATTTGTATTGAAGAAATTTCAGATTTGTATTGAAGAAATTTCAGATTTGTATTGAAGAAATTTCCGATTTGTATTGAAGAAATTTCAGATTTCTGTTAAAAAAATTTCAGATTTCTTTCAAAGTAATTTGATACTTCCAACTACGTTCGAAAATTGGGAATTACTTAATGTTAACACAAATGTTTGTGTTGTTACACCTTGTTCCTGCGAAGAGATTTATAGAAGGAAGAAATCGTGTTATAATTTTTGCCCTTCAAAAGTTATATGTAAATATGTTTGTATAAATTTAATCAAATATCGATATATTGTTTCAAAGATGTCAATAAATAAAAATACTTTGACATTATTTTGTAACGAAGTAGCAAAACAACTCCATTCAAAAAACATTTGTTTCTCATTGTTCTTCAGAATATGTTAGAAAACTGATTGTTAACTTTAACACAAATGTTTGTTCACTTGTGAATACATCGTATCTACGAAGACATTAATGACAGGATGGTCCGTACCTTATTGTGACATTTACTCTTCAAACATTTCATGTACAGTCGCTCAAAAAAGTATCCAAACACTATGGTTGATTGCAGAATTCAGAAAAAATATCTGGCAACGATTTTTTTAAAAATTAGTCATCTGAAACCTTCATGCTAGATGACTCATTTCTAAAAAAATCGCTGCCAGATATTTTTTCTGAATTCTGCAATTAACCATAGTGTTCGGATACTTCTTTGAGCGACTGTACATATATGTAAAATCAGAATTCAACCGAATGTCGATATATTATTTCACAGATGTATTGTCAGATGTGGAGAGAATTACGGAAGGATGAAATCTTGTGCATTCATATCATTTGTTGTTTAAAAATTTCTTGTATATATATATATGTACAGGATGATTCAAAACTCTTGGGCCAAACTTCAAGGGGTGATAGAACACACCTAAACAAGCACTTTTCGTCATACAATGCATGGTCAGAACTCAAGCGGTGAAGCGGTAGAGGGAGCTTTTCAGTGAACACTTATAAAGCGCTGGTTTTCGCACTCGTCGTTATTTCTATCGTGGACTGCACAGTCTTTGGGCTTCCCTCGCATTCCCGTCCTCAGCTCCGTACGTGAATGGAAATAACCACAATGCCTTAACTGGCATAGTGGTTAGACAGCTAGCGACTGTTCCAGCAAGGCAAACTTTGTGTGTTGTGTTAGCTCTAACTAGGGCAGTGGTCAGCAGTGACTTCGGTCTTAGTAGGGCATGTCCTTGTATGAGAAGGCCTGTATTAAGCTAGGGGTAGCTTCTAGGATTCTTCTCTGTCCTATATGTCACAAAAAAAATGCATGTCCGACCTCTCCTGACCCGTGAAACAATCCATCCATTCTGCAATCCACGGTAGAAATGACGACGAGTGCAACAACCAACGCTTTATAAGTGTTCACTGAAAAGTGCCCTGTAGCGCTTCACCGCTCGAGTTCCGACCATGCATTGTATGACGAAAAGTGCTTGTTTAGGCGTGTTATATCACCCTTTAAAGTTTGGCCCAAGAGTTGAGAATCACCCTGTATATATATAAAATGGCAATTCTGCAAAATATCGATACATTATTTCAAAGAGGCCAATAAATTGAAAAATATTTTAATATTATTCTGTAATGAAATAATGCAAGATATCATATTCAGATGAAATTCGTTCTGCATTGTTTTTCATTCAATGTTTGAAAAGTGGTAATTGTATGATGTCAGTGCAATATATTTGTTCCATTGGCAACCTGTGGTGTGTGTGCAGAGAATCGTGACATGATAGAATCCTGTTGTTGCATTTGCTCTTCACAAATTACATATCTGTACATATAAAATCACATTTCCATCAAATGTCGTCAGGTTATTTAGAATATGATCTGCTTTTGAGTTTAATTAGCACTCTCTTTAGTGCAATGTTTTAAGTTTCAGTTTAGAGTTTTAGTATTAATTTCATTATTTTAGTCTTTAGTACAGTTCAGTAGTCTTTTGCAGGAATGTACTTTTTCATCTAAACTAAGGCTTTTGAATATTTCCTTACATATTTTCACGATATTTGAGATTTGTATTGAGATATTTGTGCTGCTCGTAAGCGATATTTGTGCTGCTTGTACTGAGAGGACTACGTCATTTCACAAGAGATCGAACAAAGGAGCTCAGACAATCCGAAATACATTAATCCGCCAGGAGACAGGAATGTGATCTACCCGTCATAGCTGAATGGTCTCCTAGCATGACTGGTGGGACATTAACGCCACAGAGCCATTGCTTATGACTTACAGTCGCTCAGAAAAGTATCTGAACACTATGGTTGATTACAGAATTCAGAAAAAAAACCTGGTAACGATTTTTTTAGAAATTAGTGATCTGGCACACCTTCGTGTCACGTGAATCACGTGAAATCACGTGACACGAAGGTGTGCCAGATCACTAATTTCTAAAAAAACGTTGCCAGGTTTTTTTCCTGAATTCTGTAATCAACCATAGTGTTCGGATATTTTTTTAGCGACTGTACTGTGACGCACGAGAGCCCAACGGAGGGATAGAAGTGTAATGATTGGAGGGTTAAACCATCAGTCCTGACAGTCACCCATAGAGTATGAAGATCACTATGTGAGCTATTGCAACAATTTATGAGCTACTGAACAATAGATGTTAAACAACACCTAGATCTGAGCCATACTGAACCCGAAAGATCCATGATATGACGTATCTTAATGTGTTGAGTGTCTTTCAATTTGAGACCCAAACATTTACTCTATTGCAATGAAATCAGCTAAATATCACATCAGTCAAATGATCGAAATCATCAAATTACTCCCACGTTATGTGAATAGAAAGCTCAAGTCGAAGTTCTGTAACTGCAAAAATAAGCCCATTGCGAAAAATAACACCACGGGTAGTTAAAAATCGAACCTAAACCTATCTAAATATTATTCTTTTTTATGGGGGGAAGAGAGGGGCAAGTGCACTTGACTCAGAGTCTGCATTTCCCAGGTTCAAGTCCCAGCTAGGCCAACGCTGAGATTAATCTCCGCCGTTAAGCCGTGGCCCATGTGCTGGAGACCGTGCTATGCCAACACCTCCTACAAGAGAAGGCCATATAACTACGTCACAGTAAAATGACTACGTCTAGAGCCCATACATACCAGGCCGACCTATCTGCCATTCTTATGCCAACTGGTGACGTGCCTTAGTGTTATAGTCAATGCAGCCGCCGTGTGCGCCGCAGTTTTTCGAATCCTTAGTATATGAAAAACAATTATTATCGGAAGATTTTCAGCTGCGAAATGTCTAAACAGCTCTAGGAACAATTGCACAGTGTTTAAATTCCAGGCTGATCCAATTATATTTAAAAATTTTGGGTTGAAGGAATTCGACCGAGAACGTGCATTAGGCTTACAGCGTTCTATAATATATACTTCTGACTATTGTTTCTGTATTTTAATGTCAATTTATGTGATATATCGATAAGCAATATGTAGATGAATGATAACTACATTTAAGTTAGTAGTCATTCATCGTTTACGATTAAGTTTAGTTTGGTTAATATCATAAAATATGCATGCGGCAAACTTCGATCGTGACGACCGTAACCCTCCACTTCCCTTGCGGGCATAACGAGATCGGTTACTACCGTAGTCGCTAAACGCCGATCGTCGCTGGTCGGCCTGGTGTATAGGGGCTCTAGACGTAGGCATTTTTTCTGTGACGTAGTTGTATGGCCTTCTCTTGTAGGAGGTGTTGGCTCTGCGCACGTTAAAGAACACGTTGGATGACCTTGACGGGAAGCTACCATCTGTCTCCCAACAGTTGTTCAGGGAGTTCTCTCTACCAACGTCTCTGTCCCCTCTGGGTCCTTGTGACCTGGCCATTTAGCCATAATGTGCAAAAAAAGTGCCACTCAAAAATAAATCAGCCCAACCCTAAATATTTTTTATAATCTCGTTTTTTTGAAAAATAATGAAAATATTTAGTCGCTTTTAACGATTCTACAAAACGTTCATTTCCAAAGAAAAAAGCTTTTGTTATTATTCCAATTTTAAAGCCCTCTAATGGTGAAAGTTAAAACTAATGGAAGATTCGGAAAATGCTAATAGTATTACTACAGTCGCTCAAAAAAGTATCCGAACACTATGGTTGATTACAGAATTAAGAAAAAATATCTGGCAACGATTTTTTTTTTAGAAATTAGTGATCGAACGAAGGTGATAATCACGTGACACGAAGGTGTGCCAGATCACTAATTTCTAAAAAAAATCGTTGCCAGATATTTTTTCTGAATTCTGCAATCAATCATAGTGTTCGGATAATTTTTTGAGAGACTGTACATTATTTCGTATCCAACCGAAGGAAAAAGGGATTTCTGATTGTTCTCCTAAAAAGATTTTGTCCCCCCCCCCCCTTTGGAAAGAGAAGAAGGCACACCCTTTGATCACCATATATCACCGAAATTTTACTTTGTATGGCATTATTTTAAATACTTTTTCATAAACTTGTCCTCTATTGCTGGAATTTAATTAATGCTGGTCTATTTAAGCTGGTCTTTTTTAAGATTCGAAAAATGCGAATCGTCAATTTTTTTTATCAATATTTAAACCAACTGAAGAATTTTTCAGTTATCTCTTTATAAAAAATTTTGAAAGGACAGAGGGACAGACGCCGCCGAATTTTTTGTTTCCGTTTTGTCTGCAGTTAGTTTGCTTATTTATCATCCTGTAGACACTTAAATTCTTCTTTAAAGGATGCATAGAAATTTGTTTTTGTTTCAGTAGATACTAAGAAAATGTTACTATTCTCATTCTATGAGATATATTTACAGATCATCGGTTTGAACTTCTACATCTACAATTTCTAAAGTTGTAAAATGACCAAATTCTAAAGTAATATGTTTGAAAGTCTATTTATGGTCTCAAATTCGGTTCCTATTTCCTAAAATCTGTTTTTTCAGCTAACAATTTCATTGTTTTAAGGCAATAAGACATTATTCGTGAGTTACTAATGGTGAATTTATCAGTGATAACGCCGTATTTACATATTTGACTAAGAAAACGTTAATATCTTTATGTGTTCCGTTTCCGGTCAATAGATGGCGCCATGGGCACTTGCCTATCCTGAAATCCAAGTCTTCCATTAGTAGAAATTGAGCAAGGCTTGGAATAGCTCATTAGGAAGAGCACCTGGCGCATTTTCGAGAGTTTGCGGTTCGTCACGTCACTCCTTCGAAACTGAATCTTTTCAGCAAACACTTCAACAGAAATTTCATATTTTGGTGCTAGAGTATTGTGGTGGTCAAGGCATCGCTAGTTAAAAATGAAGTTCTACTAATGAATTATATTACGGGTTAAAAAAAGAATCTTACGGATAAACGGGCGAAACAAAACAAAGGAGCGTTTTTAGCTCGTTTTCGCTCGTTGTTTGTTGAAAAGTAGTTTGTTTATCAGCAACATTGCTGAACACAATAATTTCTATTCAAAATTAATTCAGGTTATAAACAATATGCTGTTGTAACCGTTTCACTTGAAAACCCAGACAACAGATTGTGAAATTTCCAAGCCATATAGGTTTAATTTTTCATGAATATTAAGGGAAAGTGCAGAGACAACAATCCTTTTAAAGAGTACCCTTTTATAAAAATCCGGGTAAAATTCTTTCTAATTTCTAAGGTGGGGGGGATCTCATTATTTATGACTTTTTCTTCTTCCTTGGGACGGATGGATTAAGTTGTTTTGCCTCTGAGCGGCACTTTTTTGCACACCATGGTCTGAACAGCCAGGTTACAAAGACTCCGAGGGTTCAGAGAAGATTGGGGGAAAATGACCACTGGACAGCCGTTAGGAGACAGATGGTAGCCTCCCACACCGGATTATGGTGTAATAGGACCCTAGGTTTGATTACTATTTGGAATCCCTCATGTTTCGAGCAATTTTGAAATTCATTCAACTTGAGATTTCTGTAGGAGTCGGGGCCACAGGCAAAACCAGATACGCATAAACCAACAACGTTAGAGCCTAGCTAGTTCAAGCCTAGGTTTTAGCCAAATCGATCAGGTACTATTCTCTGGATAGTGTAAAGTATTTGAGTATATATTTATTATGTTATCAATTATCTTTATCAATGTATGATTACGATACAAATAATATGTTTATTTGCTGTCATTTAGTCATTATATATAGTAGAACACCTGATATAATTATACCAGATGGACCATAAACTTAAATCCACCTCCTGAACAAACATTCATTAAAGTAAATGATTTTCTTGTTGAAACACTTTAGCTGTTATTTAAAAAAATGGACAGAAAACATTGAAGTCTCAGGGGTCGCTGTTATCACTGGTATCTCAGCGTCGTCCAAAGTTAGTTGTCTGCTGTCCTGTTGTTGAACTCTCAGAAGTGCATATTGTTGAACTCTCAGAAGTGCATATTTTATTTGATGTTAAAGGACTTGCTTTCACGCGCGCCAAGACAAATCACTCTCGTTCAAGCATTACGACGTCAAGTGTGAATGCATCAGTTCCCACGTGATCACAGAACGAAGGAGAATTATTACGACTTCATATTGATCTGACATGTTGGTGCTTGTGCCTTTACCTAAGAGATTATCATAATTCACAATGGACTGTGAGATATTTGTATTCAGCCATATAAATCCGAATAAAGGAATTTTCGAAACATTAGTTCTGTCTGTTTGATTTTCCAAAGAAGAAATTATTCAGAAGACAGAATTTTCATTTCGTTATTTTCATACATACATTGTCTTCAAACAGCCATTGGCTACAGAGGTCTAACTAGACTGTGTAATTTACACTTCCAAATATGTCTGTGCTAAGCAACAGATGATGCCGAATTCGGCCACTGAAGGCCAGTTCTAACAAGGCGCTGTTTGACATTGTCCGCCCACTGCATTCTAGGTCTCATCCTTTACTTGAGGCAGCACGCTTGGCTACTGATCTAAGGGACCTGGGTTCGAGCCCCGGATTAGGCATGGATGTGTGTGTCGTTTTTCTGCTGAGGTCCTGCCATCCTCTCAGATCTCCTACTGTGGCATATAAACTGGCAGGCTCCTGTCAGACCTCTGTGGCAAGCAGCTGCTTGAGGGGGTATTTATTTTTATTTTTTTTCATAACTCTATTTGCTAATCTGTTGTTATGCATGTGGGCAACATGACCAAACCAACGGTGTCTCTCTCTGCACGATAAGCTGATCAGATTCCTGCGCCAGACCTCATTACAGTAGTAGCATTTATTTCCACTCATAATCGATACATATATATATCGCAAAATTTCATGCATGTAACAATACAAATGATGGAAACACCAATACACAAAACCAAAAGAATAGAGGAAGAAAAATAAAAAACTATACACATTATTTTAGTTATTACATGCTGAAATCAAGGGTCTAAACTGTCTTCCAGTTTCCGTTTTAATTTAAAAAAAATAAATAAATAACCCCTCAAGCAGCTGCTTGCCACAGAGGTCTGAACAGGAGCCTGTCAGTTTATATGCCATAGTAGAAGGTCTGTGAGGATGGCAGGCCCTCAGCAGAAAAACGACACAAACAGCCATGCCTTACCCGGGCTCGAATCCAGGTTACCAACATCAAATTCAGGTAACCAATAATGAGAATAACAATAAATTCTTAATATAACTTGACACATCAATAATAAAAGATAGTACAGTCGCTCAAAAAAGTATCCGAACACTATAGTTGATTACAGAATTCAGAAAAAATATCTGGCAACAATTTTTTTAGAAATTAGTGATCTGGCACACCTTCGTGTCACGTGATTACAGAATTCAGGAAAAATATCTGGAGCGTGTACAGCAAATGTACACGCTCCAGTTACCGTTCACAGCAAACTGGAGCTGTGATTCGTGTCACGTGATTATCACGTGAAACGAAGGTGTGCCAGATCACTAATTTCTAAAAAAATCGTTGCCAGATATTTTTTCTGAATTCTGCAATCAACTATAGTGTTCGGATACTTTTTTGATCGACTGTACATTAGTATTTATTAAGTATAAATAAAATATTTAAACGATTGATCTTAAAGTAGTTTCATAACAGTTAATATATCTGTATGCAATTTTTTTTTGAAGATAGTCAAATTGTTTTCATCTCTCATATCCAGGGGTAAAGAAAGGTAACATTTTGGCGCTAAATAAGCAAGGTGCCTCCGAAGAATATTCTTCTTCGCCAGCGGTACTTCAAACTTTATTTGTTTTATTCGTAAATTGCATTCAGTACGTTTACTCTCCATCAATTGCTTATTTTGATACATAAACAAAATAATTTTATACATATAAATAGTTCTAATATGATGAAAATGAAATTAAAGTAGATGGATCTAAAGTAGAAAATTTAACATTGAACACTAACTTAAATATATTTTATGTATCATAAATAAATTATATAAATTAATATCATAATCACCTTCCCAACTACACAAATCATGCTGTATATTAGTTACTGTATATTAGAATAAACCCAGGCATAATATAGTACGGTTAAAAATTTCTTATCTATTATTTTTTTGAATATGATAAAATTTAAATACTATATATCTTAACCACTTTGTTATATTATTTGCATGAATCCTCCATTTTAAAGAATAATCCAGTGCAATCCCCAAATAATTGTAATTATGCACTTTTCCTAATTTAGGGCATATGCAATTCGGATTAAGAAGACAATTAACATCATGATATTAAATTTCTATTAGAGTATCTGTTTTAAGCAATTCAGAATAAAAAAAAACTTACTTTTATTAATATTCAAGTTTAATTTATTCAAAATTAACCACTTGTGTATTTTTAAAAGATCATTTTCTACATTTGTTCCCATTTCTCAAATAGCATCTGCTGTGTAAACTACTGCAATATCATCGGCATAACATATTAATGATCCTCTTGAAAAACGGGGCGGGGGTGGTTCAGTCGGTAGCGCGCCAGGCTCGTAATCTGTAGTTCCCAGGTTCGAGTCCCAGTTGGGTCAGCGTTGAGATTTATCTCCGCAAAATTCCCCGCCCTGCCCACGGTCAGTAGGGGACACCGATGGGCTTGGAAAGGCCGCCGTCCGTCGGATGGGACGTTAAGCAGTGCCCCGTGTGTGGGAGAGCCATACCCTGTGCACGTTAAAGAACACGCTGGATGGCCTTGACGGGAGACTACCATCTGTCTCCCAACAGCTGTTCCAGTGGGTCCCCTCCCCCCAACCCTTTCTGAGCCTTCGGGGTCCATGTGACCTAGCCATTTAGCCCATGGTGTGCAAAAAGTGCCGCTCAGAGGTAAAAAAACTCACAACCCATGATCCTCTTAAATGTAAATCGCATAAGTCATTAATGTAAATAAGAAACAAGATGGGACCCAATACAGAGACTTAAGGTACACCTTTTTTAATTACTCTAAACCAACTTATTTCCTTATTCACTTTTACCGCCTGATTTCTTGCTAAAAGGTAGCTTTTAAACCAATTTTAAATATGTCCTCTTATACCGTTGGCCAGTGGCGAAGTGTCACATTTTGAGTAGGGGAAGCAATTAACCAAAAGCACTGCTGCAACTAAATCGAACACGGTTCCGCTACTCTCTGCTTCCGAAACATTAAACCGGAACGCTCTTCCGCTACTCGATGTTTCCGAATCACTGAAACGGAACACAGTTCCGCTAACAGATATTTTCGAATCACTGAACCGGAACGACGTTCCGGTACTTGATGTTTCCGAATCGTTGAGTGAAAGTAGTTCTATACTTTTAAATCAAATGTCAATACTTATATATAAAGTCCAGGAGCGAATTAGGGAGGGGGGGGGGGGGTTGAGAGAATAATCTCCCCGTCATTGAGGAAAGTCATTTTTTACAAATGACCGGGTGGTTAGCATGCTTGGCTACTAACCTTGGGAACCTGGGTCAAGTCCCGGCTATAATGCATGAATGTTCTCTTTCTGCTGAGGTCTCGCCTTTCTCACAAACCTTCTCTATGACGTCAGACCTCTGGTAGCAAGCAGCTGTTTGAGGGGAAATTTGTTTGTTCATTAACTGCTATTAATAAAAATATTAACAAAAATTTTTGAAGACCCCCATACTTCCAAAAATTAGAACTGAGAGAGAATTAATTTCATTTTCATTTAATTTTAGCCGACATTCAATCTTATTAATTTAATACATTGAATACTAAAAAAGCACATTATGTCGATAATTGTTTAATAAACTTGTATTATGTAAACAGTAAAAAAAGCCAAAGCAATTTTTGTGTGATTGAAACACCAGCATTATTCATAAAATCATATGTATGTAATGTTTTACAATTTTCACCATTTGTTTTTTTGCCCTGTTGGGTTGTTTTACCTCTGAGCGGCACTTTTTTGCACACCATGGGCTAAATGGCCAGGTCACATGGACCCCGAAGGCTCAGAGAAGGTTGGGGGAGGGGACCCACTGGAACAGCTGTTGGGAGACAGATGGTAGCCTCCCGTCAAGGCCATCCAGCGTGTTCTTTAACGTGCACAGGGTATGGCTCTCCCGCACACGGGGCCACGGCTTAACGTCCCATCCGACGGACGGCGGCCTTTCCAAGCACATCGGTGTCCCCTACTGACCGTGGGCAGGGCGGGGAGTTTTGCGGAGATAAATCTCAACGCTGACCCAGCTGGGACTCGAACCTGGGAACTACAGATCACGAGCCTGGCGCGCTACCGACTGAGCCACCCCCGCCCCAATTTTTGCCCGTAGCTCAGTGGTTAGTGTGCTTGGATAGCGTTGAAAAAAAGACCTTTTTTTTTTTAGAAAAGGCCGAATTTACTCCTCATGCGCGTCTAGGCACACGAAGTGGTAGTCCACCGTTATCAACAATACTACTTTCAATTTGGTATAAAAATATTTTCTGTCTTTCACAACCACGAATAATGGAAATAATATATCGAAATAAACGAAAGTGGAAATTGTAATAATAATAGAGTTTTGTAAATAAAGAGTGAAATTAATGTAATTAATTAGTATTATGGATAACATATAACTTGTTGTATTCAATATAGAGTAATATTAAACAATATCAAATTATCAATTTAAATTTGAAAAAATATTTCCTCGCTTTGAGAATGATTAAATTGCACGTAATTTTCAAAAATATTAAGGCATTCATATTGTGCGAAAACTGTACTCGAATCTCCGTAACTTTAAATTAAGCTTTTCTAGCAAAAGGTTAAAAGAAATAGAAAATCTAAAAGTAAATCTAAAAGGAAATTTGCTCGTAAGAATTTACTTTAAAATTATAACAAATCGTTTACTGAAAAAATTGTAAATTTTAAAAGTTTGGGCAATTTTTTTCACTTTGCATCAGTTTGAAATAGTGCTTAGGACGAATATAACAGCAAAATTGGATGTCAAATATTTCAGCTTCGAAAACACTTTTAAATAATTAATTAACATTTTCTAAAATCTAAATTTTGATAAATTTGATTGGGATTTACAATTTGTTTTCTGCGGCATTTTTTTGTAAAATAGGTTTATTTTCAAAGTTACAGAGCTTTGAATATGGTTTTGTTCTCATGTAACATAGAAGTATCCCAATACGTTTGGAAACACAGTGTATAACCTAACAATCGGAATTCTTTTTAGATTTTTCGATTATTAGGAGAAAAGGAGCACTTTGAATAGAGAGTACTTGCTCTCCGTTCACATTTGCAGGTAGTTAAAATTGAAAAGGCACAATTTTATTGTTACTTAAATAAACAAATTGTAGCATTTAAAAGATGGTGTCCCAATTATGTTGACGCCCCTACGTTAGTGTCTAACGTGCCTAATGGGAACTCCAGGCCTGGCTGCAGTCACCTACTTCAGTAGCCTTGACAACAACTAATTTGAAACTTAATATATTATGCATTCTTGTTCTTTATTGCTGTGTCGTGGCCTAGTGGTTATTAGCGCGCTTGGCTACTTATAAACGGGACCTGGGTTCGAACCCCGGGTAAGGCATGGATGTTTGTGTTGTCTTTCTGCTGAGTTCTCGCCATCCTTTCAGATCTTATACTGTGACGTATTAAACTAACAGGCTCCTGTTAGGCCTTTGTGACAAGCAGCTGCTTAAGGGGATTTTTTTGTTCCCTATTTTCACAAGATGAGAGTTGGGTTGTTTTACCTCTGAGCGGCACTTTTTTCCAAACAATGGACTAAATGGCCATTCCACAAGGACCTCAAAAGATCAGAGAAAGTTAGGGGAGAGGACCCACTGGAACAGCTGTTGGGAGACTGATGGTAGTCTTCTGTAAGGCCATCCAGCGTGTTCTTTAAAGTGCACAGGATATGGCTCTCCCGTACACGGGGCCACGGCTTAATGTCCCATCCGACGGGCGGCGGCCTATACAAGCCATCGGTGTCCCCTACTGACCGTGGGTGACCGTGGGCAGGGCGAGAAGTTTTACGGAGATATATCGCAACGCTGATTCAGTTAGGACTCGAACCTAGGAACTGCAGATTATGGAAACTGGGGACCGTAGAATCTAGTGGGAACTGTAGAGCCTGGTGCGCTACCGACTGAACCAATCCCGCCCCCTTGAGATGAGAATGCACAATACTTTATTTATTATAGCAATGGTAAATGACGGCCTCTATCCACGACTAAAATTTTTTCTTCATTATTTTTTTTTTAAATTTGAGTCGTATTAGTAGAATGGCTGCTGAAAATTCAGACAAACATTAGTAAAATTATATAAGTTTATCCTAAACTAGGGGTGCTTAACGAGGTAAAATTATTTGGGGTAGGTCGTGAGAACTCAAAATTCACTAGATCTAGTAACAAAGTCGCTAAGTTGGCAACACTACTACTGATTAATTTCTGAGAACTGAGTGACGAAGCGCGGCGCTGTAGTTCATGTCTGTACACGTTTGTCAATCGTCCCTTCCCTACCTGAGAGCCGAACCGACCCGAACAGGCATTGATTAGTTTTTTGATTGGAGTGGAGAAGGAATATCCGACTTTGTCAAGAATTGCAGTCAAATATTTATTACCTTTTACAACAACTTATTTATGTGAAACTTAAACTGCTTTAAAGAATAAATATAGGAACAGACTGAATGTAGAAGATGACTTGCGACTCTACCTTAGCAAGATAACTGTGCAATCAACTGCGCATTGATAAACTGTGCAAGCGTAAACAAGCGCAACCATTTCACTGATTACCCAGTAAAAGGTTTATAATTTTATATGATTTATTAAATGTTTGTCATTTTTTGTGTTTATCGATATATGTAATTTATGAATACAAAATTTAATGTGTATATATATATAGGTTTTATTTTATTTCCATTGTTATACTATAACTATAGTTTTATCTATCTATCTATACAAGGCGTACGCAATTCCAGGGGGTACGTGAAGCACAAAACGTTGAGAACCACTGCTCTAAACAATTACTTCGAAAAATACCAATATTTTCATAAGAAATTTTTTTAAAGTTTTCTCCATTTCAATATTTCCGTTCTTTATTTCTCAGTTTGTATTTAAATTTGAATCATAGTTTAAATTAATTTCGAATTCGAAACTATATACCGTTACACGTAAAGAGTTGAATATTTCAGACAATAAGATGTGATTTATGCTGAGAGCTTCGTTAATTTAAAACATCGTTGTAAGTAAACCTTGTTTGAACAGGAAATGTTGCATAATACAGACACCCATTTCACATACATGTTAAAAAAATTCTTATAATTAAATTCTTATCGCGCACTGTAACATGTTCACTAAACATATAAATTCGTGAATACTGAAGAAAGGTTGTTTTTGTGTTGTTTTACCTCTGAGCGGCACTTTTTTGCACACCATGGGCTAAATGACCAGGTCACATGGACCCCGAAGGCTCAAAGAAGGTTGGGGGAGGGGACCCACTGGAACAGCTGTTGGGAGACAGATGGTAGCCTCCCGTCAAGGCCATCCAGCGTGTTCTTTAACGTGCACAGGGTATGACTCTCCGCATACGGCTTAATGTCCCATCCGACGGACGGCGGCCTTTCCAAGCCCATCGGTGTCCCCTACTGACCGTGGGCAGGGCGGGGAATTTTTGCGGAGATAAATCTCAACGCTGACCCAGCTGGGACTCGAACATGGGAACTACAGATTGCGAGCGTGGCGCGCTACCGACAGAGCCACCCCCGCCCCTCTGAAGAAAGGTAAACGACGAACAGTTCTGTTTTATAGATTTGTTAAGGGATATCTATAAACGATTAGATATCCCTTAACAAATCTATAAAAGACGATTTTTCAAAACGATTTTTCAGCGATATCTATAAACGTTAGTTTTGCCTTCAGGTGTGACGGAAATTTTCAGGACTGAGCAGTTCAGCATGCAAGTTAGCTTGTGTCTTCTATGTGAACGGTTCTAGGTATGGCGAGCCTTGATAAATTGTTGTGTTTCACTCTCAATTTCGGAAGAAATAATATATAGTTTACTAACGGTTTGTGTTATAATTATTAATATTAGATATTCCCTCATGAGATGTGAATTCGGCCCTGTAAAAAAAAATAAAAATAAATATCTCTCCTCAAGCAGCTGCTTACCACAGAGATCAGACAGGAGAATGGCAGGCAATTCAGCAGAAAAAATAACACAAACATTCATGTCTAACCTGGGGTTCGAACCCAGGTTCCTTTGATCAATAGCCAAGCATGCTAACCAGTCGGCTACGGGGTTAGAAATATATTCTGCGGCTCTTGAAAAAATCTGAAATTTACAAACACAGAAATATATTTTCGAAAACGAACTATGAAAATCAAATGGATGAAAATTGTAAAGCTTTAAATACATATAATTTTATGAATATTGCTGGTTTTTATATTTATACAAAACTTTATTTTTCTTTTTTCCTATTGCAATAATTTGTGCTATCGACGAAAATAAGAAATCGAAAAGTGAAAATTACGGCAAGACTAGTTTTGCGTTACATATCAAACACCAAAATTTACCTTATAAATAAATAGGTAATTCTTAATCTCTTAACTAGTTATGAGAAACTAAAGTTTTATACATTAAAATCTCTCAGATATTTACAGCGCGCAGGTAAACAGTTAATCAATGAAATGTTTATTACGATACAAGAGACTAAACTCATTATAAACTAACTTCCTGTAAAACTTACAAATGGGAGACTAATTTCTCAACTTGCACTTTGACCTGCATTGCTCGAAATCTTATTCCCTGAATGTATGGATTCTAGTCCGTTCTTTACTTTCTAATGCCATCCACATAACTATGAAGAACACAAAATACATACGCGATATCGAATGCTTTCAAAGAGAATGAAGTTTACAGTTTTGCGACTTGAATACCCCACTAATAACAGTAATTTTAATTCATGGATTAATCGGATAAATGGAAATCGCAAAATATTATTTTTATTTATAAATCATAAGTTTTATTTCTTAAAACAAAATGAAACTCCCTGCATACGAACAGACGGAAAAGAGAAAATAATATTTTTTTGTAAAATTATCATCATCATCATCATCCTCAAGCAGCCATGGGCTACGCAGGTCCAACCAGACCGTGCAATTTAGTTCTCCAAGCATGTCTGTCCTGAGCTACATCTGCTGCATCTGGCCACTGCACACCAATTCTAAGAAGGGTCTGTTTGACATTGTCTGCCCACTGCATCCTAGGTCTCCCCCTCTTTCTGAGGCCTTTAGACACATTGTTCATAACCCTATTCGCTAATTTATAATTATCCATACGGGCAACCCAATGGAGCCACTCTCTGCGCAATATGCTGCTTAAAGGAGGTTGCAGACTCCTTTGCCTAACCTCATCATTAGTTACAAAGTTAAACCACCTAATGCCCAAGATACTGCGTAAGCATCTGGAATAAAAAGCATCTAGTTTCCTGTTATGTTGTTTACAAAGTTTCCAGGTTTCACTACCATAACTAACCTAGAAAGAACCAAACTATTATACAGTCTAATTTTAGTCTTTAGGTGTATACGCCTATTTCTCCACACTCTCCATAGATTCTTAAAAGTCCCGGCAGCAATCCCTATTCGTCTGTTAATCTCATGCCGCACATCACCATTATCTGTTACATAACTCCCAAGATAATTAAACTGTGACACCTGCTCAAGACTGCAACCATTCAGATTAACTGAATCACAGGCTGCCTGACCAATTTTCATCATTTTAGTTTTCTCTCTGATAATAACCAAACCTACTCTACTACCAGTTTCATCAACAGTTCGAATGAAAGAGTTCATCTCATCAACATCATTTGCCAAAAGGGCTAAATCATCAGCATAATCTAAATCAAAAATTTTCGTATCTCCTGCCCATTTAAGGCCAAAATCTTTTCCTCGAAGCGAATTTCGCATAACATAATCAATAACCAAACTAAAGAGAAAAGGAGACAAAATGCACCCTTGTCGAACACCAGACGTAATGCTAAACCAATTGCTACAAGACTTACCAACTCTCACACATGACTCAGTGTTATTATAGAGAGCTTTCATAATGTTAACTAACTTGTCTGGTATACCATATGATCTCACAATCAACCACAAATTATGATGATCAACAGAGTCAAAAGCCTTTTTGAAATCAACAAAGCTAGCAACCAAAGGTTTCTGAAACTCTAAACATTTCTCAAGAATCTGCCTAAATGAAAATATCTGATCTACACATCCCCTACCACTTCTGAATCCACATTGCTCATCACACAATTGACTCTCAACCAGATTCTTAATTCTATTAAGCACAATCATGCAAAGAATTTTAGCTGGAACAGAGAGTAGGCTGATACCCCTATAGTTATCACAAGAACTGCGATCACCTTTTTTGAAAATAGGGATAATAATAGCTCTGGTAAAATCCTTAGGAACCATGCCTTTATCATAAAAGATATTCAAAATTTCAGTCATCCAAGTGGTAACCGAAACATTCCCAGCTCTGAGCATTTCTGTAGTAATTTCATCTACCCCTGGGGATTTATGAAGTTTAAGTTTAGAAACAGCCAAAATAATTTCAGATTGTGTTATAGGGCCAACATTAAAGCCACCAATACATCTATCATCATTGCAAACAATGGGAGTAGAACTAAACACATTGTTTAGAACATCACTGAAATGGTCAGACCACCTAGCCATGACAGAATCCTCACCTTCTATAATCTTACCTTGTTTATCCTTCAATCCCTGTATACCTGTTCGTTTTCTACCACACAAAACATTAACTATCTGGTACAGCTCTCTGCTGTTGTGATGTCTAACTGCTTCCTCGGCTTTGTCAGCCAATCCATCAAGTCAAAGATTCTTATCAGCAGCTAACTGATCCTTTACACATTTATTACGTTCTCTGTAATGCTTTCTATTACGACTAGTAGGGTATTGATTAAGGGCATTCCTGCAGTTCTTTCTTTTCGAAATAAGCTCAAGTGCTTTATCACTCAGATAATTCTGCCTCCTCTGCTCCTTTTTTTCCTAAAAGAGTACTGTTTGTGTCCAAAAAAGCCTGTTTAAAATGATCCCATTCTTCCTCAACTTCAGTAGTAAGCATACCATGACTATCATAATGACTAAGTAACCTATCATGGTAAGCTTTGGCTATAACTGGGTCTTTCAGAGCTTCAGTAGTAAAAGTAAATTTTTTAACCCTAGCACACTTTTTAGGTTTAAGTTGCAAGACACTTTTAACAAGGTAATGGTCAGATCCAATTTCAGCTCCCCTATATGCCCTGGTATTTCTAACAGAACTGGCCCATTTGCTGTTAATTAATATATAATCAATCATATTCCTATGCAGCCCATCAGGTGAAACCCATGTGTATTTATGTATGTCGCGGTGTTTGTAATATGTGTTAGTTATTCTGAAACCATTGAGTTTACTTACCTGTAGGAGACGTTGCCCATTGCCATTGCATCTACCAATTCCAAAAGGGCCTATTACTCCTCCTCAAAGGTCAAGTCAGTACCAACTTTGGCATTGGAGTCACCTAGAACAAGGGTAATATCTCCTTTCTTGACAGAATTCAAAATATCCTGAATTGTCCGTAAAACCTATCTTTCTCATCCTCATCGGCATCCTCAGTGGGGGCATAACAGCAGATAACATTCAAGTCTTTAACGCTTGTCTGAAATTTTACTATAAGAAACCTTTCATTAATGCACTCATATCCTAGAAGAGCATCATTTGCGTGTCTGCTGAGAAGCAGACCCACGCCTTGGTGATGTTTCTTGTCTTCCCTCGCTGAAAAGAAATTTAAGATTATTTTTAAGAATCTGACCTTTACCTGTCCATCTGGTCTCTTGCAGGCCGATAATATTTAAATTATAACGGTGGAACTCTTGTGTGAATCAAGAGAAAAAGCTTTCTGCAGAGTCCTCACATTCCAACTACCTATGGAGAGAAAATGGTTAGTGGGATGTTTAAAGAAACTATGTTTATTGAGAGAGGGAATGCCGACAATATCAAACAGCCCCCTAATCGCAGACATGGGGCAAAGACCCGTTCCCCCACCACTAAAGGCTGAAGCCATCTACACTGGAAGACTTCCTCCAATGTAGAATTTGACGATGCCAATAGAAGCAAAGAGTTCAGGTGCCTGCGATGACCTCTGCTCAGGATTATCCACCAGCTGATAAACATATTCTGTGAATCTATTCACTTGGGGCTGTCAACCCACAAACAAGCAGAAAACACAGAGGAAGATTTTCCCTCCACAGAAGCCCACCAGCGCAGCAATATCAGGATCCATAATCAAGCTCTTAGCCATAATTTCGTTCAGGTTGGTATATAGGGTCAGAATCAGGACCCTGTGTGGTTGACCACTCCTAAGCAGGGTAGAAAAAAAAGAAAAGTAGCCATAGTTGTCCAGATTAGTAGGCCACACTTATCTGGCAGCTCTCCCATTCCGTTCACTTCCGTAGATCGTGGATCGGTAAATGATTATCCGAGTACCATGTACTTGGGTACCCCTAACCTCTTCCATCTGAACATGTGCCTAGTTGGCATCAGTGTAAACACAAATAAAAATTTAAACCACCAGTGGTGGACCCCGAAGGGCATTAAAAATCAATATAAAAGTAGTAAGCATGCATAAGAGACCTAAAATGGATGACTATCTTTGCTGAAAGCCATCATTTTAGGCCTCTTGTAACTATTCATGACTTCATGGTTGTAGTCAAGCAAGCAGGATATGATTTCATGTCGATTGCTTTAAACTGACTCAAAAAAGCCACGTGAAAGAAACAATATAAGAGTAAATATGGTCGATGCCCAGATCTTTATGAATTTGTCTGTTAGTTACAAACCATGGGGCATCGAACGCACATATCAAGATCTTGTTCTGCAAGACCTTTAATCTTGTGGATATTGGTGGCAATAGCCGAAATAGCCGAAATAGGGGAAGCATATGATATGGTGGGACGTATGACTGTGTCGTATAGCAAAAGCTTGCGGTCAATGGACAAGACGGAATTTCGTCTGAGAAGAGGTCCCATCTGACATCTGACGGTGTTCACCTTAGTGATGATCCCATGAATGTGGGGATCCCACTTGAGTTTTTTATGCAAGGTGATTTCACAGTATCTTGCCATCTGATGTCTTCATTCATAAAGAGTAAGGTTTGAGGGTTATTAATCCTCCTGCCACTAAAGAGCATGGCGTTACTCTTATCTGTGTTTATTTTCATCTTCCAGTTGTCGTACCATGAGTCTAACTCATTCAAGCAATTTTGAAGTCTTCTTATTGCATACTCAACTCCCAAAGAAGGGGAGATGAGTGCAATATCATCAGCATACAGAGCAATGACAATCCGGTTAAAAGAAGGAATGTCAAAAAGGTACAATGAGAAGAGAGTGGGGCCTAGGAGATAGCCTTGTGGGACTCCATCCTAGGCCGTGTGGTTTCATTTTCAAAAAAGCTTTACTATTTGAGATTTTTCAAATAAAAAGCTATGAATGATAGTAAAACAATGTTAAAGGATATATATAAGTATATATATATATCAATTAGATAGAACAATATCACAAAAATGCAAATATTTGAAAGTTTCGAACAGTTGCAAATATAAAATTTGACAGTTGCAACTGTAAAAATTGACAGTTGCGACTGTAACTGAAAGAACCGGCTCAGACCGGTTTTGCAAAAGTTTAGGATTACTGTAAACTAACAGTAATCAATCCAAAAACAATTAAAACTCAAAATGAGTAAAAATATATGAGAATAAATGTAAATTTACAAAACTAATAAAGAATGAAATACAAAAAAAAAGCTACTTTTCAATAGCAACTAGAATCGAATAAAATACAAAAAACTTAGAGCTAAAATACCTCAACGGATGATTTTTTTAAAGTAGGAAGCTTACTTGAATAGTATATTTCCAAGCCAATAACGGCCAAGCGCTGAGTCGGCTATCAGTACGTACTCTTCCAACGCCAATAACGGCCAACTTAAAGTCGGCTATTGGCGTGTATTTTTCCTATACTGACAGCGGCCAACTCAGGTCGGCTGTTGGCCTGTATTAATACTTATCAAATGTAGTAATGTGTATCCAAAGTAGTATCCACTGTAGACTTTATTCACACAACATTGTAGAAAAATAAATCTGAAAAATCCTAGCTAAGATACCACAAGTTTAAGTAAAAATTTATGCTAATCTAGCTACCCTTCCTGCCAAGGGCCCCACTGGGATTTTCACCCAGTCTTGCCCAAGGCTAGTAGGAAATTTAAGTAAATAGTTAGCTAATAAATAAACTTTGAAGTAATCCAGGAGCGATGCGAAAACACGTCATGACTGTCCGAAGTCAGAGCTCTCTCCACCTCCCGTTCACTTCCACAAGAGAGTATCTCTTTTGAAAGGTACTAACGGCTGCACCACGAGAAGGCGAGGTCCCTCGTTGTCAGCATTTCTCAACGTCAAACAGTGAACGTGGTCGTTTGTCATCAGAGCCAGTGATATTACAGTTTAATTCACGAAATTTTATCAAAATTTGCGGACCCAGAACTTTTCAGAAAATTGTCTGGTCGGTCCCAAATTTTCCGTACGGAGTTCGTTGAGTAATACTGTATTGTGTTCGAAAATCAAGCCTCTCTCTTTAATAGAAACAGAGATAGAATTCTAGAGCGCATTTTTTTTTACTATTATAATAGTATAAAGTAATAATTATAATTATAATATTATAATAGTAAATAGTATAAAGTATAATAGTATAAAGCTGTAATAGAAATAAAATCCGAGTTCGATTTTGAGACTGCCGGATGACATATGCATTTCCATTCCCTCTAAACGTTGCTGGGCTATCTGCTAATTAGATAAATAAAATAAAAACTTTTTAAATGAAGAAATAACCATTATTAGTTTCTGTTTTTACATCGCTTTCATTGTCATGCATATTAGATCGACGAGAAACATTAAGTTATCATATTACCATAATTTAGACATCAGCGTCATCTGTGCCAGTTCAAACACCCTAGATTTAACAACTTTTTTCTGCTCTTTTCGGATAGAGCTCGACAGATTATTTTAAAAAAAAACAATAAATAATTATTGAACAGGATCAGTGCCTATATTTTGTTTTCAAATATTTTAATATGTATTTGCATAACTTTCCAATTTAAAATTTTTTGAATTTTCGTATATTTCTTTGATCTTTTCAAAAATTTTGAATACATCTAATTACACGTATATGAATATAGTGCAATACAGTAGGCACCCGCTTAACGTCGTTAATTTGTTCCTTAAAACACAAAGCGAAAAACATTAAACTTCGCGATGTGAGTGAAATGTATCACAATATAATGATGGAATGTAGCCTCGACGAATTGTAGTATTAGTACTCGTACATTTCATTGATCACGAAATATTTTAATTATTTTGCATATTTTCCATTATACCTTATAGTAGTCATAACATTATCTTTAGTTATTACCGTAATGAGAACACTAACACTAGTTAAGAAGTTATAAACCACTTCAGCAAATACTTCAGCAAATATGAATCAGAGGAATTAAGCTGACAGACATCGAAACGTGGATCTTTATGTAAGTTCAACGGTAGAGCAACACTATAGCAATACTATCAAAACATACGAAATTCATATAATTTGGAATGAGAAAGTCGGATATAGGACAGCAGAGGCGAATTTCACATCGCTTTTAAAAATATAATTAAAAAAAAAAGTTACACTTAACTTTTTCAAAAGGCTGTGAGACTTGATATTGTCGGCATTCCCTCCCTTCGATGACTCCTCGTCTGTCGACATTGCTGATGGCAGTTAGAACGACAACTCTAGTGGTACGAAGGATGTGAAATATTATCCAAAGCAGTGCGAAAAGTGCTTCTAACGAAAGAAATTTCTGTTCATTGAATTCTCCCCCCGGAGTGGGACTTCCTTGACGAGGGGGGGGGGGGGGACTTACGGTGCCTCTGAGAAGTTGGGCTCGGATCGCTGGCTCTCTGGAGTTCTGACGTCTGGTGGCCCCCGGTGGAGGGGGCCTGTTGAGGGATGTCGGACCGGTTTGGAGTGGGCCGGTCCAGTCGGCTTATTGACTTGTCCCCAGCGAAGCTGGGGGTTGCAGCCCCGATTGAGGGGCCGGATCTGATGGCCACGACAGGGCTTGGAGAACCCTGTCTGCTGTGGTCGGCATCGGGGAATACCGCGGATTGAGCTGTGCACCTCTTCGTACACTCGTCCGTGGGCTCTTCGGTGCGGTCTCGATGATATCGAGGTGGACGGATGTTCACTGGGGGGCTTCGGCCCGTTCACAATGGAGAGGCCGAAGTTGGAGGCTCGCGGCCGGGAGTAGCTAACCTGCCAGTGGACTTATCGATCGAACAGCCAATATGAGTCCCACGGAATTAAATTTGGCAATATATAGCTTTTGCAGTGGAGGAACTTGGGTTCCTCTGCGAAGTGGGGTCTGGGTGCTGCAGTGATGTAAGCCCCGGTAGGCTGACGGCTTTGTCGGGGTTGTGGGAGGGCCGCCGGCTGGGTTCGTCGGGTTACCGGCCAGGTGTCCCCGAAGCGGCCTCGGAACGGTTAATGCCGAGACGGCGAGCAGGCGTGGGTGCCCGGCTCGATGGAGAGGACGAAGTTGAAGGTTATGCTGAAAGGATTGGAGTCCCGATTAGGCGTGGCCTATCGATGGAAGTACCTAGGAGCCTCTGCTGCAGAGGACTCAAAAAGTTAGGACTTCTATTTATTTTTCTGGCTTAAAATTCAAAAGATAACATCTTTTATTTTATATGTTGGCCTTTATCTGGACAAAATTCAGTGAGTGTTCGGCAATTTCCTAGGCACTACTCTAAATTTCAAAAGATCTCACTCTCACTGCACCTCAATGATTATATCTTCAAGCAGGCTATTAAAACCCAAACAGTGCTCTTCCCTTCACAAAGGTCTTCTCACGCTGTAGGTAGGCAAATGAAAAGGCCATCTTAAATTGACAGGAACCTTTTTAGTATATAGTGGTTTCAGTGACAATTCCCTTAAGGTGATATGCAGTCACAGTACTGCGGTGCACCGGGGTTGTCACGACTTATATTCGTTGTTCATTGAATTCTGTGGATTGAATATGGAAGATGGAACTGTAAGATACGATTGCCAATGGAGTAGCGAGGAAGCGAGATTCTTCATACACTCCTTGCTCGATTAGACTGACAAATAGATGGTTCTGTTAATTATACAGTATAATATAACAGAAAAATATGAGGACTATTATATAAATATAAATTTTATGATAGAATAAACTTATTAAATTATGAAAATACTTTTACTTTTATGTCAAAACATTTAAATATATTTAATTTAGCTTCTTATTTTTTTTAATGAGAATTTTAAGGGAACTATTGCTTCCCTTGCTTCCATGGACGCTTCTCCACAGGAGGTGGACCAGTAAAATGTATACCGGAATTGATTTTATTGCAAATCGTGATATTTAATTATGAAAACTGGCAACTGCATTTAACGATATGAAATTTAGTCGTTTCTGGTTTTCGAAATAGAATCAATGTTTCAGATTTTTCGGGTGTTTCACCTTGTCGTAAGGTAATATTATTAATATTGAAAGTATCACGTGTAATTTTTTAGATGTTTTATTAGAAAGTTTTAATTTTCATGTATGAATTGTATAATCTTGCTAGATATATTTTCATGATATTATAGTCTTTATAGTGTTAGAAGTAATCGATTTTGAAAACCTTTATGTTTAGTCATAAACATCCATGTTATGTCATAAGCATCCATGTTAATGTCTGTACTTATCTCTCTCTCTCTGAATATTAATAATAATTTACATTTGGTAATATGTTTCTCACCAGTGCTACTTTAATAGAAAACATTTTATTGGAGTGGCTGGTGGTTGAGTAAATGAGCCAAGTGAATGGAAATGCGTTAAACTGCAGCCGGTTAAACATATTTTACTGTAGTCTACTAAGAAAGTAATGTAAAATTAAAATTAACGTAAAAAGTTAATAAAATGGTAATTATTTTGTATAGCTAATTTATTATAGGGTTCGGGAAATCGAAAAGCGTTCAATAGCTGTGTTCTTAATAGATAAACGTAGAAATAGAGAAATTATTTTTCGAAGGGAACTACGTATTGCGGGGGATATATTTGACATATGTGATATAAAGTATTTTACAATTTATCTATTCCCTCTGTAACCTTATATTTTCGATAGCATTTTATAATGGGGCATGCTAATTCATATGAAGCAAGAATTTATAATTGTATGTTTAAGTATTATCTAAAAATAAAAAAAAATTCTGTTTACTTGAGTTAGTTAGGAACGATCGCCATTTTTATGGCAAATTTTACTAATATGCACAGTTAATAAGATTAAAGTTTATAAATATTTAATCGTATGGTCATGAATTCTTTTTTCATGTGAATTCGTCGGCGGCATTATAATAAAAACCCAAAAATATAGTCGCAGAGGAAGTTATTCAGTTAAGTATGGAACGAAAAAGAATATGGCTCATAATCTTGTTACCTCACTTTTCCGGAAAAACTTCGATTTTGAGATTAACAGTCTACTTTCATGGACTACTTTAGTAGAAAAACAAAATGGCGGAAGAAGTAGCTATACTAAATAATCACCAATAAAAGCGCTCTAAGACATGTTTTGTAGTAGACCGTAAATCTGAGTCTTTTTTTTTTTCCATAGGTTCAATATCTCGATTTCGCTCTTTGCTTTTGTTACTGTAGAATTGTCGTCCAATCGAAAATGCGGTAAAGAAAAATATCACCAATTGTATATTTAAAATCTGTAACTAACAAACCGTGAAATAAATGAAATGGGATACAGCGTATACCCTCGTAACCCCACAAAAACAAACTCTGTTTGTCACAAAGGAAAACAGATAGCAAATATAGACCAAAGACCATATATATCATGAGGCTCCGCCATTTTACTTGGCGCCTTAGGGGCCCAACAGAGTCATATTTTGTCTTCAGAGCTAACGATAAATTCAGGACTGAACAGTTCGACCTGTCCCACACGGCTCAATTAAGTCTGAAGGCATTTCGTATTTGCTCAATTCACTTGTGTCTTCTTTGTGGACAGTTCTAGCTAGATATGGCAATTATAAATAGGCTCCCTTTGTCCAATCAACCAAAATAAGAAATTAAAACGCGAATGGGAATGGCATTAAAAAGGAATGCACTTCTTAATTTAAACTTGTGAGAAACTGAAGTCTTATAGATTAAAATGAATAGTATATTTATTATCCTCAGGTAAACAATGAAATGTTTATTATAACACAATAAATAGCTCCATACAAAACTCAAAAGTGGGAGATTAATTTCTCAGCTTGCACTCTGATCATAACCTGCATTGCTTGAAGTGTTTCTCTTGCCCGATTGATATGAACTCGTCTTTTTTCGTTGTAATACCATCTACATAACAATAAGAACACAAATCACTTCAGCGATAATTGGATACTCGCTTTAAAAAGAGAATATAGTGTGTATTTTTGCGACTTGAATCCCACTATAATAGTAATTTCGATTAATACATGGATTTGAAAAACGTAACATATCACAAAGAAAAACGTAACATATCAGTAGTATTTATAAAACACAAAAATAATATTTTATTTATTAAAAGAAGCTAAGCTAGCGTGCTTGGCTAGATCACTAGATCAGTAGCTCTGGAGATAAAAGTGAAACAGTAACTCTTTTTAAAAAACTAGCTGTATTAAATAGCCTTATTTTATAGGGCTCTAAGTGTATCCTTCGCTGTCTGCATTTGTCGTTGTGAAAAGTGAAAGCCATCGTTTGAATTCACCAATTCAAAAATTGCAATTTTTTTCACAAACCTTTAACAGATTTTAGGGACTCCAGAACATTCCAGAAAATAGTCTAATCAATACCAAATTTTCCGTACTGGGTTCCCTTGAGAAATACCGTATTGCATTCTAAATCTATTCTCTATCTTTAATAGAAACCGAGATATAGTTCTAGACGCCATTTTTTTACAATTTTCCTGTCTACATTATCTTCTGCCATTTCGAAAGTTCTTGGACTGAACAGTCCAAGTGGTTTCCACACACGAGTAGGTTAAAACCGAATCAATCCTGGACTATTCATCTACACGTGAGGATCAAACTGTACGTCTGTGGGGACCTTGTGGAGCAGTAATGACCGATTCTGGCCCATGAAATAAAATCTGTATTTGTTGTGAATTCGAAATGCGCATTGCGAAAAAGCACTAAAAGAAAATAGTAGCTCATAGCTGTAACGGATTAGTGATGCTGCGATTAATTGTGAATATTAAAATTAGTGACCTACCCAGGAAAGATGAGGGGAGGAGCTTAAATATCAGATATTTTGTAAGACAATGCTCGAAAATCGGAGATTCAATCGTAACAGATGTTCCCCTCCCCTATTGGACTTATATGGCACATTATATTGATCACAATTTTAGTTAAAACGTTTATTTAGTTCTGGCGGTATTTTTTATAAATGCAGTAGATGGAATCAGTCAGTATTCAAAGACACCAAAAAAATATGAAAGGCCTAAATGTTCAGAGTAAATATCTCTATTTCATTGGGTATAGCAGAAGCAGCTTCACTAACATCCTTCCGTGATTTAATTCTATTAATTACGGTCCTTTATATAGGAAGAGCAGGGAAGGGGATGTCCGATAGTAATATATTTGATAATCCGAATGTATATATTTCGGGTTTAACTGACTTTACGGACATCGGTGTAAAGTCTCTTAAACCCTAATGTATGTACACTGGAGGAAATTGAAAAAAAGAACACTATTAGCAATTGAAGTGTAATCTATCAGATTTATTTAGTAGAAACAACTTGTTGAGAAAGGACAGTGATCACACGTATGAAGTGAATCAATGTTTATTTTACCTTTTAATGAGCATTACATTTTACAGAAGGCACATTTTAATTAGGTGTTGAACCTCCTCGAGCAGCAAATACAAGCTTCCAATCTGGCATGCAATCGGTCGTACAAATGCTGGATATCACGCTGGGGGATACTCTTCCATGTACTTTCAACTTGGACACGTAATTCAGCGATGGTTGTTGACTGCCGCGGGCAGCGGAAGTCTTTGTCCGATTGGATAGAAGTCCGGAGAGCGTGCTGGTCAAGGAAGTCGGTGCACTGCCTGAAGAGCATGTTGAGTTGTCCAGGTGGAGTGTGGGTGGGCGTTATCCTGCAGGAATAACTGATTTGGGATTACATTCAAATATGGCAGGGTGCTATAGGATGTCGCTGACGTATGTATTGCTAATCAGTGTACCCTGTGCGAACACTTGACATTTACGAGAGTGATAGCTAATCACTCCCCACACCATGATGCCCAGCGTGGGCCATGTGTGTCGCTAGCAATATGCGATGGAAAAGGTCGCTCACCATGTCGCCTTCGGATGCGTAAACGACCATCACACGCTCCTAAACAGAAACAGCTTTCATCACTGAAGACCACAGACTGCCATTCTTTCCTCCAATGAACTTGTTCTTGACACCACTGCAAACGTGCTCGACAGTGACGATGTGACAGTGGTAACCGTGCCCATAGTTCTGCTTCCAAAGACGATTGCGTATCGTTCTTGTAGACACCCTTGGTACGAGAGGGGATCGAATTTGTGACGCCGTAGCCGTCCACTCTGTCACCACCGCCCTCCTGATACGCCGATCCTATCGTGCATCGATAACTCTGTGTTGCCCATAACCACATCTGCAAGTGTGCGAATACTATGCTGACCAACGACGCCACCATCGTACCACTGCGGATACCTCTCGTCGAACGTGGCATGCAATTTGACGAAAAGATCAATCTGCTTCCCAAAGACCCACTATACGACCTCCCTCAAACTCCGCTAACCGAAGAAATATTGCATGCTGCATCGTCCAGGCATGGTAGCTTCAAAGAAGACTGAAGAAAAAGGCACAAGACAAATAACTTCTTTCTTTATGCCCTAATCCAGTGATGACACGCGTGTCAGCAGTGACACACTTGCGGGTTTCAGGTGACACACCTTGGATGTTGAAAAACATTGGTATTCTGATGAAAAAACTGCGATAAAGCGAGCGTTTTAAGTACGGTTTCTTTCTTAATCGTTATAATTTCTGTATAATCATATGATATTATAAAAACTTATAAAAATCATTATCAATATTATACGATACAAACTTATAAATACGTCTCTTATATATTATAAACTTAAAGTTTTCGTTTGACTTCTGTGAAATTCGTTCATGCATGCATTCCAGGTCTCGACTGAGTAATACAAGTTCTAAACATTTAATACCACTTTAACAGAAAATAAAATACAGAGTATTAAATATTGAATTTATCCGGTAATAAATCTGGCAACCCTGCTGAAAGAAGTAGTAGTAGTCTTGCATGGTCTGCCACTTGAGTAATTTGAGTTGATGGTGTATAATTCATTTCCAGTAATTGTTAGTTCTTATTTATTATTACTGCTTAATTACCGCTGTATATAATTGTGCTGTTTTTTAATTTGTGAACCCTTTTACAATGGCAGCTAGTACTAATAAAAAACTAAAATTATCACAGAAAGGAAGTGGAAGAAATTTCCAAGATGCCTGGTCTGAACAATATGGTGTTACTGATAGAGGCGATCAAGTTCTCTGTAAATTGTGTAGAGTAATCTGTGAGTAGAACTTGGAATGTAAGAAGACATTTTGAAACTAAGCACAAATGGCTCCTAGAAAAAACTTTTGAAGAACGCAAACAATACATATCGCAACATCTAACTTACTGGCAGAAACACTGGCAGAATCACAATCAGAGATTTAAATTTGTTTCAGGACCTTCAAATTTAGTAGCCGCAAGTTACAGTATTTCACATACTATTGTTGAACATGGGAAACACTTAGTGATGGTGATTATATTAAAGAAGCTTTCGTAAAGTGTGCACCATTTTTATTTGAGGACTTTCATAATAAGGAAGTTATTGTAAAGCGCTTGAAAGAGTTGCCATTAAGTAGGAATACTATTAAAGACAGAGTTATATCAGTGAATGCTAGTATAGAAAATCAAATACAACAAGACTTGAACTCATGCAATTGTTTTTCCATTTGTCTCGACGAAACTACAGATATTTCCTCAGCTCGATTGGCTATTATTGCAAAGTATGTTCACGGTGATTCTATGCACGAGGAATTGATAAAGTTAGAAAATTTATCTCAAAACACGAGAGGTAAAGACATATGCGACTGTGTTGTTAAAGTGTTCCGTGAGAAACTTAGATTTATCGAAAATATTTTCGAATACAACTGATGGCGCGCCTAATATGGTTGGCCGTAATGTCGGTTTTATCAAACAATTTACAGAATATGTTGGTCATCCCCTGGTTTGTTTCCATTGTATTATACATCAGGAGACACTGTGTGCGAAATCAGGCTTAAAGGATTTGGATGATGTGATGAGAATTGTGACAAAGGTAACTAATTTTATTGCTGCCAGGGCTTTAAACAAACGAGAATTTAATTCACTTTTAAGCGAAGTTGAATCAGTGTACAATGGTCTATTACTGTAAAATAATATTCGATGGTTGAGTCGTGGCCAAGTACTTGAACGGTTTGGTGAATGTTAAAAAAAATACCCCCTCAAGCAGCTGCTTGCCACAGAGGTCTGACAGGAGCCTGTCAGTTTATATGCCATAGTAGAAGGTCTGAGAGGATGGCAGGACCTCAGCAGAAAAACGATACATACATCCATGCCTTATCCGGGATTCGAACCCAGGTCCCTTAGATCAGTAGCCAAGCGCGCTAACAACTCGGCCATGTTTAAATGAAATTAAATTATATTTAAATACGAAGGGCATGGAGCACGAATTTTCTCAGTTGAACGATTCTGCTTGGCTCAGTAAACTGATGTTTTTTACAGATTTTTTATTGCACCCGAATAAATTTAATATACAATTGCAAGGTTTCGGAAAATCTGTCATGTTATGTTTGGCACGATCAAGAGCTTTGAGAATAAACTCAAAATATTTCAGCGTGATTTAGAAAGTAATTTTAAGTATTTCCCAAGAGTGAATTTTTTTTTAACGAAACCAGAACCAAAAATCGTGAACAATACATCAACCAGTTTATCGAAGTTCTAAAGTCAGTAACTGATCAGTTTTCTTCTAGATTTGAGCAATTTCGAATGTTGGAACAAACAATCCAATTCATAAAGTATCCTGATGAAACAGAATTCATGGATCTTAAATTAGATGGCTTTGAGTGGTCATAAAGTATCCTGATGAAACAGAATTCATGGATCTTAAATTAGATGGCTTTGAGTGGTTGGATTTAAAAGATCTAGAAATGCAACTAGCCGACTTCCAGTGTAATCCTATCTGGAAAAGAAAGTTTATTGCTCTTAGAAATGAATTGGAAGAACTTGAGCGGGAACGTCTGCATGATAACGCCTGTAAAAATTCAGACTGTGAAATACTAAGCGTGTGGAATAAATAATATAATAAATAAATACCCCCTCAAGCAGCTGCTTGCCACAGAGGTCTGACAGGAGCCTGTCAGTTTATATGCCACAGTAGGAGATCTGAGAGGATGGCAGGACCTCAGCAGAAAAACGACACACACACATCCATGCCTAATCCGGGGCTCGATGCCCAGGTCCCTTAGATCAGTAGCCAAGCGTGCTAACCACTCGGCCACGGGACGGCGTGGAATAAATAGCCTTCCCGAAATCTTTCATGCTCTTAAAATCTTTGCTAAAGCTCTTCTAACAATTTTCTCTTCTATATACTCTTGTGAAACTCTATTTTCTGCCTTAAATAATATCAAATCGAAAGGGGGAAATAGATTGAGCAATGTTTTGAGCTCTGCCTGTGTAGCATTAAAATGTACACACTATATCCCTTCTATAAAGCAACTTTCTACCAGTACTCAGCAACAGAAAAGTCATTAAATGTAATGTAAGTTTGTAATTTCACTTTATTAAATTAATTGTATAATATGAATTCCTAGATTTTATATCAATATCCTATTAAATAAATAGCCTAATATGATATGTATAAGTCACCATCTATGATTGTGTAGTTAAATTTATAATGTATGTATGCAAGTGGCACATCAACAACGTCAATATTAAAAAAAAAAAGATGTTTGACACACCTGGGTAAAAAGGTCGCCATCACTGCCGTAGTCCATAAATATGCGCTGCGTACATTTGCATGTTTTCGTCCTCAGTGACGTGTAGTTCATCATATGACTTTCAATCTTGTATCACGGTTTCGGCTGCCCTTAACTATGAATATATTATAATACGGCATTCCTAAAGGAATCCTTTCTGCGTGTTCTTTTTTCAATTTCCGTCATTGTATAACATGCACAGATTATATGATCATATCTGTTCAACGTTGTTATTGTTGCTTGGACAATATGGGAGCAGAAGGCGTTTCGACATTATTTGTCTGCCTTCTAATGCCCAAAGTTTCTCAATATCGTTGCGAGTTGATATCACCACCTTACGAAAACTGAACAGCTGGCATTTACAGTCAAATTAAAACTTCAGCATACGTGAACATTCTTCAACTTTGGATGTTCCCATGAGGGGTTTGTCTGGAATCTTCACGTCGATTACCTTCAGGTCGATACTTTCTACTCTTTCTAGTAATAATGAGTTTCTTCTATGTTTGCCCATTTCTCTGCGTGAGGGTACAAAGATCATCCGGTCCATTTCCCATATTACTCAGATACAAGAATTATCCACATTTTACTTGAGCGATTCATATACACCTCCCATCTTTTTACACTATGAAAAGATCCAACCAGTTTCAATTTACACGGTGATACTCTCTGTTTTACACGGTATGGATTGATTTCTATTTTATATGTGCAGATATAATACATATTTTGAAGTAACAGTGACATAGCGTCAAGGGAGATTATTAGACAGTCATCCTAAAGTAAAAATCATCTAAATGATTTCATTTGATATCATTTGTTTTTAAGAATAAATAGATAAGAGTCAATTTCTATATTAATAAAATTGCCATCTGTGACAAGATATATTTATATTATTTCTCTAAAATTATATTCCTGCCATTGTAATGCAATCTGTCTCGCGACATCTTAATGGAAAGGTCTGTTTTCAACCGGCAAGATTTGACTTTATCCATTGACCACAGGCTTTTGCTCTACGACATGGTCATACGTCCCATCATTTCCTATGCTTCCCCTATTTGGGCGAACACTACTCTGCCACCAATATCCACAAGATTCAGGTTTTGCAGAACAAGATCTTGAGATGTGCGATCGATGCCCCTTGTTTTGTAACGAACAGACAAATCCACAAAGATCTGGGCATCGACCATATTTACTCTTATATTAAGTTTCTTTCACGTGGTTTCTTTGAGACAGTCCAAAGCAATCCACATGGAATTATATCCTGCTTGCTTGACTACAATCATGAAGTCATGAATAGTTACAAGAGGCCTAAAATGATGGCTTTCAGCAAAGATAGTCATCCATTTTAGGTCTCTTGTGCATCCTTACTACCCTTACTGTTGATTTTTATTGCCCTTCGGGGCCTACGATTGGTGGTTTATTTTATTGTGTTTACACTGATGCCAACTAGGCATATGTTCAGATGGAAGAGGTTATGGGTACCCATGTACCTGGTACTCTGATTATCAATAACCGATCTACGATCTATAGATTTGACTTTTTTAGAATGAATTTTTCGGAGTAGTAAAAACTGCGATTTATCTCATTTTTAGCAACGTTTAACTTTGCAAACTTTTATATAGGTTAAATACAGATGATTCGTAAGTACACTGTTTTGTAATATAACATATAAATAGTAGTTTTAAAAAAATAAAGCAATACGTGATGGTACAAATCCCTTACTTCAAATTTTTATTCAGTTCATTAATATTATTTCAAATTTCGTTTTAAAATTAATAGTGTACGTCTACATTAACGATGAGTGATTTGCGTGACCAGAAGGAAATGTATGAGAAATTATTTTAAGCTTATCTGAATTACTGCAAATAAAGTTCAATATAATGTTACCTTAATACTTATTATTACTCCTGAAGTGAAATTTGAAATAAAAATGTATAATTAATGCTTTCAATACAGTTTTGCTCATTACAAAGGGTATTTTCGGAACCTTTTTTTTGAAGATTGCATTTTTTCCATAAGTTGTTGATTTCGATTTGCACGTTTCCGATTTACACTGTGATTTCGTGGAACCTATCTACCGTGTAAATCGAGGGATGAGTATATATGTGTAGAGCGTAAATAAATACTTAAGAAGTACTGGATTATAGAACATGGTATTATATTATATTTTATTTTTAAATGCATGTTCTGTGGAGGTCTGGTCTTCTTTACAGATCTTCTCTATGAGATCTAATGCTGACACGCTCCTATCAGACTTTTGTAACAAGCAGTTCTTAGAGGTATTTTCTTTATTAATCTTTTTGTGAATACCCCAAAGATAAAATGCACTGCCCTTTTACATGGCAAGCGTCATGATGCTGGCTGACGTGGGATATTTCGCGTAATGATCGTGCAAATAGATACGTTTTGTGGTAAAGGGAGAATTTTTTACAAATATGAAAGGTGGACATTGAGGCTGCGGCAGGTAAATAAGTTTCTTCTGACCCACTAAGTCATTTTAAATGTATATCATTTTTTTCCGCGTGTTGAGCTCACATGTTGCTTTCATTATTAAAAATTTCCGCAGTGGAAAAAGGTTCAACATCCCTGTTGTAAGACCCTCGTCAAGAAATAGTTCTTTAGCCATGCAAATTCGTACAGAGAAAAAAAAAGGCATTTAAATTCAATTATTTTATTAAATAATTTGCTTTAATCGTTGAGACAATAGTGTGTTTAATAGATATTCATGGATTTATTATTTTATTCAATTTGCACTACTTTCATCAAAGAATAAAAAACTTGAAACATCACAAAATATGTGTTTTGGATATAAAGAATAAATTCTTTTTGTATTCGTTAGATATTGAAACAATATTAGACATGTACTTTCCGAATCTCTCTAAAGCTATAATTGTGCCCTCTAGCGGTGGAAAATTGAAAATTCCAAAATTTCAAACGAATATTGCAAGCGATGTATTTATGCTAGAAGTTTGAAATTTTGGTGTGGAATGTGAAGGTCACTAGTTTCCATTGCCAACAATGAGTTGACCCCTTAGACCCAGAGGGGGTGGGAAAACACACCTTTTCAGTTTTAGCACATAAATATTTGTTTTTAGAGATAAATGAAAAATTCCTTATGGATTAGATAGAAATTGATAAAAATTGTGATTCACACTTTTTAAATCTTCCTAAAACTACAATTGCGCCTTCTAACTGTGGAAAAGATTGAAAATTCCAAAATTTCAAAACGAATACGACAACAATATATTTTAATACAAATATGAAATTTTGGTTGTTGAATGTGAACATCATGTAATTTCCATTGTCAACAAGGAAAATTATAATTAAAAAACTCTGTTTTAGCTGGATTGGTACTAATGAAATATAATTCGCCTTTTTCAAATGCTTAGTAGTTTTAATATATTATTAGTATCTTTACAGATCACTTAATATGAAACGGCAGAGCTGTTATCGACTTTTATTTGAAAAATCAGTGGTAGTGTTTAAGAGATATTCGATCGACAGCAATAATCTACCCACTTCTCTGAGAGAGGTGTGGGAAACGCAACTTTTTAGACTTAAGAATTAAAAAGACAAATACTTTTATGTTGTATAATTACTAATAAATTACTATTTGTATTTTCCCCATCATCCTGTAGTTCAAATTAAAACTTTTAAGGAATGAAACCAGTAGGTAAAGGAAAAACTTCATTCTCTTTGAAAACGAGATTCTGATATGCGCCAGAGGCGATATGCGTTCTTCTAGTTATATTGCTTTTCGCTTGTCATTTTTCTTTTCTTTATCGGTTAGTTTGCTGATTTATGAAGGCATTAATAAAATATTATTATTCGATTTTTCCGAATCTCCCAATGACTTTAATAACCTTTTCTTCATCAATCTATTTGACTATCATTAAACCGGAAACATATAAATGCCTTACTGGATTAATCTTATTGCTGCTAAGCTTACCAAATGATAATATCATTACCTTACTGGATTATATTATGGATTATATAAATACTGGATTATATAAATGGATATATATATATATATATAAATACCATTATTATTACTGGATTAATAAAATGCCATACTTACTGCCCATATTTTAAATACCATTATTATTACTTACTGGATTATATAAATGCCTTACTGGATTATATTATTGCTGCTAAGCTTACCAAATGATAATTGAGATTAAAAACATATATACTTATATTATTAGCCCCGGATCTAGAACCAAATCGACGGTAGGAGGCTAATAAGCACAATCGAGCCGGAAAAATGCGAAAGGCATTTGGCAACAGACGGGATTTCCGACCAATGTAGTATATTTTCCCCTCCGTATTAGACGTTTTTAAAAAAAACTTCTTGAAAAATGCATGAAATATAAAAGTCTAAGAAATAATTGGAAAACTTTTTTTTGTTGGATTGGTAGTAATAAAATATGATACTTCGGATTTTTCAATGATGATTTCAATGTTATATCATTAGAGATCAATAAATATGGAAACGACAAAACTTTTAACGAACGTTGCAAGTGGTCTGTTTATTGTAGAAAATTTACGTTTTGCTGGTAGAGCATCAATTCCACTTGATTGCAATAATCTGCCCCCTTTTCTCAGAGGGGTATAAGAAAATCAACTTTTTAAATTTAAGAACTAAAAGACAAATATGTTTTATAGTTAATAATAAATACTTCGCAATGCATAATGGGTGATGTCGGAAATGCAAATAAAATTTTACATTTTCCCCATGATCCATTTGTTCGAATTGAAGCTTGTAAGGAGTACAAAGTATAAGTAACCAAAAAAATCTTTATCCTCTTTGAAAACCCGATTCCCATATGCGTTCTCCTTTACTTTGTGCTTTATATTTGTTTTACTATAAATATATTGTATTATTTTTAAATATGAAAGGAAAGCCACATTCATTGGAATGATAGATGATTAAAGATATTTCTTTATATAAGTAATTGCAGTGCTTTATTAAATATATTCGAAATGATAAACTTTCTTTTCCTTTCAGTGATATTTTATTTATTTTCTTAGGTAGAAGGTGTGCCAAGAAATATGTTATCTTGATTGTGAAGATTCGTTCTTCATTTTACGATTTTATGTATTTTCACATTGCTGTTGCAAATAATATACGATGGAATGACATGCCAAGAAGCTGAAAATATTTGATGACCTAAGAAGTGTATTATTTCACAGAAACTCATAATCCATAATATCATACAAAAGTTTTTATTCCCATAAGATTTAAATATGTCATATTTTTAGCAAAATCAGTTTCTTTGTAAAGAAGAGAGAACGAATGCATAATTCGTAGAGATATTTTTGGAATAACTTTGCATGTGATGAAAACTAATATTCTGCACACAAGATATACGGAAGAGAGCTTTAGTGTTCCTGTAGAAGCATTTCTTAATGTACTAAATTAATATTTACTTAGTGGGTGCAGAAAAAAAAAATAAGCTCGTTGATAAGGATTTTATTTTCATAAACAAAATGGTGAGAAGAAGAAATAAATATTCCCATGTTTGTTATTCTTATCGGAAAATATTTCTCAGGCGAAGAAATCTGATGAAACTCCAATTCACTGTTAATAAAACACAGTACTATGGCAATGATATTTGTAAAAGAAAGACTGATAGAGGAAAAGATACAAAATCGAAGACAGATATAAAAGAGTCAATTAATGGTTTTGATATTCCTTATAAAACGTTTATTGAAAAAAGACATCTGAGACATACCAGAGAAAAAGTCCATGGATGTCATATTTGTGTTAATTCTCTAGCCACAAAAGTACCTGAGAAACATATTTATGCTCACAATAAAGTAAACCTTTATTCGTATGCTGAAAACCAGTCGCATTCGAAAAATCGTCATTTCAAAAATATAAGGGAGAAGTTTTGTGGTGGTGAAATTTACAATAAAGGTCTTGCTGAGACGCCAAGTCTGAAAAATTATTGCTTAATGCATAGAAAAGAGAAATCTCATACTAATGACGTGCATAATAAAAGTCTTTGCAAGTCATTGCGTCTCAAAAGTCGTATTTTAACGTACAGAAACAAGAAGCCTTACCCTTGTAATGAAACCTTTTTGCAAACATTCCATTCCAAAACACATCTGGTAGCACATACAAAAAAGAAGCCTCATGTGTGCGATATCTGCCATAAAGTCTTTTCTCAAACATCGTGCCTGAAAAGCCATATTTTAATGCACACAAAAGAGAAGCTTTGTGTATGTGATGCCTGCCATAAAGCCTTTTCTCAGACATCGACTCTGAAAAAGCATATTTTAACACACACGAAAGAGAAGCCTCACGTATGTGACGTGTGCCATAAAGCCTTTTCTCGAACATCGCATCTAAAGAGCCATCTTTTAATGCACACGAAAGAGAAGCCTCATGCATGTGATGTCTGCCATAAAGCCTTTTCTCATAGAACGACTCTGAAAAACCACCTTTTAACGCACAGGAAAGAGAAGCCTCATGAATGTGACATCTGCCATAAAGCCTTTTCTCAAACATCGCATCTAAAGAGACATCTTTTAATGCACACAAAAGAGAAGCCTCATGCATGTGATGTCTGCCATAAAGCCTTTTCTCATAGAATGACTCTGAAAAACCACCTTTTAACACACACGAAAGAGAAGCCTCGTGTATGTGACATCTGCCATAAAGCCTTTTCTTGGAGATCAATTCTGAAAAACCACCTTTTAACGCACACAAAAGAGAAGCCTCATGTGTGTGACATCTGCCATAAAGCCTTTTCTCGAACATCACATCTAAAGAGCCATCTTTTAACGCACACGAAAGAGAAGCCTCATGTATGTGACATCTGCCATAAAACCTTTTCTCAAACATCGCATCTAAAGAGCCATCTTTTAACGCACACGAAAGAGAAGCCTCATGAATGTGACATCTGCCATAAAGCCTTTTCTCGAACATCGCATCTAAAGAGCCATCTTTTAACGCACGTGAAAGAGAAGCCTCATGAATGTGACATCTGCCATAAAGCCTTTTCTCAAACATCGCATCTAAAGAGACATTTTTTAATGCACACGAAAGAGAAGCCTCATGCATGTGATGTCTGCCATAAAGCCTTTTCTCGTAGAACGACTCTGAATAACCACCTTTTAATGCACACGAAAGAGAAGCCTCATGAATGTGACATCTGCCATAAAGCCTTTTCTCGAACATCGCATCTAAAGAGACATCTTTTAATGCACACGAAAGAGAAGCCTCATGCATGTGATGTCTGCCATAAAGCCTTTTCTCATAGAATGACTCTGAAAAACCACCTTTTAGCACACACGAAAGAGAAGCCTCATGTATGTGACATCTGCCATAAAGCCTTTTCTCGGAGATCAACTCTGAAAAACCACCTTTTAACGCACACAAAAGAGAAGCCTCATGTGTGTGACATCTGCCATAAAGCCTTTTCTCGAACATCGCATCTAAAGAGCCATCTTTTAACGCACACGAAAGAGAAGCCTCATGTATGTGACATCTGCCATAAAACCTTTTCTCAAACATCGCATCTAAAGAGCCATCTTTTAATGCACACGAAAGAGAAGCCTCATGCATGTGATGTCTGCCATAAAGCCTTTTCTCATAGAACGACTCTGAAAAACCACCTTTTAACGCACACGAAAGAGAAGCCTCATGAATGTGACATCTGCCATAAAGCCTTTTCTCAAACATCGCATCTAAAGAGACATCTTTTAATGCACACGAAAGAGAAGCCTCATGCATGTGATGTCTGCCATAAAGCCTTTTCTCATAGAATGACTCTGAAAAACCACCTTTTAACACACACGAAAGAGAAGCCTCATGTATGTGACATCTGCCATAAAGCCTTTTCTTGGAGATCAATTCTGAAAAACCACCTTTTAACGCACACAAAAGAGAAGCCTCATGTATGTGACATCTGCCATAAAGCCTTTTCTCGGAGATCAACTCTGAAAAACCACCTTTTAATGCACACAAAAGAGAAGCCTCATGTGTGTGACATCTGCCATAAAGCCTTTTCTTCAAATTCGAATCTTAAAGCTCACTTTCTAACGCACACAAAAGAGAAGCCTCGTGTGTGACGTCTGCCATAAAGCCTTTTATCGTAGATCGACTCTGAAAAACCACTTTCTAACGCACACGAATGAGAAGCCTCATGTATGTGACATCTGCCATAAAGCCTTTTCTTCAATACCGAATCTTAAAGCTCACCTTTTAACGCACACAAAAGAGAAGCCTCATCTATGTGATGTCTGCCATAAAGCCTTTTCTCATAGATCGACTCTGAAAAACCACCTTCTAACGCACACAAAATAGAAGCCTCGTGTGTGACGTCTGCCATAAAGCCTTTTCTTTGATATCGAATCTTAAAGCTCACCTTTTAACACACACAAAAGAGAAGTCTTATGTATGTGACATCTGCCATAGAAACTTTTCTCAGACATTGGATCTAGAAAAGCATCTTGTAACACACACAAAAGAGAAGCCTCATATATGTGAGGTCTGCCATAAAGCCTTTTCTTTGGTATCTAATCTGAAAGACCATTTTTTAATGCACAAAAAAGAGGCCTTTTCGAGCATCAAATCTGAAACGTCATATTTTAATGCATACAAAAGAGAAGCCTCATGTAAGTGATGTCTGGTCAAAAAGCATTTTCTAGGACGACTGAAAAGTCATCTTTTAACGCACAAAAAAGAGAAGCCCTCATGTATGTGACATCTGCCGTGAAGCCTTTTCTTGTACATTGAATTTAGAATGCCATCTAATGTACACAGAGGCGAAGCCTCATATATGTGATGTCTGCTGTAAAGTTTTTTTTTT